>RJVU01051648.1:4581576-4608765 GCA_003731715.1 Anabarilius grahami
CGATGTGATTCATTAGATTTGCAGGATAAAATTTGGACTGTAGTTTCACAGTTTTGATTTAGTAACCATGCCTTTATTTTTAGTTTAGTTTAGTGTATTGAGAAAAATAGATGTACCGTATATTGACTGTATTGAGCAAAAAGTAAATTGCATCAGCTTATAATTTATGGCAGACGTCAAAACCTTGGCTTCTCTTTAGCATCTCATTTCCATAAAGTTCAACATTGATGCTCCTTCCTGTTTATCTGCCCTCATCTCCAAACTGACACACACATACTGTACGCTCACTCATACACACACACACACACACACACACACACCTGCACATTATCTCTGACAGTCCATCAGTCTGTTGTCACACACCTCATTGGTCCATCTGCTCATGCAAAACATGAGGAATGAACCGGTTTTCCCTCAGATTAGAGCGTTCTGTGTGTCAGAGGAAGAGATGGTTATGAATGCAGCATCCTGACATCAGGAATAGATTTTTACATCAGGACACAAGACCTTTTCTCTAACATGGTGCGTGAGTAAAAACTGTTGTGGTTAATATCAATCCTCTAATTTCAGCTCATTTGAGTGGATCACATGTTTAATGTGGTGATTTATAATTTTTGCACCACTAGCTGCTGTAAACAAAATGACAGCTATAATAACTGTCACATCCTCCGTTGTTCAACAAACAGTCCTGCCCTAAACTCTTGCATTCTTTGAGACACTGAGTGTCTTTGCATGTTCAATAACACACTGAAGTAGGAGCTAATTTAGTTCCCCCAAAAGGAGTTCCTAGAACTAAAATCGTTCCCAGTTCCTGCATTTCGATCATGCCAAAAAGTGGGTACTTTCACCATTAGTTCTAGGAACTTTGAATCGGTTCCTTCGGTAGGAAAGCCCCTATTGTGTTTTAGTTCTGTTTTCCCTGTTCCTGTTTGCCTGTGTGACCTAGTTTCCTAGTGTGTGCCAGTTTGTTCCCGTGATTAATGATTCCGTTTACCTGTCGTTCAATTCATTAACTCATTTAGTCTGTGTATATTTACTGCCTGTTTTATTCAGTTCTTTGTTCTTTGAGTTTTCCTGTGGATGTTTGGATTAAAGACAGTGTGGCGAGCAGGGCGGGCGAGAGCCGTGAGGGAACGGCGCGAGGCCGGTGACGCGAGTGATAATGAGCATCAGCTGCGAGGCGCGCCGGCCTCGAGTCCCTCACGGAGGAGCTCCGGAGGCATAAAAGCGATCCCCCTCAGCAGCGAGGGCTCTCAGACAGCATGTCCCTCCTTCCTCCCGGGTTTCGGCACCAATGTAACACAGTTCGTATATGTGGGAAGAAGGAGGCGGGAACCGGCGAACGTTCAACATAAGTTTTAATTTCAAAATAAACAAAGAACAAAACGAAAGTAATGCCGGCAAACCCTCGCGGACGTCTGCCGGCCACACAAACATAATACAACATAAAATAAAGTCCAGGCCTGGTCCTCTCTCGTCCTTCACTGTCGTCGCTCCTCCTTTTATGCCTCCGGAGCTCCTCCGTGAGGGACTCGAGGCCGGCGCGCCTCGCAGCTGATGCTCATTATCACTCGCGTCACCGGCCTCGCGCCGTTCACTCACGGCTCTCGCCCGCCCTGCTCGTCACAGACAGTTTCCTTGAATTATTCTTTTAGTGCGCTTTATTAATACAGCCACTCGTGACGGATATTTTCTAGAATAAAAAATCTTTAAGTGATCTTAAATGTTGTCTGGTTGTTTAAATCATAGCAAGTGAACACACTGAATGTCATTTTGCTACTAGTTTTAGTTCATTGAAGAGATTTTTTTGCTAAAATTTCATATGCAGTCATGCACAAGCCAAAGGCAAGCCTACAAAATGCTTTCATTATCATGTTAATGGCTGATCAGCATGATGAGGCTCACTTCTGCCGTGAATATTCTGCTCTAGTGTGAGAATAACATGCTCACAGTAGATGCGTCGTTCACAATAAGACCAGCAACATAGTAAGAAAGTCAAAAGAGCGAGTTTTGATTGCATGTTGACTTTGTTTCTTTAAGGATTCACTGATGTGTTTCACTGTGTCCCAAACAGATCTGATCCGGTCTGTGTCGGTGGTCATGTCAAGGTGACCTGCTCTCAAAGATTCATGTGCTTGATGTTTGATGTCCAGGGCTCGATCTTTCCCCCCAATGTGTGTTCAATATAGAAGACAAATTTCACTCCAGATTGCTTTTGCTCCTGAGTGGAGGTTGTTTTAAGGGTCTTGCTCTCTGAGAGCGTGATGGACAGACACAGAGAGACAGACGGGCAGAGAGAGAGAGAGACCTTTTTCAGTTTTTCCAGCGCTGAAGCCGGCTCCTGTGAGATTTCTGAACACTCGACTCAGTTTGTCAGAGAGATTTCTCATCATAGAGGTACATGACTGTGAAAGCGGTCTGATCGCAGGGACGCAGGGCATTTCTCATGTCTTTGTTTCTGAAGGAGGTCAGCTAAAGCTTAGATATAGAGCAGAATAACAGATTTAGATGAACAGAAGCATGCCGTACAGAACATGAACAGAATAGCAATCTAAACGCTATTCAAACTTTTATTTATTCAACCGTTTAGTCTATATATTTTTAGTTTATGTGTGTATTATCGTGGGCCATCACGGATCACATATGATGAATGCTGCTGTTGTCTTTGGTTGTTTAAATACTATTAAGTTGTTTTGCATTCTGTGCAAATTGAATTATTACTCATCAAGCTTCTAAAACAGCACAAACATAATTAAGTTAAACCTACACTAATTAACGTGTGGCCAGCTGATATTCAGCATATACTTATTCATGTATTTACTTTAAATAAAAGTTCTTATAAAGACAGATTTACACTTCATCAAACTGAACAAAATTCAATACTGCCCCCTGCTGGACTGATTGATCCTTCATATTTTTACCAAGTCATTACTGAGTGTGTGCATTGTCCTGCGTAATTTGTGCTCCAGACATGAATGATTCCTCAAATCATGTGTGCTTTTTAGGAGAAATGTGCTGCTACGTTACTAAGTGATCCGATGCAACATTTTCACCATGTAAAAACATAAAAATAAAATAAAATCCCATAGACACACATTGAAGGAGGAACCTGAGACACATCTACAGACTTTACATCACACCAGATAGAAATAAACCACACAGAGCATCCTAGCAACCACCCAGAAGACCCTAGAAACTGCATAGCAAAATCCTGGAAACCAGCCAAACACACTGGCCCTGTGATTTGCACAGTCAAGCACCATTTTAATTGTCCTTCAGATAATGTTAACAAATCTGGAGTACTAAAAACACCTACTGTATGTGTAGGAGAATGAAAGTAGGGTGAAAAGCACCTGATAATTAAAATAATTCTAATAATTCGTGTCCTTTGTGGTCTCATCTGCACACGTGATCTCACACACACTCTCTCTGCCGCTCGTCTCAGCGGTTCGGCTCATTGAGTCTGACGGCTGTAATTACAGTGTGTGTTTAATCGAGTCATGCTCTTTACAAGCTTCAGACTTCAAAAAGCCCCCGCTGTCCTCCAGCACTGCTGCTCTAAACACACACACACTTGTGCATAATAAACTTGTTTATTCACATTGAAAATCTTCAATGCCTTTGAGCAGTCATGTGAATTAAATGTCCCGCTCTGCTGGTGTCCAGGAAAACCCTTTGGGATGGATGTCTGCGCTATGCCCTTTAACTAGTTTTCTTTGTCTTCTCTGTCTGTCTGTGCAGGTTTTGGGGACGCCCTCGGAGGAGACGTGGCCAGGTGTTCACTCACTCCCGCACTTCAAACCAGGTAAACTCCCTGTTCATCTGACTGTAAATGACACACACTGACGCGCCCTTGACAACGCGTCCCGTATCGTCCTCCATCCGTGTGCCAGCAGACGACCTCTGGGAGCTCATTAACACTCACAACCACAACAAACCACTCAGAGGAGACAAACCACTGATATGAGACTATTGAGACTTCAGCCATCTTGGTTTTGGAAGTATTTTTTGCAATTAATTTGTGTTTGATTAGCAAGACTTGTGTAGTGTTGGTGTGCTTCCAGGAACAGGGTTGGGAAACACTGGCCTAATGAATGAGATTTGAGGAATGTTCTGGAATAAACCGTTACGCTAATGTTCAGATACTGAAGCACAGATACTAAAGAGCTCTTCATGTCTAAAGGCTGTTCACACCAAGAACGATAACTATATTTGCGTCCACACCAACAAACGATAACGTTCTGTTTATTCTAAGCTCACGCGCTACGGTTTCAAAGTGTACAACATGTTTTTGTTGTTCTTGTTGCATTTACACAGCTTTAACCAGTAGATGTCCTCAGCATGCTATGTTTCGAGTGAATAGCTAGTGTAATCGATCTAATCTAACAGTGAATTTAGCTGATTTAGTCAATATAGTGGAAAAAAAACAACGCCTAGTATTTTTCACTGCAACTTCAAAGGAAGCAAGACAATGTTGTCGAAACTAGCGCTGGATACCTGAGGTAATTTTGTGTTACACTGTTTGCTAGCATGGCATAATGATCTCATCGTTAATACTTGACCGATTGTTTACCATATATCCATTTTCTTTAAAGTTTCCTTGAAAAGGGGGTTTGACTTGTCAAAGAGTGGTGGATTTTTCTGGTCCTCTGCGATTAACTTTTCCGCAATGTCGTCTAACATTTTAAATGCGCGAGCTGGATTCTGATTGGCTGTCAGGGTTTTATCGTTCAACAGCTGGAAAAAAATCATTCTGAAAGTGATCCCAACCATATCATTTTTCTATATCGTTATCGTTATAGCTGTGGTGTGGACTCTGCTATTCTTTTATATTTAGAACTATATCTATCGTTATCTTTATAGTTATCATTGTGTGAACGGCCTTAAGGCTGTGTTCGAAATCGCCCCTATTCCCTCATTCACTATTCTCTACATTAGTCCACTAACGTAGTTCACTTGAAGGATTGAATGAAAACGAGTGAGTGAATTCGGACTCTAAGAGAGTGTTCACACTTGGCAGGCTTGGTTTGATTAAAATTAACTCTATTGCGATTGCTCTGTTAGTGTGGATCATTTGAAGAAGTGTAAACGCTGCTATCCGAACCCTGGTGCGCACCAAAGAAGCGGACCGAGACCCCTGAAAAGATGGGTCTCTGTCCACTTCCAGACAAACTCTGGTCTGGTTTGACTGAAATATAATTGCCACATGGAACAAAGACATCTAAACGAACCAAAAACAGGATATGATGCGACCCTAAAAAGGTCAGAATGCTCAAGTATACCTGTTTTTTCTCGTCATAGTCGTGATGTTGCCCATCACAGTTCGGTAAAGGCATCAGAACTGGCGCTGCGTTCGTTCCGTAAGTAGAATAGGGAAGGCGTAGGACATACAGCGTAAGGTTTTATGGAGAATACGAAAGTGCGGTTTTGGCGGAACCACGTGCAAGGCGATTATTTGTTTATATAAAGCATATACATTTACATTTTTTTCGAAAATGACCAATCGTTTCTCTAGATAAGACCCCTAATTCCTCGTCTGGTATCATTTAAAGCCCTTTGAAGCTGCACTGAAACTGACATTTTGACCTTCAACTGTTTGGAGGCCATTGTAGTCCACTATAAGGAGAATAATCCTGGAATGTTTTCATCAAAAACCTTAATTTCTTTTCGACTGAAGAAAGAAAGACATGAACATCTTGGATGACATGGGGGTCAGTAAATTATCAGGAAAATTTTATTTGAAAGTGGACTAATCCTTTAAGAGTGGGGCAAAAAGGACAAAAGCATTACAACCTTTAAAATAACATTACTTTCAGAAGTCTTATGTCATCATAACTACAAGTGGTCCAATGGCTCAATTTTCAAAAATCTGGTTTGCGTCAGACTACTGCTTCTTTTCCTTTGGGTTCTCTGAAATCTGAAAAAGAAAACATGATGTTACTTAAGAGCTAGTCAATTCAGTTGTCATACATGGTCACATTTAACAATGTTAATATGCTAAACACAATACACTCTAAAAAATGCTGGGTTAAAAACAACCCAAGTTGGGTTGAAAATGGACAAACCCAGCGATTGGGTTGTTTTAACCCAGCGGCTGGGTTAAATGTTTGCCCAACCTGCTGGGTAGTTTTATTTAACCCAAATATTGTTTAAAAATTACTGTATTTCTTGCTTAAAATGAACCCAAAATATGTTGGAAATTAACATTTATTAATATGTTTAATAAACAAACATTTATTAATACTTTTTTTGAATAATATTTAAACAATAAACATTTATTAAATTGCTTATTAATAAATGCTCATCTTTTTGATTATTATTGTTGCCTCTAGTAATTATGAGTCTGATTTTTAATTTCCAACCTATTTTGGGTTCATTTTAAGCCAGACATATAGTAATTTGTAAACAATTGTTGGGTTAAATAAAACTACCCAGCAGGTTGGGCAAACATTTAACCCAACTGCTGGGTCAAAACAACCCAATCGCTGGGTTTGTCCATTTTCAACCCAACTTGGGTTGTTTTTAACCCAGCATTTTTTAGAGTGTATGATTCACTTTTTATAAATCGCTAAAAACAGAATATTGTAACTATATTTATAATACTGTTAAATTATGTATATTTAATCTTTTTATCAACACTTCAAATACACTACGGGAATGTGGCCAATCTTTCCACCCAAGTTTATCTCCAGCCCTACTTTAACACACCAGACCGAGCTAATCAAGGTCATTAGGATCAATGGAAAGGAATAAACACCTCTGATCTATGGCCATTACATAAATCTCAGTTCATTTTCTGTGAAACTACATAGCATTCAAGTAACAATTTTATCTTGTATAATAAAAGAGCTTAGGTTATTTTTTCTTAGGAAAATTTCTTTAAAGCTGCAGATTCACCTTACATAGACCTTAATCTGTTTAAATATCACAAAATAGTCATGTCAGTCACTCAAACACAAGGTGTAGTTTTTGTTTTTTTGATTCAGTGGAAACAGGCTAAACAGAATGGAGATTAGTTACATTCCTCAAATTTAATACAGATTCTGGAATATGAATGATTACCTGATTAAGCCGTAACGAGGGAGCAGGAGATAAGGCACAGGATAGCATCAAGTCCCAGGTGAAAATCCTATCGACTACAACTCAATATATTATTAATGTCACATTTGTCAAGAGGGTGCTTCTCTTTTTTAAATTTTTGTATTGTCCATCCTCATCTGCCTTCATTCCTATTAAAGGAAAGAAGACAAGGTGCTCTGCAAGCATTGAGTATAGATGCAATACATGGGCTTTGTGTAAAGTATGATATTCTTGCTCACGTTCATGTCACTTGCACTAATAAATAAATAAATATATCCTAATAAATATTACTAAGCAAGATGCATGCACTTTTTTAGAATTTAGAAAATGGATGGTTTATTCAAACACTTCAATAACTTTTTTATTCAGTAACAATAAATCAATGCAAATAACAAGCACAAAAAAACAAACAAAAGAACATAGAAATAATAAGAAAGATGCACCATTGTTTGAAACCCAAAGAAATCAGGTGGTTCAACAAACGCTAGTATATAGGACACACCTGTGTTTTCTCTCGAATGAGGAGGAATTGATTAGACTACTGAGAAGTGCACATGCAAAACCAAAAAGGCGTTTACCAATCAATGGCCAGTTTCAAACTACAATGGATGTTTTTCAACCATTTTTCAACAGACTTGCTAAAAATATGAAGGCCCACCCCTAAACCAAGCCCCCAGTGGAGTAGAGCAAATCGGGTAAAAGCCCATTGTGGTTTGAAAACGGCCCACTGATTGAGAAACACCCACTAGTGTTCTGCAGAGATACAGACTTGCAGAATCTTGTGGTTCAACTACAAATCACTGTTAGTTCAATGTCACTGTCTCCACCCATGTTTGCTGACGACTTTCATCAAAATTTCAATGTTGATCCAACACACTTTAAACATTGAAATGTCAGTCTCAACCAAAATGATGGTTTGAATCAAAACTCAACATTGTATTAATGTCACCATGCTATCTGGGTCCGGACCAGCGGTTTAGAAAATGAATGGATGGATGATTCAGCTGCAGACGCCATCTTCTGGGGAGATTCGGGAATTCATTCGGTGTGACCCACACGGTGAACTGCAATTCAGTCCTTCAGTTCTGATGTTCCTCAAGGTGACCTTAATAAAACACTGAATGTCCCAGTGAAGCCTCGCAGACAGTAAATCTCAGTTAAACCTATCAAATGATCTTTTAAAGCAAGGCACCGTACCCCCAACTGCTCCCCGGGCACCGCCGCAATGGCTGCCCACAGCTCCGGGTGTGTGTTCACGGTGTGTGTGTTCACTGCTGTGTGTGTGCACTTGGATGGGTTAAATGCAGAGCACAAATTCCGAGTATGGGTCACCATACTTGGCCACATGTCACTTCACTCACTTCACTAAAACGCCCTGTTAGTCTGCAGTCTCACCATTACATTTACTCAATAAAGGTAAAAGAGGTAGTTATTTTGTGATTTAGCTTCAGTAGATGCTGAACAGCCATTTTACATCTGAGCTGTTACTGTAGTGTGTGTATTTGTTTGTTTAATAAAACCTTATTGCATTTTGAAAGTCATAATGGCTTGACACTAGAGGGTAAAACAATTGATAGATTAATAGACATCGCCATACTTCCCCCTAAAGTTTGGTGATTGTGAGTGCTGTCGAGAAGTGGAGATTTCACTCCTTCAGAGATAACACTGAAATGTGTATTTTAAGAAGACCAAAATTGACCAGTGCATGTTTTTGCCGTGATATTACTTGCCCTATATCAGCTAGTAATATCATTGGTGTAGTTTAGTATTGTAGCAGCAGAGGGCAGTGTTTACTGTGCTTCTGCACTATGACCAGCTGAGATGGCTGTTTTATGTCAAATAATATTGTATGAGTCCTTATCACAGTGTTTTCTGCTATGTAAATATGCCGTTCCATGCTTCCACTGTGCCGTTAATGAATACTCACTGTGATGAAGAGTTAGCGATTGGTTATGGGGTTTGGGATGTTTAATTGCAGGTCATGGAGCTGCTTGGATTTATATAAGGAGCATTGATTGGAAATGCGATCAGTGTTTATGTGTGTGTGTGTACTGACATGCTTCATACCTGAAGGCCCGAGCGGACGGTGTGTGTTGATCCAGTCTGCAGGAGGCCAAACTAATGAATGGACAGTTGGAGCAAAGAGACTGTGTGCAGAGTAATATACTAACATACTGCTGTTTCTGGAGTATAGAGGATGATTACTATGTGCAGTACGCACATTTCCTGTATTAATAAAATACTATTAGGGGTTTTTATAGTTAACTAAAACTAAAGCCATAAAAAACATTTTTGTTATTTGAAATAAAATAAAATAAACTACACCTGAAATAAAATAATGTTATTTCAGTTAGTTGACAAGACAACATTTGGTTAAATAACTAAATCTGAAATAAAAAATAATAAAAAACTATATAAAAATAAGAAAACCTAATAAAATGACAAAAACACATAACAAAATTACTAAAACTTGAACTAAAATGGAAAATAAAAACAAAAACTAATTCATAATATTATTATAATATCCAGCAAGAATATCAGCGGTGCAGAATATCATATCTTTCTTGACTCATTATTTGTCACACTGACAGTAGTTGCTCAAAAGTTTGTAGTAACAGTTTTTTTTTTTTTTTTTTTATAAATTAATATTTTATTCCATAAGGACACATTAAATTGATCAAAAGTGCCAGTAAAGACATTTATAATATTTTAAAAGATCAAAATGTTAATGATTAAAAGTTAAAATGCTGTTCTTTTGAAATTTTATCTTTATCAAAGAATCAATGAAAAAAATTTATCACGGTTTCCACAAAAATTTGAAGCAGCACAACTGTTGTCAACATTAAAAATAAAAAAAAATGTTTCTTGAGCAGCAAATCAGCATATTAGAATGATTTCTGAAGGATCATGTTACTGAAGACTGGATTAATGATGCTGAAAATTCATCTTTGATCACAGGAATAAATTACATTTTAACATAAATTCACATAGAAAACAGTTATTTTAGATTGTAATATTATTTCACAATATTTTGGTTTTTACTGTATTTTTGGATTAAATAAATACAGTTTTGGTGAGCAGATGTGTCTGAGTTCTTCATCTGTCGATTGTCTCTCATCTGCAGATCGTTTCACTGTCTACAGTCCCAAGAAACTCAGACAAGCCTGGAATAAGTAAGTGACCCCAACTATTTTTATTATGTGTTTTTGTACAGCTTTTTGCACAGATTTTTCTTTTGTGTGAATGGTAAAGTGTGTTTTAGATGCTGTAATGTCACTGTTTCTCACCATTTGCTATCACAAATCAACTGAGTTCTTCTTAATATCTCAATTATTTCTCAGATGGCAGTGACCTTAAATGGAGACTTTTGATTAAATCACCTTTTCTCCTGAAAAGTGATCTCACTTCTGGAGTTTTAGCAAAGATCTTGACAATGCTTCAAAGTGTGCTCAGTCGAATCAAAATCAATTAAATTGAAAGTCAGAAATCTCAATTTGAAATCAAACATTTCTCATCACATTATTTTTATAGCTTTATACTCACTTTTTAGGAGAAACATCTGAGATGAGGCTTATCCTTAAATGAAGCATCAGTGAGAGCTATGAAACTATGAAAGACTCTAGTTTTGCAGTTCACTTAAATAGTCCTTCTGTGTGACAAATTTGTAAAAACTACAAATATTTGCTAACGCTTTACAATAAAGTTTCATTTGTTAACATTACTAAACTACAAAATGAACTAACAACGATACTAAAGCATTTATTAATCTTCGTTAATGTTAATTTCAACATTTACTAATACGTTATTTATAGTAAAATATTGTAACACAGTTCGTATATGTGGGAAGAAGGAGGCGGGAACCGGCGAACGTTCAAACAAAACTTTAATATATAAATAAACCAACAAAACGAAAGTAATGCCGGCAGACCCTCGCGGACGTCTGCCGGCCACACAAACATAATAAAACATAAAATAAAGTCCAGGCCTGGTCCTCTCTCGTCCTTCACTGTCGTCGCTCCTCCTTTTATGCTCCCGGAGCTCCTCCGTGAGGGACTCGAGGCCGGTGCGCCTCACAGGTGACGATCATTAACACTCGCGTCACCGGCCTCGCGCCGTTCCCTCACGGCTCTCGCCCGCCCTGCTCGTCACATACCCCCATGGCCCCTCGCAGGCCGGGGGGTACTCCCGCGACTGCGCTTACTCCCCCCCGGGGCCTGTCTCGGCGGCCGCAGCACCTGGGGGTAAGGACAGACGAGACGAGAGAAAGGAGACGGAAGCAAGGGGAGCGACAGCACGAGAGAGGGGAGAGAGGAAAAAGAAAAAAAAAATTCTTGGTCCGGTTCCCAGACACGCTGCCGCTCGGTCCTCAGCCAGCCGAGAGGCTCTTCCTCGCGGTGCCATGCGATGGCACTGGACGCTCCTTGGACGGCCCGATCCTCGACCGCCTCCTGGCGGCCGGCGATGGCTCCTCCGGCTGAGGGCAGCCGGCAGCGAGTCCCCCGTCCCCTGCTCCTCCCCTTCATGGCGGACGGTAGCAGGCTCCGGCCCACGGCGGACGGCGGCGACTCCTCCGCTCCCTCCAGGACGGCAGCCACCCCACCTCGTCCCAGGAGCACGGCATCCGGGTCTCCGTCCCACCTTTCACAAGGCTCCAGTACCACCGCCTCGGGCAGCCTCTCGCGGTCTTCACTCCCGCGCTGCCCGAACTCCGCAGCACCGCGATCCCCCTCAGCAGCGAGGGCTCTCAGACAGCATGTCCCTCCTTCCTCCCGGGTTTCGGCACCAATGTAACACAGTTCGTAAATACGGGAAGAAGGAGGCGGGAACCGGCGAACATTCAAACAAAACTTTAATATAAAAATAAACCAACAAAACGAAAGTAACGCCGGCAGACCCTCGCGGACGTCTGCCGGCCACACAAACATAATAAAACATAAAATAAAGTCCAGGCCTGGTCCTCTCTCGTCCTTCACTGTCGTCGCTCCTCCTTTTATGCTCCCGGAGCTCCTCCGTGAGGGACTCGAGGCCGGCGCGCCTCACAGGTGACGATCATTAACATTCGCGTCACCGGCCTCGCGCCGTTCCCTCACGGCTCTCGCCCGCCCTGCTCGTCACAAATATCTTTTAATATTACTAAATGGACCTGAGCTGACATGAACTAACAATGAACAACTGTATTTTAATAACTAAAGTTAACAAAGATTAAGAAATACTGTAACAAATGGATTGCTTATTGTTAGTTAATGTTTGTTAAAGCATTAACTGATGTTAACTAATGGGACCTTATTGTAAAGTGTTACCATTTCTTCTCAAAAAAAAAAAGAAAGAAAAAGAAAAATAAGCAAACTGACCCAAAACTTTTGAATTGCATCAGGTCCTGAACAAGGAAACAGTCAAAACCATTAAAACAAGTTACATCTCAGCTGAAGCTTAATCATGAAAAAATATGATTAAAGTTAAAATGAAAAATAAATGTAAAACTCTGAGTCTTTTCCTCATAATCAGATGAAGTTTTATGAAGTTTCTGATCTCATTCGATTAACCCTCATCTGAACCAGCAGAAGAAGCACCAGCAGCTGCGAGAGCGAGAACACGAGTGGGAACTTCAGATGCAAACAGAAGCCTATAGATTTTTTCCGTCTAATCACACAGATACTCGTGCACAAGCTCGTTTCACACACACTCTTATTTTAAAGTGCTGAAAGCGCTGCTGGTGGACAGAAACTCTAAGAAAGCTTCATGTTTCTTTAATGTGTTAATGCTGCAGAGGCCTAATTATCTGCTTACATTTGTAGTTTTTTACATTTGGTTTCTCATTGGTTGCAGTGTGAGATAGTTCAGGAGTTCAGTCATCACACACATTCAGCCTTAGGCCCGAAAACACACTACACAACATGCAAATGCAAAACGAACAATCAATCCTGTAACTTTACTTTAATGTGACAGAATCAAACATCAGTAGAGTGATAGAATATCCTTCAAATGAGTGAGTCATCAGAACAGATGTGTTACTGATAAGATGTCTAGATATAAGACGTCAACTGTCATGTTAACTAACTTGCTCTTCCAAAACAGTCATTGAGCTAAAAAGTGAATCTTTTAGGGTTTTATATATTTATATATATATAGATATCCATGATTGGAACTGTACAGTATATTCCACATAGTTTTTTTCTGTTTTGTCTGTGAAATAATACCGATTTATGCACAGAAATTCTGAATTTATGATGCTGTAGAAAAGTGTCTGTAAGATTTTTTTTTTGTGTGTTAAAAAAGGCTGTATTTATTTGATCAAAAAAATACAGTAAAATCAGTAATATTGTGAAATATTATAACAATTTAGAATAACTGTTTTCTATGTGAATATATCTTAAAATATAATTTATTATTATTATTATTTTCAGCATCATTACTCCAGTCTTCAGTCACATGAGCCTTCAGAAATCATTCTAATATGATGATTTGCTGCTCAAAAAACATTTCTGATTATTATGAATGTTGTGCTGCTTCATATTTTAGTGGAAACGGAGATATACTTTTTTCTAGTATTTTTTGATTAATAGAAAGTAAAAAAAACAAACAAACAGCATTTATTTGAAATATAATTTTTTTGAAACTTTATAAATGTCTTTACTGTCACTTTTGATCAATTGAATGCATCCTTGATGAATAAAAGTATTATTTCTTTCAAATAAATAAATATAATATATAAAATTATATGTATATATACTGTATACATACATACATATATATATATATATATATATATACAGTGGGTACGGAAAGTATTCAGACCCCCTTAAATTTTTCACTCTTTGTTATATTGCAGCCATTTGCTAAAATCATTTAAGTTCATTTTTTTTCCTCATTAATGTACACACAGCACCCCATATTGACAGAAAAACACAGAATTGTTGACATTTTTGCAGATTTATTAAAAAAGAAAAACTGAAATATCACATGGTCCTAAGTATTCAGACCCTTTGCTGTGACACTCATATATTTAACTCAGGTGCTGTCCATTTCTTCTGATCATCCTTGAGATGGTTCTACACCTTCATTTGAGTCCAGCTGTGTTTGATTATACTGATTGGACTTGATTAGGAAAGCCACACACCTGTCTATATAAGACCTTACAGCTCACAGTGCATGTCAGAGCAAATGAGAATCATGAGGTCAAAGGAACTGCCTGAAGAGCTCAGAGACAGAATTGTGGCAAGGCACAGATCTGGCCAAGGTTACAAAAAAATTTCTGCTGCACTTAAGGTTCCTAAGAGCACAGTGGCCTCCATAATCCTTAAATGGAAGACGTTTGGGACGACCAGAACCCTTCCTAGAGCTGGCCGTCCGGCCAAACTGAGCTATCGGGGGAGAAGAGCCTTGGTGAGAGAGGTAAAGAAGAACCCAAAGATCACTGTGGCTGAGCTCCAGAGATGCAGTCGGGAGATGGGAGAAAGTTGTAGAAAGTCAACCATCACTGCAGCCCTCCACCAGTCGGGGCTTTATGGCAGAGTGGCCCGACGGAAGCCTCTCCTCAGTGCAAATGTGTATGGGGTGCTGTGTGTACATTAATGAGGAAAAAAATGAACTTAAATGATTTTAGCAAATGGCTGCAATATAACAACGAGTGAAAAATTTAAGGGGGTCTGAATACTTTCTGTACCCACTGTATATATATATATATGAGTCCCTTGTTTGTTCTGATTTTTCTGGAGAACATTGGACAGTTTGCTTGTTTGTTACTACTGCTCGTAACAAACAAGAGACTCATGAACAGCCATCACAAAACAAAACAACAGTCGTAGATCAACCACGCACAGTATTAAGAACCAATGGTTCTTTTGAACGGGGTTATTTTAATAAATTCAGCTATTTTTTTTTGTCTTGTGGACTATATATAAACATCTTTTATGTAAATTATCTTACTCAGGACAGTACTAAATAAAAAATAACATGCATTTTGTATGATCTCTCTTATTTTGTTAAAATTATTCGCCTTTTCACAGATTCTGCAAGTGGTTCCCAAACGTTTACATGCAACTGTATGTCAGTCAGACAGAATAAACTGCAGTGAAAACCAGACTATTGATCTAGTCATTGCTCACGTCAGATAATTAAGGCCGTGAATGACAAACCTTCTTTGTTATATTGTGATGTAGTCATTCATGTAAGTTTTGCAATCCTAAAATCATTACCAGTAACTTGGTTTCATTTACTGGCCACAGCACATGTGTACTCTCACTGAGAGCTCAGCTTCTTTAGATCTGCTGTGTGTTTGTGTGTTTATCTGTACTGCAGTGTAGGATCTGCGGGTGTGTTTGTGTTGGTCTTTGTCTTTGCAGTTTAGAGGACATTTGTGGGTGAAAACTCGCTTTGCATTTTCCACTCCAAAAAAGTCAACAAACATTTTTCCAGCCGCACGTCAGCGGGAGTGAAGCTGACAGAGAGACTGAGCTGGAGATGCGAGTGAGCGTGTGTGTGTGGTGATCTTGGCACTGTAGTCATCTGTGTGTTTATATCTGTGTGTGTTGGCAGGCTGGGTTATGTAGATCATGCTGAAGAGCTGGCTTCCAGATTTCTCCAGTGCTTCCCAAAGAACCGGCTCTCCGCCCTGGCGGCCCTCCACCACGAATACTTCAGCCATCTGCCCCCGAGACTCTGGGAGCTGCCTGACAGTCAGTCAACTCACATCACATCACATCACTGCCTCACTGAGCTCACAATCACACACTACTATAGTTCTCATACTGATTTAGCAGTATGCATGCATGGAACACTCCAGTGACATACTACATTTCTCAAAATGTGTAGTACATAATCAGAGCACACAATACTGTATCCTGTTTTTCATATACATATAATTTTTTTCATTTGTTTCGATCCACTTTTTAAAATCGAACATTCATTCATTCATTCATTCATTCATTCATTCATTCTTTCATCTTTTTATTATTATGCCTATATCAAGTTTTAAATAACCAATTTCATATTTGTATCAGTCCATTTTAAAATCAAACTTTGTTTATTAATTAATTAATTTTATACTTTAATACTGTTATTTAATTATTTTAATGTTAAAGGGATAGTTCACCTAAAAAAGAAAATTATCCCATGATTTACTCACCCTCAAGCCATTCTAGGTGTATATGACTTCCTTCTTTCAGATGAACACAATCGGAGTTAAATAAATATCCTGGCTCTTCCCAGCTTTATAATGGTAGTGAATGGTGCATGAGATTTTGAAGCCCATAAAGTGCATCCATCCATCATAAAAGTAATCCATACAGCTCCAGCGGGTTAATAAAGGACTTCTGAAGCGAAGCGATTGGTTTTTGTAAGAAAAAATATCCATATTTAAAACTAAAATAAACTATAATAACTGGCTTTCGGCAACGGCCTTATGCAAGTCTAGTTCCGGTGGAAGAGTGACCTCTAACCTGATGCATTATTATTGTTTATAAAGTTTTAAATATAGATATTTTTCTTACAAAAACCCATCGTTTCAGAACCCTCTGGAGCCGTATGGATTACTTTTATGATGGATGGTTGTGCTTTTTGAAACTTCAAAATCTCGCCCCCCATTCACTACCATTATAAAGCTGGGAAGAGCCAGGATATTTTTTTTAAATAACTCAGATTGTGTTCGTCTGAAAGAAGATTGTCATGTACACTTAGGATGGCTTGAGGATGAGTAAATCATGGGATCATTTTCATTTTTGGGTGAACTATCCCTTTAAGATTTTTGTCTTTATTTTTCCTATTCATTATTATGCCTGTTTAAAGGCTGTGACACACCAAGCCGACGTCAAAGAACTAGCGGCGACGAAAGCTGACTGTGTTGTCTCCTCACGTCGGCTGCGTCTGGGCTAAAAAGCTGCACTTGAACACAACAAAAGGACCACAGGCGACTGTCAACTAACGCGTGTTCTGCCCATGAAAATAACTGTATATATCAGCGGGTATCAATAGTCTATATTCATCATTCAAAAAGGAAAACCAAAATTAGGATTGCTGATATACAAACTGTAAACAAAGCAGCACCATTTTAAATATCTATCATGCTGATCACTTCCAAACGGCTCATGTTGTTATGAAAATATTCGTGCAGTGGAATGCTCGGGTAAGATGAAGTAAAATTCAGTGCCGTCTTGATTTTGCTTGCTCTCATCACTTTCGTCTTTATTCTTGTGCACTGAATCGTTTGTTAAGCCGAACAGAAGATCAGAGTTCTCAACCTCGGCGGACACCGATTCAACATGCTCAATCAGCTAAAATACCCCTGACGATGTCCAACTAGTGCCAACGGTGCAGAACACACCACCACAACTGGGCCGGCTCACGTTCGACAACCCTACTACTAGTCGAAGTCCAAATGTCGGCTTGGTGTGTCAGGGCCTTAAAGCATTAAATAACCAATTTCATATTTGTTTTAATCTATTTTTTAAATCAAACTTTATTTAAGTCTTTATTTCTCCTTTTCATTATTTATGACTGTGTGCATACTGCACACCATTACATGTTATATATATTACATGTATTTTATATTTTTAAAATAGCATCCAGTGTACGGTGCATACTGTGCAATATGCAGTTGTAGTTTTCATTATTATGCCTGTTTAAAGCACAGATGTCAGTGTATACTGCGCAGTAGGCAGATTGTTAGTATTCCATTCTGAACACAGTCTTAGTGCCTTCCTTCATCAGTATTTTATGCTCTCTGTCTCTTCCCGCTCTTTATTACTGTTAAACATGCTGTCTTATCGATGCGTGTCTGGAACTGAATACCAAACGGCGTTCAATTTGAGCTCATTGTGGTGATGGTGATCTCTCTGATGGTAATACACAAAGATTGAACAGTCATCCCATGTTTCTGCTGTGTCACGTTCTAGGTTTCTCCGTGCTTCACTTTACCCTGGAGACCAAGAGACTGACACTTTTTGTTTTTTTGATTTGCAAAACGCAAATACATGGGAATTGGTTATTGTCAGCAGTGTTGAATTCTTGATTCTGATTGGTTAATGCATGTTTTTCAAAAGGTTACAAAGTTTCAAATGAGCAGCATTTCAGAGTTCCACAGAAACAAATGAACCTGAAACAAAGAAACTGCTCAAGCAAATCTGATAAAAATGAGTGAAAAACAAAGGCATGCTTTTTAACTAGTAGCGGCGGTTTGTGATGTTACTAAACATGAGGATAGACAGTGCTGGGTAGTAACTGACTATATGTAATCTGGGTAAAACTTTAGTTTAGGGTCCATTTCTCACTATTAGCTAGTTGCTTATTAGCATGCATATTACTAGGATATTGGCTGTTATATTTGCACACATAATAATTTTTTTAATTCATGTACCCTCATAATCTTTAATCAAAATAACTTCCCCTCCCTCCTACAGTGGCATCTCTTTTCTTCTCTGATGACGTGATTACTGGCATGAGGGCGGGGCAACCTGTCACTCGAATGAGATCTACCAATAGCAAACCACAACCATCAAATCAATTCCCCATGAACAAAATCAAGCCCCGCCCTATATTTTTTCTTGTTCGAGAAGCTGATTCACTCAGATATACGTCACAATAGGCAAGAAAAGATTGCAACTTCCATTTCATGCCAACTTTAATGAAGCATTTGTGTTCAACACACAAGAAACATTGAGCTGCTGCTGCTGATGATTCGGGTCATTCAGGCTGGTTTTGGTTTTCAGAAGAGCTCAAGGCCTTTTGTCATATCTAATGTGACACGTAGCCATAATCCACACGCGAGACCCTCCACAGCCACTGATCTTCTTTTAGGCCTCTGTCAGTAGACGGACAAAACTGTAGCACAGGCACATTTAGTCCTACACATGTTATGTGCGCAACAGAAAACAGGCATTTGCGCAAGACAAGCGTCGGTCGAGTCATTTGAATACGAGAATGAGGTTTTTAATTTCACAGATTAGGAGTCGGAGCTGAATTAATCCTGTTATCAGCTCACAGCAGGTTGTTTGCTGGCGGCCGTGCGGGAGGAAGGCGGGACTCTGCCGTGGAGGCGGATCTTTGACGCACAGAGCGCAGCGCCGCTTTTGAAGCAGAAGAATGAAGGGAAAATTAATTCTGTTGTTTCATATACGCTTGCGGTTCAATCACAAAAGAGAACGGTTGGTGTTGGGGGAGGCTGGGCGAGTAATTAACATTTCAGCTCGGGCTTTGATTGATACGGAAAATGCAGCAGGATTTATGACATTTATTAAATGAAATGGAAAGCGCTGATGTGTTTATTTCTATTTTTTATCTTGATTAGTGCTGTTTGTTATAGAAAGTATCATTTTTACTTTTGCGCATAGTTCTTGTGCTAGTAAGAAACAACATAGCAAGCACATAGAAAAGCCCCTTTCTTTCTGTGTATGTGTATACATGTACATACAAACATATATATATATACAGTAAAGCCAAAAATTATTCAGACATTTTTTATATTTTTGATATATTTTTACTTGTGGGTGCAGGACACTTGTTCATTTATGTAAGTGAGGTACATAATAAAGTAAAATAAAGTAAACTGTGACATATTATACCCAAAAATTCTTCATACCGTGGACTACCAGTAAAACTGATGAAAATTTTGAACCAAATATTATTTAGACACTTTGACCTGACCATGTTTTGCTTTAGTGTTATCTGACATAATTAAAATTATTTTTTCCTGAGACAGTTTAACTCTGAGATCTTGTCATATTTTATTACTATTTTTTTAAACTATAGTGAATAAACTGTATTAATGAATGAAATGTTCAAGGTGTCTGAATACATTTTGGTTTGACTGTATATATATATATATATATATTTATCTATTAGTATGTTATACACATATATACACACACATAGATGCAATTAGCAAGGTCACATGACATCTATCACAAACAACTGTTCAGATGTTGATTGCACACTAGTTTTAATCAATAGTATACACTACATATTGTGCAATATGCTGTAAACAGCATGCATGCATACATATATGGAATTTCCTTTGACGCATTCTGCATCTCTTGGTCTTTCTGAAGTGACATACGCATGTGTGATGTTTTGAGTTCATCACTATGAAACAATCACAGTGGGAGCATGACCGATAACACTCAAGTTTTGGTGTAAGATGTTCAATAATGGTTGTTTTTATCAGGGTTTATCAGTGTTTAAAGCAGCCTTACAGGGTCACTGGCTTCTTGAATGCAGTAAATAGGGTTTGACTCTGGTGTGTGTGATTCTGAGATAGTGACATTTTGTTCCTCAGGAATATAATGCAGTGGAAACAGCTTTAATGAATTAATGATGAAATGCTATACTATACATTATATATTCTTGTTTATCTGAGAATAGCTGTTGGTTGGTGCCTTATGTGATTTGTTTCTGGTTTATTCTTCTCAGCACAACTGTCATAAAATTCCCCATATGTCATTCACAATGACTCATGAGACATAATCATAATCTTCTTATTAAATATATAATGTTTTTATCTCAATGCTGGTTGGATTGGTTAATGAATTAACTCTTTTTGAAGAATTATTTGAAATCCCCATAGAAAAAAGGAATTAGGGACCTATTTTAATGATCTAAGCACATAGTCTGAAGCTCATGGAGCAGGTGCACTTAGGGAGTGTCCGAATCCTCTTTTGCTAGTTTAACGACGGAAAAAATGGTCAGTGTGCCAGGCACATGATCCAAAAGGGTTGTACCTAGTCTCTTAATGGGCAGTAATGGGTGTGTTTTGGGTGTAACGTGCGATAAACCATTCAGAGCGTCATCTCCCATTCCCTTTAAAACCCAGTTGCGCTTGCACCGTGACGGATTTGCTTTTTACATGGTGGAATTTGCAAGCAGAAAGGCTGAATGCTTCTCCAGAGAGGAATCCTTTTATTTTTAATATTTGGCATGTTTGTGTGCTGCTGCGCGTCCGTGTGTGTAACAAGCAGAGTGTACGTGCATACTGCGCCCGCCTATATCACTAACGCACCCTTTAAATAACAAAAAAAATACTGTGCCATTTTGACTTTAGACCAGGTTTTAATTGGTCATTTGCACAGTTGTTTTAGTTGCCTCAAAGTAGCAACACGCCAACAATGCGCCTGAACACACTTCGTTTTCAAACCAGCACGCCCATGGGTGAACAGATGTGTGCTGGACGTGAAAATGATAACTGCGTCGGGCCGAAAATAGCAAAAAACACTTGCGTCGCTCCTGGAGTTGCATTGCACCGGGTGTGTGATAGGGCCCTTAGTTTGGTTTAGAGTTTGGCTTAATAAATATTATAAAAGTGCATCATTTCTTTCTGAATCTATTTTGANTTCAGGAGGGTATCCGGGTATCCGGGATACCCTCCTGAATAAACAGATGTGTGCTGGACGTGAAAATGATAACTGCGTCGGGCCGAAAATAGCAAAAAACACTTGCGTCGCTCCTGGAGTTGCATTGCACCGGGTGTGTGATAGGGCCCTTAGTTTGGTTTAGAGTTTGGCTTAATAAATATTATAAAAGTGCATCATTTCTTTCTGAATCTATTTTGAATTTCTTAGTAAATGATTTCTTAATTTTCAACAATATTTTTCTTGTCATTATCATCATCATAATCACAATATCAATGTTTTCTCCTCCCTTTCTTTTCTTTTAAATGATCTTATATTTTGCATTTTGCATCCTTTTTTTCCAAAATAAAATTTCATACATGTTAAATAAAAACTGAATCTGTCATTGTGTTTCAGTGTCTTATATCTTCACCGTGCCGACCGTTAAGTTACAACCTGAATCTGGCGACAGCATCCAGGTGTGCAGTAAGGCCAACAGTCACGGCAAAGGGACGTCAAACAGCAAACACTGACCTGGACGAGCCGCCCGCCTGGAGCGAAACAGGTACGACACATGACGCTCCAGAGACTCTTATAGTTTGACGGTCTCTGGTTATGTTTGGAATGGTACTAGCATGTTGTTTACAGCATATTGCACAGTATTTAGTGCATACAGTTATTAAAATCATGATGTTTGCAGCATAGTTGTTATGTGACCTTGCAGATCGCATGTTTTATTCTTTATTTAGCTTTTTTCAGTTCAAAAATTGTATCAAATTTTTGTGCAAAATTATTGTTTGTGCACATTTTTCAATCAAATTATGATTTAAGAATCGTTTTCATTGTCAAAAGCAAATGGGATATTTTATAGATTTTGAAGAAAAAATTGAAGCAAAAAAATTGAATGAAAAAACGTTTTCTTAGGAGTAAAATTATAGATATAGTGTTAAAAAATCATATTAAAAGTACTATTTGATGTTTTGAGAAAGAGAAACTTGTGTTTTCAAGTATTTTATTGAATTTTGAGAATATGTACGTGTGAAAAATGTTGAATTTCAGTGTATATGTGTGAATCTCCATTGCTACGATTAGCCCATATCGGCCACTGCACTGTTTAGATATCAGTATTGGTCATTGATAAACCAATGCACTAGTCTGTCGTTCCAAGCATACATCAGCGTCTGATCCACTCCTGCTGGGCAGCGAAGGTCGTTTTCATTACGTCCAGAAAGAGGCTGTATTTGCATTTAATTTGCGGTGTGGACGAGAGCATCTCATCCGGCTGGGTAAAGCTCATAATGGCTGTAATGCAGCGATGGAGGGAAAGAGGCCTCGCTCGCAGGGATTAGCAGCCAAATTACAGGCAGGTGCTCTGGGAGATTTGCGTCGGAGCCCCAGGGAGCCGCAGACCTCTGCAACCCATCTGCATCAGAGCCAAAAAGACAGAATAATGACAGAGCAGGAGACAACGAGACTCATCAGAGTCATTTCAGGGGCTCCACGGGCGGCAGCTGGACGAAATGTCTGCAGAGAGGCCTGCGGTTCACATGCTGATATTGGAAAAAACTAACATTGCGATATTTGTTTTTCTGCGATATGTATTGCGAAATTAAAAATACAGGAAGGTGCACCAGATGACTTGAACTGCGCTATTTGGAAAGAATTAAGCCCAATTTATACGTCTGCATCGAGTGTAAGCGGTAGGTACGGCGTAGCCTTCGCATAGTTTTGTACCATACGCCGTAGACAGAACGCTGAAGTATGAATGCTCACGACGGCATCAGCTACGACGTACACTACAGTGTACACTTGACGCAGAAGTATAAATTGGCCTTTAGGATGCATCAGAAATCGCATACTCTCTTGAGGAGGTACTTATTTTGAATAAGTACTTACTTTGCGAGCTCTAAAAAAGCATGTTCTATATTGTATGAATGTGTGTAGTTGTAGTATGAATGTAATCTGGACATACTACATTCCCCGTGTTGTCATTATCATGTGACCTACCAGCGGCGGTTGCTTTGCTTCACTGCCATTCACAGATCCTCTCCCATGGCCTCATGGGATAGTAAAGTGTCCATAGTATGCACCCTTAAGTATCTTGCCAGAAGTAGAAGGCCATCCGGGTACTTTTTGCCTACTCTTTTATGAGTACTGTGAATTTGGACATACTTCTTTTGTCACGTACTGTTTTTCGCCCACTATATAGTAGGGAAGTATGTGATTTTGGACGCAGCCATTTTATGCAGATGCATTCTAGAATGATTGGGGTGATTTTGTTGTGCAGTGCATCTGCATAGAAAATAATTTTTAAAAAAGGGCCAAAAAAAATTACTTTTTACTCTAAAGATTTTAAGTGTGAAATCATTTTATTTAAGTGCGTTTTTTTTTTTATCTTTCCACTTGAGTTTTCATAGGCCACATCCACATTGTTTTTGACCAATTCAATATGACTATAAAATATTCTAATGATTTTATTGTAAATATTGAATAAAATGAAATTTACTTCACTGTAAAATTACAATACTAATATTTTTTTCTTGATGGGTATCCTGATATCAAATTTTTCAATATATTGTTCAGCCCTAGTGAAAATAGAAGTTTTGTAAAGCATATATAAATATTCACAATTTATTTGCAATTGCTGTAACGCACTTTTTATTTACTCATTAATTTTCCTAAAGCGTGTGCCGTTAGGCTAATTTCACGATCCTTCCTAGCTACAAAATTTGTAATTTTCCGGAAATGAACATGTCATAATATCACTCATTTAAATAATTCCCACCCAAGGCATATGCAAAATAAAGGGGCGGGGCCTGGTTAAGTTGAGTTAATAGTGTGAAACTTGCGGTTATGGTGCCACGGGACATTTCCCAAACACACTCGAAGCGCTTGACCAATCACAACACACTGGTCCAGCCGACCAATCAGAGCACATTGTGCTTTTCAGAAGGAGGGGCTTCATAGAGACAGGAACTAAACAGAGCGTTACTGAGACTGGAAAGAGAGGAGCTTCAACAATGTCAAATATGTGGAAAATAAGTTGTTTTTTGAACCTGTAGACCCCAAAAACAAAATCAAGACTTTGAAAAGGGCATAATAAGTCCCCTAACATGTCATCTCTGCAGTGCTCCTCTCTTTGACACGTGCATGAAGTGCAGAAATGAAAGTAAAGTGTTTTGCTTGTCAGCATGCAGATGTTGTGGTGTGTTTTCAGCGCGTGTGTGTTTGTGATGTGTCTGATAGTCGCTGGAGAATGCAGTGGCACCGTGCTGCTCAGAAGGGAAGTCACCCCACTGTGAGAGTCGTGTCCTTCCCTCCACCGCACCATTCATATTGAAATCACACGCTTTGTGCTTGGCCTTCTTAACCTGACAGGCTCCGTGGAGCTCAGAGACGCTCCTCTAATCCACACACATCTGATTTAGAAGCGTTCACACTCCGTGAGACGTGCCGTGATGCACACAGACATCACATGCAAAAATTTCCTGCATGTTTAGCGAGATTTCAAAGACTGAATGTTTTCATACTCATCTCTCACATTAGAGGCCCTAAAAGTATTTTGACACTAAAGTCACTCTTAAAAATGAACTGCATGAAAACGTGTGTAAAAAAATTTTTTTAAAGAAAATTTGGGGTAAAGATGTTTGTTAGGAGTAGAATGATGGATATAATTTAAAATGAAGACAAATAATATTTTAGGGACCAATTAAAATTTTAATTCTTAATTTTCTTTATGCAAAATTTTATTTATTTGATTTTGGGGGAAAAGTCTTTCTTAACCTTTTTTTTTTTTCAAGTTTCAATTTTCAAGAAAAGAAATGAATGAAAAGATCTCTGAATGTCATAATATTAAATATCAAAGCAAGTGAGTTTTTTTTTTTTTTTTTTCAAATGTCAATTTTGCAATTTCAAGCAAAAAATGGATGAAAAAGATGTTTGAAAGCATAGATAAAATATTTTGAGCCTGTTTTTATGACCATTTATCATTTTTATGCTTCATTCTCTTTATGAAAAATATCACTCTTTGATTTTGGGGGGGAAACTTACTCTTGAAGATGAAAGATGAGATAAAGATGAAACTCATTATATTACATACAAAATATCAAAGCAAGTGCATTTTATAGATTTTTTTATTTATTTTTTTTAAGCTGAACATTTAATTAAAATATGTTTGTTAGGAGTAAAGTGATATAGTTTAAAATGAAGACTTTGAAGACTGAAAATCTTTGAGGACCATCTAAGGCTTCATTTTTTATGCAAAATATAATTTCTTTGATTTTTGGGATGATATATGTTATTTGTTTTTGTTTTTTAAATGAAGGCAAACAATATTTAGAACCTAGTTTTAGGACCATTGGTGACTCTGGACCACGAAAAAAGTCAGGGTCAATTTTTTGAAAGATGAATAAATAAGCTTTCCATTGATGTATGGTTTGTTAGGACAGGACAATATTTGACCGAGATACAACTATTTGAACATCTGGAGGGTGCAAAAAAAAATCGAAATATTGAGATAATCGCCTTTAAAAGTGTCCAAATGAAGTCCTTAGCAATGCATATCCACTCACAAATATACATTTTTGATATATTTACGGTAGGAAACTTACAAAATATCTTCATGGAACATGATCTTTACTTAATATCCTAATGATTTTTGGCATAAAAGAAAAATCGATAATTTTGACCCATACAATGTATTGTTGGCTATTGCTACAAATATACCCGTGCAACTTATTACTGGTTTTGTGGTCCAGTGTCACATTTAATTGTTGCTTTTTGCAAAATATTATATATTTCTTTCTTTTTATTATGGGATGCAGTATGTTCTGCGTGTGTTTTTGACAGGTCTCGTTCATGAGTTTCCAAGTATTTTTTTGGGCCACTGTATGTTTCTGTGAGAAGAAAAGTCCACCAAGACCTGGGCAACTTCTCCAGTTTTGTATTATTCATCAGAAGTGTTGTTGCAGGAATCAGACAGACAGGGAACCTTTTCACAGGAAATCCCCAGCAGGCAGCCTTTGTGCAGCTGGATGGAAGCTTTGAGAGCTGCTATTGAGCACAGATGAAGCTTCAGCCCATCGCAGACTAAATGACACGCCTCTCTCACACACTACGGCACAATGTCTGTCAGAGACGAGCGCTCGCGAGGGAGAAAAGAGGCCGAGGGCTTCACAGAGAGGATGAGAAGAGGGTCACTGGGATGAAATTGGGGTCAGAAAAGATAGAAAAAGGTTGGACGATCTATAGGTCTCTCTTTCTTTGGAGACAGAAAAGCCCTCGCTGATGGTAAAAATGCCTAATTTAGTGCAAGATGTGATGATGAGCAGCTTGTGCTGGATGTGTTGGGTAAAAGTATTCATAAAGTTGAAATCAAATAGCTGAAGTTTCTGGATGGTTTTGGAAGTCGTGCTGCTGATGCAAGAAGCCACCTATCAGCTGCAATGGCTTTGCATGACATTAGCATAAATTAAGGGCCCAAGGTGATTGATATGGATTCTGTTGTGTGGAGTGTCTGTTTTGGACAGACTGTCTTTGTTACTGGATGCTTTTACATTATTCATGTCATGTCATGAGCGCTATGACAGTATGTGTATCGTGCATGTAAACTGCTCTAAAGTCTTTATACTGGAGCAGATCTCTTTGTGTGGTTATGAGTGGACATGTCTGCTTTCAATTATTTACATGTAAGAGTGCCTTTGATTTTGTAAAGTATTATACAAAATGTTTATATTTATAAATATAAAAATGCTATATATTTTATATATTTAAATATAATATATACTATAATTTA
>RJVU01051648.1:4609692-4612192 GCA_003731715.1 Anabarilius grahami
TGTATAGTTCAACATAATATAATATAGTATAATAATATTGTTTGTATAATATATATTGTACATTTAATGTATTTACAAATAATCTATATTATACAATTTTAAATACAATTTTATATTAGTATTGTGCAGAGTTGAACTTTATGCAAAAATGACTTTGAAGTTCACTTCTGATATGATTTGATCACTCTAGGTGTGAACGGCGTTTCTTTGTTAGCACAGTCTGATGGGTTCTCGGCGTCTCGTTCAGTCCAGGTTGGCAGTGGTTTGACTGGGTCAGTTGGCGTGTGTTGCAGGCCTGCAGCGGTCCACTGACTCTTTGAAGATAAGAGCCACAGACAGACTGTCCGGTGTGTACAGCAGCCAGCTGTTTATCTGCACTGCCACACACACACTTACACATTCAACACACCCTACTGGCAGAGTGAATAGCTCAAAGTGTGTGTGTACAGATACACACATACATCACACATCAGAAGGTCAAGCGATGACGGACAACACCAGCTCCATTCTGATTGGCTTTCAGTATGCACAGGTTTTAACATAGTCTTGTATATGTGGTGGATGATGCTATAGAGGAGGAACTAATCACTGGACTTGACTGGTTTGAGAGATCTAGATGAAGTCTTCTAGTACCTTATAAACTCAACTTTGTTTCATATGTAAGAGTCAGTGTGTGGCGTCCTGTAATGTGATGTGATTTTATGTGTTATTAGTAAAATGGAATATTCAGTTGGAAATAGTGTAGGACGGAACTAGATTTTATCCATTTGGGTTTGATTGGATGATGTAAATGATCTGTTATATTGTGTAGCCTCTGCTTTCATTGGCAAAATGAAAAGTCATTACACAAGTGAAGAATAAACAAGTACAGTAAATGAGCTCAGTTTAAATTTGTTGAGCTGTAAATGGCTTGTTCATGACCTTGCTTTACTTTTCTCTCTGTTTTTTCTTTCCTTATAAATATATATAATATACATATATACGTTTTATTCACCTGTTTTAGTTTCCAGTGTCTTGTTTTCACTCTTTAATGTTCCTGTATGGTGGTCTGGACTCCGAATCAAGTGTTTGGATCAAAGACTCTCTTGAGCAGGTGTTAAAGTGGCTTGTTTCATCCGTCTCCCACCACTGGAGTTGATTCGTGTCAGGGACTGTGAAAATGGGGCGACCTCAGTGTGGTGGAAACACTTTGGTAACAGAGCAGCCATTAAGAGAAAAACATGAATGATTTATCGTGAGAAGCTCCTTCTCAACTGGTTTTGGAAATGTGTATTCCTGTTTTATGCCCCAACATGCCACCAGAAAGGAATAATAATGGGATTTTTTCTGTTTTGATTTTCAACAGCATACAATGTAGGACTGAGTGGTCAAATCGAATATTCACAATATATTTGTGATTGTTTTGCTGCCAATATAAAATTGAGTATTAAATGCATGAATATGAGCATGCAGATGATTTATTTTGCATAATAAAAATAATAAATAAACACTAAAGAAATTAATATTTATTAAATATATAATAAAAAATTAATGNCCAGTTTGGAGTAGGTAGGCTGAAAAGTATTATTATTAGGGGTTCAAGCATGAAGTGCTGAAAACATATTGTAATTGTAAGGATTTTTATTATTATTATTCTCCCCAAAAACTGATCGTGCAGCCCAAACCGTAAGGCCTAGAGACTTGAAACTTTGTCACGCCAAAATGCAGTTTATACGGTTAAGTAATTTAGGTTATAGCGTTCATCTGCATTATTTTACCTGCTTCCCGAACTGCTTTGAGGAATGCCTGGAATACCGACTAGAGTAGGAGAATCCTTCCCTAAAATATCTTGTACCAATTTCGCTGTGTCGGATAGGTCTTGTGGCGGTGGTCCTCCTCCTTTACATAACAAAACAACTGTAACATTGTTCCAAACCAAGCGCGATACCTTTTTGATACAATTTATCAGGCACGAGCATGAACGTTACTCACCGGTCTTTCCAGATTCTTTTTTACGGTTTGCAATTTCTTTTTTTGAATTCACCACTATGTTTTCATACTTTTTCATAACTTCTTCTATTTTTCGCTTGACAGCAAGATTTCTTGAATTTAATTTTTCTGTTATCTCCTGCCAGGCTTTCGATTTGTGCGAATGAGTGACTGATGGGTTATAGCGGCTTTGAAGAATGTTTTTTTCTTTTTGTGAATTCTTCTAAAAGAATTGCCTTTTCGTCCTCTGTCCAGTTTGGTTTACGTTTTTTGATTTCTGTTATGTTTGTACTCTCCATAGCACACATATATTCATACAAGTGTAGTTTTAGCGAGGATTTGGCTTTGTGGTTCGTTATGTTCTGTTTACTGTTAGAGGTAGTAACTATAGCAACCGCTGCGATCATTGCCGTATGTTGTCAGAAACTACCGTGAAACACTTAGGTAAGGGTGAAAGTTAAGAAGTTTGTTGCAACGCTCTTAGTGAAATCCCTTACCTCAGGGATTTTTTCTCCCTCAGGGAAACCCTCAC
>RJVU01051648.1:4617192-4670200 GCA_003731715.1 Anabarilius grahami
TTTGCGTGTGTGCGTGTGTGTGTGTGTGTGTTTGTATACACCTGCTTAACCATACTTTGGGGACAAATTTGCACCCAGAAGTGATCTAAACCTGACAAAACCTCCCAAAAAACTCCATTATGTGGTCGTCCTCATTTATAAAACAGTGTTGAAATAAAATAAAGTTTTGTTTTTTTGTATTTTTAAATGCAGAAAGTTTTCTATCTCTGTCAGTCAGTCTATCTATATGTCTGTCAGAGATTGAACCAGCAGCCTTCAGGTTTCCACCGCTGGGACTGTGTGTTCTGTGTGTTTCATATGAATGCCATATTGTATTAAGCATGTCGTTCTTTCTCTGCAGCGCGGTGGGTTTTTAGTGGCATGGTGGGATTGGCTTCACTCACGCTGAGGGAGTTTCTTTATCAGGATCACGCAGGACAGGAAGGTAAAGCAGAATGAGAAAATGCTTTCTGACAGTGAGACTCTCAGCCCTTCCAAACAGTCTGGCCCACTTACACACACACGGCTTGAGTGAGTGTGTGAATACACACTGTGTAGTAAAAGCACGTTAGTGTCTCTTCATGAGGCTCAATGGGTCGGGCGAATCCATTAGACTGAATCCAGCTCACCTCAGTTGTGGAGTATAGAGATTATTATTTACCTCCAGCATCTAAAAATACACCAGGATGAATTCTGCTGGGATTTTCTTGCTGAAGAGACCAGTGTTGCTCTGTTTCGTTGTGTGCCTCATGTGAAGGGGTTCAAGAAATTAATCATGCTGCCTAAAAAAAAAAGACATCACATTCTAAGGTGGCATTATTCATAGATAATGCAATTAGAAAGATAATGTAATAATCTCAGGTATAAAAATAAAGCAAGGCAAATTTATTTATAAACATGCCCATACAGTGTTTTACAGAAAAAAAAAATATTTTAAAGCAAATAGTAATCATAAAAAGGTTCATAGGAAATAAATAAAATACAAGTATTTAAAGTAAAAATTAAAGAAAATAATTTGGTTAAAATGGATTCAAATAAATCCAAAGATGGGAGATTTTTTTGATTAAGAATTCATTGAAAATTGTTTAATATAATTAAAAACTGTTTCACGTATACTGTGTATGTTGATGAATATAGTCATTTCCCAAACATTTTGGGACAGCAGGTTTGTTTTTGTTTTTTAAGAAATTAAATAATTAGTTAAGAAAATGAATAAAAATAACAGAACAGTAAAAGAAATAGAATTTATTTGAATCAATTTCAACTATTAGCAAATTTTTGTCTTAAAATATGTACACATTCACCCTTAACTGAATGCCTAATATGTTTAAAATGGCTTTGTTAATGTTTATTGTCTCAAAACATTCAATTATGAATGACATGAATCACCTAATAGCCTACATTTTAAATTAAAACGGCGGATTTTTGACAAAAAAGTTGAGTAGTTTGGATCACTGAATATTACTGTCAGTCGTTTAACATTTATATTGAAGTTGTTTAAGTTGTTAAAGTCCCCGTGTAGTCAATAATTTTATCCCTCAAAACCAAAATGACATATTTAAACTTTTTTTTTCCTTATTTATGTGTTAAATTAGCTTGAATGTAACTCTACACCCTTGCCTCATTTAGTATACGCGGTTCTATGAATATGCAAATTAGCCCCGCCTCCACTCACTCACACCAGTTCAGAGATCCACTCATTGACGATCACATGTTGACGTGATTGGTTACTAGGTAGTTTGTGATGTCAGAAAAAAACAGCAATTTCAAACTGCATTTTTGAGACTGTCTTTGGTTCACTGCAGTTTTAAGGAGAAAATACTCAGCAATGATGTTGACTTGTGAATTTGCACATGGTTTGTCTTAAAGCATCTTAAAAACACCACATAGACATAGAAACAACATTAAAAACTTGATTTTCACCACAAGGGGTCTTTAAATATTAAATGTTTTGCTACTTGCTCCTTTAAAAAGGATAGCCTACCAAAAAAAAATTAATTCTGTCATTATTTACTCACCTTCATGAAGTATTTTGGTAAACAGTTTCAGATCTCACTGACTTGCATTAAATGGACAAACAAATTTGATGGACGTCAATGGTATCTGAAAGGTTTGGTCACCAAAATTCTTCAAAATATCTTCTTTTGCGATCCACAGAAACACAAACAGGTTAGGAATGACATGAAAGTGAGTAAATGATGACAGAATGATCATGTTTTAGTGGACAATTCCTTTAATGAACGTTAAAGCTGCTTTCTTTGATTTGATTGGCCTTCTCAATCATTTTGACACTGACAAGCAAAAAAAAAAAAAACATTAGACGGTCCACATCTCCTTATGAGATGATTTTGCCTGAAAATGAGAGGCGTGAATCTCATTAAACCTGTCCAGAACATGTGTGGATCATATTTATCCTCAAAATATCATGAAACTAATGCCACAGCACAGAAATAAGGCTGCATTTTCACAGTCAGAATGTCATTTCTGTTGATTTGATGGTGAAATGTGTCTCCGGATCGTTCATTAAGTTCTCTAGCAGGGAGTCGGACTCCCACGGACTCTGTTCGGACTTTGTCTCATTTTATTGTTGTAATGGTGCACCAGCAGTGCAGCACAAACGCTGCTCAGTGATTGTGTTTTAATCGACGGCTTTGCTCCCTGCATGTATAGACAGCGATAAAAGCATTGACGCGTTTGTTTTGTCACAGACAGCAGATATCAGGTCTTCTGGGTTTTATCTCTCCTGATGAACGTCGGGAATATTTGAGCACGAGATTCTGAAGGAATTAATGCATTATTCATGCTGCTGGATAAGCTTTAATTAAAAGTGCTGTTTGGCATTGTGACGGGAATGAATGTGTGTTTTTCCTTGCCTGTCGCCACCTCATTCACTCGCAGCACCCTCGACTTATCAAAGGCCCTGTGGCCCCGCCCACCCGGGCAGCGTTTGCATAATTCGAGCACCGGAGGGACATAATTACTCGCCGTACCAAAACGCAGGAATCTCCCCACTTGCAAATGGAATATTTGCACTTTCTGGGATTCCCGACGGCACATTGATGGTGTTACAATCTTCTGACACGTGTAAACGTTGGTCCTCTGTCTTGCTGACCTCTGTTTGATTTGTTTTGGCATGTGAATAATTGATTGGGTGCTTAAAGATTCTGATGTAGAGTGTGTGTGTGTGTGTGTGTGTGTGTGTGGGCATGTTTTTGTGAAATATCAGGACACAAATGTGTATAATGACATGGGTATGACATAGGTATTACAAGGAGAGGGTGACTTATGAGGACATTACCCATGTCCCCACTTTTCAAAAGGCTTATAAATCACACAGAATGAGTTTTTGTGAGAAAGTAAAAGTGTGCACAGTTTCCTGTGATGGGTAGGTTTAGGGGTAGGGGTAGTGTAGGGGGATAGAAAATACAGTTTGTACAGTATAAAAACCATTACGCCTATGGAATGTCCCCACAGTTCACAAAAACGAACGTGTGTGTGTGTGTGCGCGTTCATATATGTCTACAGTTATATCAATTTCTTTAAATTTTTACTCTTAAATTTTTTCCCCAACATTTTTTTTCACCAATTTGAAAATTTAAATGTGCAAAAATCTTTAAAAATAAATCCTAAATCATTTTTTAATAATTAGCATGTAATGCAATGAAATTCAGACAAAATATTTAAAATAAAAATCTAATATGCTGATTTTGATGCTTAGTTATTATCAATGTTGGAAACAGTTGTGCTGCTTAATATTTTTTTGGAAACTGTGATACTTTTTTCAGGATTCACTGATGAATAAAAAGTTTTAAAAAAACAGCATTTATTCAAAATAGAATTTTTTTCTTACAATATAAGTCTTTACTATCACTTTTTGTCAATTTAACATCCTTGCTAATTAAAAGTATTAATTTCTTTAAAAAAGAAAAAGAAAGAAAATGACTGACCCCAAACTTTTGAACAGTAGTGTATATTGTTACAAAAGATTTATATTTTAAATACATACTGTTATTTTTATGAACTTTTTATTCATCAAACAATCGTGAAAAAAATCACAGTTTATAAATATATAAAAATATTAATCAGCACAACTGTTTCCAACATTGATAATAAATCAGCATAATTACTATGATTTCTGAAGGATCGTGTGACACTGAAGACTGGAGTAATGATGCTGCAAATTCAGCTTTTGAACACAGGAATAAATTATATTTTAAAGTATATTAAAATTTAAAAAAACACTATTTTAAATTGTAATAATATTTCACAATATTACTGTTATTCTGTATTTTTGATCAAATAAATGCAGGCATGATAAGACTTCTTTCAAAAACATAAAAAATAGTTTATAAACTGAAAATATGTAAATCTAATGAAATAACTAATGAAATGAAACTGGATGCATGTTGATATAAGAAGCCTTTAGGATTGTAATCATTCCAATTTCAAGGCTTTTTAAACTTTCAGGCTTTGTCAGTCCAACATTCAATGTTAAAATTCAGAATTTCTATCACCTTAAATTTGAATTGAAATTGTTATTCTGCATCTTGTTAAATTTGCATTCTCTCAGTTTCCTCCATAATAAGATTGTCTTTTATAAATAGTGTTTATTTGTGTTTATGTATGATCTGACTGAGAAATGAAATACACTGCATTGGTCAAGCCTTCACGTGTGTGTCCGTGTCCTTAAACTCTTTCTCTTCCTGATGCTTCTGTCTAATGAGGAACATCAGGCCGACCTTCACTTATTCCTCATGAGATTTTACTCTGCAAACCCCTAGAGCTCCTGCATAAACACACGTGCTGCGTCGTTCTCATGGCCTGATTCTCTCCTCCGGCCTCAGGTTCTTCTCCTCACAAGCATTTTGAGCCGCCCAGCCTCCTGATGTTATCCACTGCTGCTTTTAGCTGTTTTATATTTGATATTCATGGCCCACTTTACCGCGCCGGCTCATAATTAGCTCTTTTTATGTCGAATCGAAGGCCCTGGCATGGCGTCACGGGCTGCAGGGGGTCTTACAGATTTACCCACTTTGCTTGAGGGAGCCGACACAGGCGACGCCACTTCTCCCTCAGAGGGATGTGTGTGTGATGCTCCATTCTTCACTATATCATTCTAACTATCTCTATCCATCTATCTATCTATCTATCTATCTATCTATCTATCTATCTATCATTCATAATACAAAATTATATTTTGAGTTACCCAAGCATTCTCAAAACAAGAGATGCCAAGTTCAAGTCCTTATTTTGGCTTAATAAGACACCAGCGTCCGTTAGAGAGGCAACACCCTTCCAGAAATATCCTGAATATGCATCTCACAGAAAATTGACTACAGATACAGAGAACGTGTCTGAAATATGAATATTATTTGCAGGACTCAAACTTCTCTCAGCTCCCTAAATGCTGAAGCCGGATCGCTGCTGAATTAATTAAAAGCTGAAGGTTTATTCGGGCCACGTTACAGTGTATGAGATTGTAAATATATGCAAATATGCAACAAATTTCCCAAGCAGATTTCCTCCTTTCCGACTCCTCCCTCATTTTTATTCATGACCTGTAATTCATTAAACTGTGTGCATCGTTAAGCATACACAAAATAGGCTAATTAATACACTTGACGATAAGCTGGTGCAGCATGGGGTCGGAGCTGAACTACATTTTCATCACTACAGCTGTAAGAGACGCTGACACACAAAACAACAGCAAGTTTTTTTAATTTACACTTTTTACTTATATTTGAAACACTTTTAAAAGAGATTTTTAGGGAAGCTTGTTTCCGCCATGGAATTAAAAAATGAAAAAAGGTAATTGTGACTTTTTATCTCTCAATTCTGACTTGCTCACAATTGTAAGTTTATATCACACACTTGATACAAAAGTGGCAATTTCCTTTTTTCTTTTTCTTTTTTCTTTTTGGGCGGAAACAAGATCCACAGATTTTGGCCATTCACATTAATTCCCTCAATTTACTACAAATGTTGATTTGAAGCAATTAAAGACTAAAGACAGAGATAAAGGCTGTGTGTCTTAGATATTTGTATGAACTACTCATCCCATGATGCATTGTGTCTCTCTGTCTGGTATCACTGTCACTGATGACATTTCTTTGCGTCACATGCAGCCGTCTGAGAGTCGATGGAGCTGCTGCGCGGCCATCTGGGGTGTGTGTATGTGCATACTGAGCGTGCTCAGCAGTCGCACTGTCTGTGTGTGTGTGTGTGTGTCCATATCAGGTCTGGATTACTCTCTTCTGCCACGCTTCATTTAACCAGCTCATGCCCCATTAGTCAGAGCCCAGAATGCTCAGCACACACATATGGCTCTGGGCTCAATTAAAGGCTGATTATGCAAAGGAGTGCTGCAGTTTCTCCTTATAATTTCCATGTATTAATTCACCCTTCGGTTGAAATGTGCTGTGCTGTGATCTGTCTGTCACACATACAGTACAGTACCAGCCCAGCCTTAGCATAGCCTCGGTTTAAAGACAAGAGATCAGTTCAGAAAAATATAAGTGAATCTCATGTCAGACATTTACTTTTTATTAACATTCATTATTTACTTTCAGGGGACTTTTTTATAAGGCATATTTTTGTTTTTCATTTGTATTTACATATACATAGACACACACATATATATTTAATGTATGAAATATGTTACATTATGTATGTGTGTGTGTGTTTATTTTTAACCCGCTGGTGCACTTCCGTTTTGACCAAAAAATTGTACTTTATCACAAACGTACGAAACTTGGTAAAGGTTTTGGCACTTGCTGTGTGAACATACACACACACAAATCATGGACATGATTCGAAAAGGTTAAATGGTCCTAAAAAATAGTCACTCTTGTGCTCTTCGTGGTCAAAAATGAGCGCATTGGAAATGAATGGGAAATTAATTTCATCTAGTGGAAATGTTTGGTACTGCGCCTAAACAAAATCTTACTGAAAGCTAACATTTTTTCATTTTCAGATGTATGCTCAAAAAGTGAATAAATGGATTTATAACTACTGCTTAAATATAATTGAGTACCATAAAATGCCCTAAAAACACAGAATATTAAATAAAAAAGCATTATCGCTCTAAAATATAGTACATTCATTTCATTTAAAAAAAAATTTATAAAAATTTTTCACTTTTGACCCGCCACGCGAGGAGCTCCAGAGGGATAAATGTATAAAATGTTATGTCTATATACTGTATATATGTGTGTGTGTGTGTGTGTGTGTGTGTGTATATATATATATATACATGTATTTATTCATGTTAAACTATCAAATCAAATCAATATAAAATCATAAAAGCAAATAAATCAAGCAAAATAGTAGCTGACTAGGCATTTTCTGGTCCCATGTTTTAAATACTGGGATTATTTTGTCACTATTTTTGCCCTAAACCCTGGTTCATTTCTGACCCGAGACAGATTGCTTGTAGAATCGGTAGATCAGCTGTACTGTACTGGAATAACTTCTAGTTTTATCTGCCGATGTCTCTGTTTAGTTCATTTGTGTCGTGTGAGTTTCTGTCTGATGTCATTACAGGAGCAATCAGAGAGCGACAGCGTTTCTGAAATAGAACGGTATGCTCTGCTTCATTTCCTAACTAAATTCAGCCATTTAGGAGACAATAAGGGCTCTTCAGTTGACGTACATGCAGCAGATCCTGCATTCCTACTTTGGTTTGTTGTTCTAATTGTGTCTTTTTCAGGCATTCTTTCCATTCTGTTTGGTTAAGTTGTATCAAATGGTGAAACGATACTCAACAGCCATGTACCAGCTCTCTTTCTGGCTTTGCTTTTTCATGTTTTGTGGTCAGGCGTCCCTGTTTCCCTCCCTCACGAGGCCCAGCAGACGGGCTGTCGTTTCCACTAATGAAGTGACACCGCAATGCCCAGTCGCTCACCACAAACATGCAGTCAAGTTTTAATCCAAGCCGTAATCATATGCTTGAGAGAAAATATCCAGAGGCTGGAGAACAAGCATGCATTGCAGGAAACCCAGAGGAAGTCGTTAGTTGCGACTCACACCGCCACACTGTGACTCGGACTGAAATAAGTCGGTGATAATAACATCCAGGTTGGGTAGAGAGTTTGACCGCTCTGTTTGTAGTTTTTCCAAGAAGTAAGAATGCACTCACGCTTTTACACGTGTGCATTTCTGTTATAGTTTTAACCCTGCAAAATGTGACACATGAAATAATAGTCTATGGAAATGGAACAGTTTATTGAACCTTTAGACAAGATATAAAAAAGTCTAAAAACAACATGTTTTGTATCATTTTTAATACATCAGGCTTTTATGGCTCATATAGTATGATATAGTGAGAATATGGAGGCAACAACACCTCAATTTTATTCAGAGGCCCAAACTGAGCAAAAACATGCAGTTTGGTGCAGATGATGATGGGTGATCTCATGAGAAAACGTGTGTATTTTTACGTAAAATGTAGTTCTACCACACATTTACTTATGTTTTCATATACACTAAAAACGTACGATATTAACGTATTGACAGCACTAAAACGTTAATTATTTACGTATGAACAACTTTACTGATATACAAATTTGTACGTCTTCCTATTTATGAATATTAAAATGGTGGCATTAAAGCTTTGATTCTATTGTATTCAATTGTCATATCAATGACAGGTTTTTAGTCGCATTTATTAAATGCAGTTTACTCATCTACTTAATATGAAATAACATTTCGCTCTGTTTGTGACTTCTGCTGCAAACACATTTTGAAGGATTACATAATGTTTAACAAGACTACACTTTAAAACTTTAAAATGAATAACATTTCTGTAATCTTTTAACCATTTTGTAATATTTAGTTTGTCTGCCGTTAGACAGAAAAGGCGTTTTATCCTATTAAGCGACATTAGAACCATAAAATACACTGTTACGTCCCCAGCTAGTCTAGGGTTTAAGGAACAGGTAACAGAATAAATATGGTGTGATGTGTGGAGGCAGCAAGGAGCAGGTCCCAAACCCAGGGCTTTAACAAAAGACCAAAGGCAACTCAAAATCAAAACCAAGTTCATTTATTATAAAGATGTGGGAGGATTAAAGCTTCAAGAGGGGGCAAGGCCAAAACAACAAACAAACCCTCTAACTATTTAGGAAGAAACTAACTAATCTACAAAAGAAAATAAACCAAAAATACAATAATACTCTAACTCCCTAACTAGCTTAAACAAGAGAAAACAAGATATAAAGGAAATGGCACCCACCTCTCTACTAACCCTTACCCAAATTATTAACAAGATAAACTTAGGTAAATGGAAATAATAACAAAAGTATATACAAAAAGAAATGACTTACAAAACATAAGGGTTTTCTGGTAGCACCAAAGTACAACAAAAAGTGTCAACACAATGACACTTTTGAAAAGAATCAATCAACAAGGTATAAGTCAAAGACAGCTAATAAGGCTTTCTGGGTTGGGAGAAGAAGCCTCACGATGCAGCCTCCACACACACACACCTCTGTTCAACGGTGCTGCTTAAATCCCTGCAGCTTCCTCTCCTCCTCCAATCACATCAGATAACCAATTATTGATCATTGGAGTCAGGTGGCAGCCATTACTTCCTGCTTATGGATGGAAAGAGAGAGGAGAGAGAGAGAGAGAGAGAGGGAGGAGAAAAGAACAAAAAACAAAAACGTACGTCCTTGGACGTAACATACACCAAAACACAACATAAATTCACATAAGACATCAATTTTATTCATTTGCTGTAATCCAGATCTTTAGAATCCATACATTTGCGAGGAACAGATCCCAATTCAGCCCTTTATCCAGCGATCTTCATCTCCATTCTCGGCAGTGACGTCAAATCCTGCGCTTGTTAACGAATTCTAATTCAAAAATTGGGTGTAGGAGTAGGGTTAAGAGATCTTACATTTAGGTAAATTATACAGATATCTTTATGATATAAAAGATTTGTAAATATTTAACGTTTCGTAGCTGTAAAAACGTAATAATGCTACGTTTAAATGTTGCCAAAATGTCCATATTGTACGTTTCAGCATCTATCCAACCGTACAAAAAGTATGTTTTGTGTCATTGAAAGTTACGAATTAATAGCTACGTAACAATGAGACCAGGCTGAATATTAATATGGCCAAAAAGTAAGATACAATTCTGATTTTTCTAAAAGATTATGCATGGATAATCAGATAAACCTAAGTTACTTTAATAAGTGTTCATCTCGAAATATTACTAACAATATCAAAGTTATTCTTATGTTCAAGATTTCACCGAAAAAAAGATACCTGAACCACGACCTGAAGGGTGATGTTTTTATAATTTTACTAAAAGGCCTTTTACTTGCTAAAAAAATTATTAATCAGACGACAGAAGGCATGTTGTAGATTGTGTGCAACAGGTTTTTCAGCAAAGTTTTGTTGATCATTTAGATACCATAGAAATTCTCATATCAAATACGCTACAGTGTACTAACCTTAAAGGATTAGTTCACTTTCAAATAAAATTTTCCTGATAATTTACTCACCCTCATGTCATCCAAGATGTTCATGTCTTTCTTTCTTCAGTCGAAAAGAAATTAAGGTTTTTGATGAAAACATTCCAGGATTATCCTCCTTATAGTGGACTTCAATGACCTCCAAACGGTTAAAAGTCAAAATTACAGTTTCAGTGCTGCTTCAAAGGGCTTTAAACGATACCAGACGAGGAATTAGGGGTCTTATCTAGCGAAACCATAGGTCATTTTCGGGAAAAATGTAAATGCTTTATATAAACAAATGATCGCCTATTCTACTTATGGAATGAACGCAGCGCCAGTTCAGTTTTTTCAGTAAGTAGAATAGGGAAGGCGTAGGACATACAGCGTAAGCTTTTTGAAGAATACGGAAGTGCGGTTTTGGCGGAACCACTTGGAAGGCGATCATTTGTTTATATAAAGCATATACATTTAAAAAAAAAAATTAATATGACAGATCGTTTCGCTAGATAAGACCCTTATTCCTCATCTGGTATCGTTTAAAGCCCTTTGAAGCTGCACTGAAACTGTAATTTTGACTTTTAACCGTTTGGAGGCCACTGTCCACTATAAGGAGGATAATCCTGGAATGTTTTCATCAAAAACCTTAATTTCTTTTCGACTGAAGAAAGAAAGACATGAACATCTTGGATGACATGAGGGTGAGTAAATTATCAGGAAAATTTTATTTGAAAGTGGACTAATCCTTTAACTGTTAATCGATCTGTAAAGCTTTGAAGACCTTAAGAATAAGAAACCTGGGCTGCGTTTAATGCTGGTCTTCTATTGTAATCAAAAAGAAAATGGCTGTTCTTTAATAATAAGTTGAAGTTATTTTAATGCATTTGCACCAAAAAATTATTTATGCCAATTTTGTCCTAAACTCTACTTTGAAACCTGCGTTTACAAACGTTTGTATAGATTATGAACGATTATGCAGACAAACATTGTTCTTTAGAATAACATGCACTGAGGAATGTTTCACAAAAGCAGGAACATCATATCAAATATGATCCATCAGGCTTTTGAGGAACATTTATTTGTTTATCTCTCGATCATCATTGTATTGCACCGCGTTTTATTTTCTTAAAACTACAGAGGTTTGATCATAAACTAAGCATTTAAATATCATCTTACTAAGATATACAGTGACGACTGATATTTATATGCATTTTGTGTAAGTAGTCTGCTATACTGTTCTGATCTCACTGATTTAAATCAAAAGCTATCAGCAACTGCACCAGTTTTTGTCTCAGTGTTAAAGCAGTCGATGTTGATCTCATGACTGCAGGTTAAAACAGCAGCTATGTTCATGCAGCAGGTCGTTCGGTGTTACAGCGCACAGGAAGGATTGTTGTGTTAGATGGAGCCCGTCTTTGTGTTTGAGTGACAGGCAGCTGTTTGAAGTGGTATCCAGGTGAGATGGCCCGAGGCTGGGCACGTTACGCTGGAGCTCCAGAGTCCTGAAACCATCATTGATCTGCTTCATCTGGGCCTTTCCTGACAGGAGCTGGAAGGGCATCTCTCCACCGGCTGACCAGAACGGCTGAGTGTTTGTTTGCCGTGCGGTGGAGGGGAGTTTCTGACAGATAAACTAAGACTAGAGGGAATGTAGCGAACTCGTCTACAGGCTGTGCAATTGATCAAATTGTCCCAAGTCAACAGAGCAAACAGATCACATACACATATAATCTAGACATGAAGAGTTCAGATTCAAACCTCTAAGTCCATCTGACATGTTTTCTTTTAAATGAGCATTTCTTTTTACCAGGCTCCTATGTTTAGGTTCAGTAATTTCACTTTAATGGCAATGAAAAGGTTATTTGTCAGTTACTGAAATGCCTTATTTTCAAAAATGTCACTTTAGTCATTTCATTGGTATTTAACAAATTTGACTGTCTTTGTGTCCTTTATTTTGCAAAAACCTCTAAGTCCACCTCTTTGGACAACAAGACATAGTAAAACATCCATTTCTGTCAGTTTTACAGCAGTAAAAGGAACACTGCTGTGTTTACTTGCTACTCACGAAATCCTGTCATTGCCACTGTAACGATGAACAAAACATGATAAAAACTTGCAGCTCGGCAATTGAAAACACATCATCATTCATCTTGAAAACATATGATTCAACTCGCATCTTCAGATTGGTTCTTCTGTGTACTGTGAACAAAGGAATGTGATGTTTAGAGGTTTCTGCCAACGAACCGGTATTTCTGAATAGGCTGAGGCTGGGATTTAAGCGGATTTGAAGCAAAAGTTTTTGATGAACATATACTATGTGTGGAGAGCATTCGCTCAATATCATCTCATTTTTAACAGAGGTGGTGTTTAGCGGCTTTTTGCATCTGAACTCTTTATATTATTCTTTAATAATAATAATATAATATACTGTACCTACTGCTGTATATGCTGTTAATATGAACCAAACAGAAAAACATCCTAGCAACTGCATAGCAACATCCTGGAAACCATCCTAACACCATACCAATCGCATAGCAACATCCTGGAAACCACCCAAACATCCTAGCAGCTGCGTAGTTACATCCTGGAAACCACCCAAACACCCTAGCAATCGCATAGCAACACCCTGGAAACCACCCAAACACCATAGCAATCGCATAGCAACATCCTGGAAACCACCCAAAACACCCTAACAATGACATAGAAACACCTGAAAACCACCCAAACACCATAGCAACTGCATAGTAACATTCTGGAAACCACCCAAACATCCTAGCAACTGCATAGCAACATCCTGGAAACCACCCAAACACCCTAGCAATCGCATAGCAACATCCTGGAAACCACCCAAACACCCTAGCAATCGCATAGCAACATCCTGGAAACCACCCAAAACACCCTAACAATGACATAGAAACACCTGAAAACCACCCAAACACCATAGCAACTGCATAGTAACATTCTGGAAACCACCCAAACATCCTAGCAACTGCATAGCAACATCCTGGAAACCACCCAAACACCCTAGCAATCGCATAGCAACATCCTGGAAACCACCCAAAACACCCTAACAATGACATAGAAACACCTGAAAACCACCCAAACACCATAGCAACTGCATAGTAACATTCTGGAAACCACCCAAACATCCTAGCAACTGCATAGCAACATCCTGGAAACCACCCAAACACCCTAGCAATCGCATAGCAACATCCTGGAAACCACCCAAACACCCTAGCAATCGCATAGCAACATCCTGGAAACCACCCAAAACACCCTAACAATGACATAGAAACACCTGAAAACCACCCAAACACCATAGCAACTGCATAGTAACATTCTGGAAACCACCCAAACATCCTAGCAACTGCATAGCAACATCCTGGAAACCACCCAAACACCCTAGCAATCGCATAGCAACATCCTGGAAACCACCCAAACACCCTAGCAATCGCATAGCAACATCCTGGAAACCACCCAAAACACCCTAACAATGACATAGAAACACCTGAAAACCACCCAAACACCATAGCAACTGCATAGTAACATTCTGGAAACCACCCAAACATCCTAGCAACTGCATAGCAACATCCTGGAAACCACCCAAACACCATAGCAATCGCATAGCAACTTCCTGGAAACCACCCAAACACCCTAGCAATCGCATAGCAACATCCTGGAAACCACCCAAAACACCCTAACAATGACATAGAAACACCTGAAAACCACCCAAACACCATAGCAACTGCATAGTAACATCCTGGAAACCACCCAAACACCATAGCAATCGCATAGCAACATTCTGGAAACCACCCAAACACCCTAGCAATCGCATAGCAACATCCTGGAAACCACCCAAAACACCCTAACAATGACATAGAAACACCTGAAAACCACCCAGAAAACCACCCAAACACCATAGCAACTGCATAGTAACATTCTGGAAACCACCCAAACATCCTAGCAACTGCATAGCAACATCCTGGAAACCACCCAAAAATCCTAGCTACTGCATAGCAACATCCTGGAAACCACCCAAACACCATAGCAATCGCATAGCAACATCCTGGAAACCACCCAAACACCCTAGCAATCGCATAGCAACATCCTGGAAACCACCCAAAACACCCTAACAATGACATAGAAACACCTGAAAACCACCCAAACACCATAGCAACTGCATAGTAACATTCTGGAAACCACCCAAACATCCTAGCAATCGCATAGCAACATCCTGGAAACCACCCAAACACCATAGCAGTCGCATAGCAACATCCTGGAAACCACCCAAAACACCCTAACAGTGACATAGAAACACCCTGGAAACCACCCAAACACCATAGCAACTGCATAGTAACATTCTGGAAACCACCCAAACATCCTAGCAACTGCATAACATCCTGGAAACCTCCTAAACACCCTAGAAACTGCATAGTAACATCCTGGAAACCACCCAAACATCCTAGCCAACTGCATAGCAACATCCTGGAAACCACCCAAAACACCCTAGCAATGACATAGAAACACCTGAAAACCACCCAAACACCATAGCAACTGCATAGCAACATCCTGGAAACCACCCAAACACCATAGCAACTGCATAGCAACATCCTGGAAACCACCCAAAACACCCTAACAATGACATAGAAACACCCTGGAAACCACCCAAACACCATAGCAACTGCATAGTAACATTCTGGAAACCACCCAAACATCCTAGCAACTGCATAACATCCTGGAAACCTCCTAAACACCCTAGCAACTGCATAGTAACATCCTGGAAACCACCCAAACACCATAGCAATCACATAGCAACATCTTGGAAACCGCCCAAACATCTTAGCAATTGAATAGCATCATCCTGGAAACCACCCAAACACCCTAGCAGTCGCATAGCAACATCCTAAAAACCACCCAAAACACCTTAACAATCACATATCAACACCCAAGCAACCACATGGCAACATCCTAGAAACCACCCAAGCTCCCTAGCAACCACATAGCAACACACTAAAATCACCCCAGCATTGTGGATGACAGCTGTTGCACAACCCCACTAGTGTAAAAATCTCATGGTGGTTTTCCAGCAGTAGCTGTTGTATTTTATGATTCACACGTATGGCGTGAGAGAGTTCAGGGTGTGTTAAGAGGGTTGAGCGCCTGAGGCAGTCCTCATGGCTCTATAGTATGACTGATTTATGTAGCAGAAGCTCTAATGGAGAGTTCTGAAGGTCCAGTAAACGTCTCTCTCCCTGCTTGTGTCCTGTGATTTATGCCGCTCAGTAATCAATGAGATTGATATCCCCCGACACTCCATCTTGTATGTCATATTGAGGGAATTTCCCAGTCTTTTAGCAGGGAAGGAGAATCTATTGGCAGCATTAGTGTTTGTCATGGAAAAAAGTAGCAGTTTTCCCTGCTGAAGCTTTTGGCCACTTTACAGTCTCACAGTAAGTCATTTTAGTGTGTCATTAAGCTGCTGTAGGAACAAACACTGTCTTTGTTCAGTTCTAAAAGTGACAATGTGACAATATTCACAATGATTTTGATGCCAATATCAAATTAAGCAACATTAATCATTTTTGAGTTCATTGTTGTCTAGTTCTCCGTGGGACTGGATTGTGAGACTAAATGTTGACGTTAAGTGTTGTTTTAAATGTTTTTGAGTTAAGGGAAAGACTTGGTGTATCGATGTTCTGTTATACTTGAGATTTAGAAGAGTTTCTGTGATGTTGGTATTTTGTGGTTTCTGTCATACTAAACAGTGGAGCTTGTGTTTAGGTTGAGGACATTGCTCATCCCATATATTACTGTACATTTAGTAAAATAATTTATATTTAGCAAGCTAACATGCCATTGCCAGCTTAAAGTTAACTGAAGGAGATTCAGTTGAGTTAATTTGATCATTTATTGGGCTTTAATGAATTCAAATAGAGCCCTGTTTGGTTCTGTTGCACTAGTTAAACAATAGGTTTAGGTGTGCTGTTAAGTTACTAAGTAATCAGACACACCATTTTCACCAAGTGGACCATAAAAAAGAAGCAGCACCCAAACCAACACCCTGCAACACCCTGAACCAACCCCATAGCAACACCCTGAACATCATCGCAATATCCTGAAAACCACCCAAACATCATAGCAACAACATAGCATTTTAAACATCCCGGAAACCACCCAAACACCTTAACAACAACCTGCGATGCACCAAAACACCCTAGCAAATGCATAGCAACATCATAGAAACCACCCAAAGATCATAGCAACACCCTAGCAACAACTTTCAAAGCACCAAAACACCCTAGCAAACGCATAGCCAACATCCTGGAAACCTCCCAAAACACCCTAGCAATTGCATAGCAAAAACCACCCAAAACACCCAAGCAAATCGCATAGCAACATCCTGAAAACCACCCAAACATCATAGCAACAACATAGCAACATCTTGTAAACCACCCAAACACCCTAACAACAACCTTCAAAGCACCAAAACACCCTAACAACAACCTTCAAAGCACCAAAACACCCTAGCAAATGCAGAGCAACATCCTAGAAACCACCCAAAACACCCTAGCAATCGCATAGCAACACCCAAACACACTAGCAACTACATACAGTAGCAACATCTTGGAAACTACTCAAAACACCTTAGATACAACCTAGAAACCACCCAAACACCCTAGCAAAAACATAGCAATATCCTGGAAACCACCCAAACACACTAGCAATCGCATAGCAACACCCAAACACACTAGCAACCACATAGCAACATCTTGAAAACCACTCAACACCCTAGAAATCGCATGGCAACAAAATACCCTAGAAACTGCATAGCAACAGCCTGAAAACCACCCAAACACCCTAGCAATCGAATAGAAACATCCTGGATACCACCCAAAGATCATAGCAACACCCTAGAAACAACCTAGAAACTACCATAACACACTAGCAACCATATAGCAACAACCTGGAAACCACATAAACACCCTAACAATCGCATAGCAACACCCAAACACACTAGCAACCACATAGCAACATCTTGGAAACCACTCAGAATACCCTAGCAACCGCATAGGAACATCCTGAAAACCACCCTAACACCCTAGTAATCGCATAGCAACACCTAAACACACTAGCAACTACATACAGTAGCAACATCCTGAAAACCACCCAAACATCATGAACAAATTATATATTTTTTAATGTACACACCTGTGATGAACATCGGTTTAATTTTATATTAATGCAGCGAGTTGCAACATTACTCGACATCTGTAAACTTCTTCCTCATCTTGATTTGTTTGGTTCACCTTCTTCATCACTCTTGTGTATAAATCAGTCCGGATAGCTGTCCAAATATATAAATCAAATCTCTACAGTTGGTTTGTGCCATATTTCCCATCTTACCACTCCGCTTTAGTTCAGTATCTGCCATAAAGTGTGTGTTTGTACATTCTCATTGTTGAGGGGTTTGATCGCACTCAGAAAAGTGCCAACATTATGGAAATATTAAAGTGGAAACCTCCTGCCAGGACAAAAGGAAATGTGAAACACGTGTGTGTGGCATCGTTCCCTGTGAACATGCAAACGTCATGTGTTTGAGAGAAATAGAGGCCACAATCACCATCTGCTCCTCCACTCTAGTGCTGCATGTGATGTTGAAGATGAATATTTAGAAAGACGTTTAGCTCCATGACAGTCAAACACAGCAGGTGGACGAATCTCACGAAGAAAGATTTCACCGGAAATTATATATTGCATAAAAAATAATTAAATTTTACTGTTATGCAAAAATCAGTCTCATACAGTAATGATTACTAAAAAATGCATGAATTAAAGGGTTAGTTCACCAAAAAAATGAAAATTCTGTCATTTATTACATGTCGTTCCAAACAACTAAGGCTTTCGTTCATCATTGGAACACAAATGAAGATATTTTTGATTAAATCTGATACATACTACGTAACACACAAGATTGAACCTCATTGGTTCTTGCGGAAGCTCAAACCTGCTGCGTAACACGAAATTGAACCTCATTGGTTCTGGCGGAAGCTCAAACGTGCTGCGTAACACGAGATTGAACCTCATTGGTTCTGGCGGAAGCTCAAACGTGCTGCGTAACACGAGATTGAACCTCATTGGTTCTGGCGGAAGCTCAAATGTGCTGCGTAACACGAGATTGAACCTCATTGGTTCTTGCGGAAGCTCAAACGTGCTGCGTAATACGAGATTGAACCTCATTGGTTCTTATGGAAGCTCAAATGTGCTGCGTATCACGAGATTGAACCTCATTGGTTCTTGCGGAAGCTCAAACGTGCTGCGTATCACGAGATTGAATCTCATTGGTTCTTGCGGAAGCTCAAACGTGCTGCGTAACACGAGAATGAACCTCATTGGTTCTTGCGGAAGCTCAAACGTGCTGCGTAACACGAGATTGAACCTCATTGGTTCTGGCGGAAGCTCAAACGTGCTGCGTAACACGAGAATGAGCCTCATTGTTTCTTGCGGATGCTCAAACGTGCTGCGTAACACGAGATTGAACCTCATTGGTTCTTGCGGAAGCTCAAACGTGCTGCGTAACACGAGAATGAACCTCATTGGTTCTGGCCGAAGCTCAAACGTGCTGCGTAACACGAGATTGAACCTCATTGATTCTGGCCGAAGCTCAAACGTGCTGCGTAACACGAGATTGAACCTCATTGGTTCTGGCGGAAGCTCAAACGTGCTGCGTAACACGAGATTGAACCTCATTGGTTCTTACACGTCAAGCAAACATGCTTGAGCTTCCGTTTCCCACAACTGATGTGTGCGATGATGGATGTTTATGTGAATAAAAGCATAAATTAAATCTGTTCATCAAATAAAGTGATCGAGTCTCTTCAGAAAATTTGGACTATACCGCTCAATTCATATGGATTAGTTTTACAATCTCTTTGAGAACTTTTTGAAGCATCAAAGTGTCAGTTGCATAGACTGTCTATGGAGGGACAGAAAGCTCTCAGATCATCAAAAAGATCATTTGTGTTCCAAAGAATCTTACGGGTTTGGAACGACATGAGGGTGAGTAAATGATGACTGAATTTTCATTAAATACTACTATGCAATTTACAAAATACCCCTATAACTCATAGCTAAATAAATGATTTATGCAAATTTGTTTAATTGTCATGAAAAAATTGTGATGATGCAGAAATAGTTTTTTCTTTATCAAAAATGTTATATTTCTTTATTGTTATGTTGAAGTGAAATATGGACATGTTCTCATGTTTGGCGAGATCTTCTTTCAGAGATCATGAGCACAGAGTTAAAACAACTTTCCCATAGTGCATCTGTGTGCGGGTCAGCGGCCAATCACTCTCTGGAATGTGCAGTCTTGAGTGGAGCTCTGAAGCTTTACTTACGCAAGACAAAACCATCACAAAAGCGCCCCCCCTCCACAAACCTCTTAAAGAACACATCAGCCAGAAATGAAAGTCCTGTCATTTACTCACCTTCATGTGTTTTTTCAGTGGAAGAGCTGCTTCTTAGAATGAAAATGAACAGCGCTTTATACTGTCAAGCTCCACTGTTGTCCAAACGGCTCACGCACTATAATCTGAGGTCATACGATGCTGTGTGAGGGACAGACTGAAATATTCATATATATCATGTGAAAATGCATCATGTCAGGTTTGCCATCAATGCAAATTCAAAATTTGAATTTATTTGCAGAGCCGAGATCTGCGATCTGCGTATTTTTCTGTATTTCTGCTTAAACATTGGATGACAGGGATGCAAGCTTTTTTTTATTTTTTATATTTTTTCCAAAATAACCCATGTTAAGTGCAAACTGATTTCAAATACTGTGGTTTGTTTTCTTTCTTTTTTTTCTGTCCATGTCAGACCTGTTTGTCCATCCAACTCCAGCAGCTTCTGGTTTGACAGCCAACTCTTTTTGTTTCCGTATCTATTTGTGCGAATTACTATACATTCAGTATTTATTCATCTTACCAGGACACCCAAATTCTTCCCGTATCTGCTGTGATGAACTGAGCTGTTGTAGACACACGGCTGGCGATCGTTTCAGCTGGAGGAGAACGTGATGATATTTATTATAGAGCTAATCCTCCCGGATCTCCATTGACAAGAGCCGGTAATCCTCACTTATTTATTATGATTAACTGAGGACATTTATGTAACGTCAGTTGTGTGCCGTTTAAGGCTTTATTCTGATTGATCCAAATTTAATCTTTAACCCGGGAGCAACCGCTAACTCAAACAACGAGCTCCGAGAACGAGGAAACTACGAGAAATACATCCAGCAGAAATCTGGAGTGGATGAATGTAAAATATGATAAAATCAATTAACATCAAATAATGACTTAAATGTGGGTCCGATTTCAAGTCAACTTCTGATTCAACCAGTTGCATGAGTTTGTGGGCGGGACTATCTGTTTGATGACCAATGACAGAGAGTGGGAGTGTTTGTGGAAGCTGTTATTATTGTTATTTTTGCAGCTCTGTTTGGTGATTCTTGAGTAGCAGAACTTGAGTTTTAACAAGCTGTTTAGTTGAAAGGGTTAATCCACTGACCTCACTATAAAGCTGTCACTAGTGCACTTCGTGGTCATAGAAAAACATAGTTTATTGGCTTTCATAGCACACATTCTGTTGGGAGTTGAAGTTGTCGAGGTCATTCAGATGAAAATGGAAAGCGCTGTCGTGCTTCAGTCGCGATGGCAACAGAACAGTCCTGGCCGTAACACGGCATTCCTGCTCCTTTAATGACTGGAAACTTTTCAATGCTCTTTAAATCCTTTAGGGAACTAATTTTTAATTAAATTTGCAGTTTTAAGAAAATGGAAAATAATCCAAGTGTGTTCATTAAAGCATTTGGAAATCTTTTCTAAGACATACAAACACTAGCAGACGCATAAAGAGCCGTATTAAAATGTCAGCTCGGCTGTGTGCCGGTCTGACGCACTTCATTACACGCTTTTGGACGTGACGAGGCCTCTGTTGGGCGGTGAGGTCAGAGGTCACAATCCACCAGCCTGCCCAGAAGGGGCCCGTCTGCTTGGCCGGCTCTCTGAGGACTGTGGGAGCCCGGCTTTGCATTGTGCTTGCTAAATCAGTCGGAGACGCTCTTAAACACATCTGACATTCTCCTGCTCACTGAGGAACCTGACACACACACACCACTGAGATTTTAACTTGCAAGGATGTCATTTGATGTTTTTTTGTGACTGACAGTCTAAAGAATTTTGACAAATTACAATCTAAACAGCAGCACGATCAGCATTAATATCTTAAAGCTAAAGTGGGTATTTTTTCTGCCTCACTAGCGCCACCACATGGAATTGCAAAATGATTGTTTTCGAACATGTTTCCTGAAGACTTCCTGGTAAAAAGTGATTTCCTGCATGTCAGTGTTGTTTACTAAAACTAACGCTATTAAAAACCATTTTAATTAATTCCAATAAAGTTGAAATAAAATATAAATATTAAATTAAAAAAATGTAACTTAAAATAAAATGAAGTTGAAATGAAATAAAATAAGTTGAAGTTCAAAATTTACTAAAACTAAAATAAAAATAAATAAAAGCTAAATAAAAAACTAGTATAAATGACAAAATGACTAAAATTTAAATAAATTAAAATGAAAACTGAAAATATAAAGATAAAAGTTCATTAAAAATAGTATATAATTAATTAATACAAAAATAACATTAATAACATAATGAATATTTTAAAGACTTTCACTATTTTTAATCAATAATAATAGATTATTTGAAATATTATTAAATTATTATGAATTTATTATTGAAAATATATTTTTAAGAATTTCAGCTTTTATTTGTTTTATTATTATTATTATTATTTAATCTTAGGGCAGTTATACCACTCTGACATTTTTACTTTATACTCAACAAAAATTTCAATATTGAAAATAATTATAAATTAGTTGATCATAGAAGAGGTGTATTCAACTCTTTGTCTGTATAAATTGCATTTTTATTGTATTTTTTAATAAACAAATAAGTCTTGACACTATAAAATGAGCATCACATCTTTGAGCCGAGTGTTGATAGACAACAGAAGCAGGTCTTTTGAGCAGGATGGCTGATTCACTTGTTCAACATTTAATGAATTAGTTTGAGAGTTAAAGAGAATATTCAATAGATGACCATTTCTGACTGTCTAACGCCCTTTCAAGTCTGTCGAGACTAGATGTAACTGAGCAAGTACATGTGCTTCGACATTTTACATGAACATACAAGTAAAAGAATGTTTTGATTAAAAGAATTTTGCTATCTTTATATATGATACTTAGAGGCGTGACTCAAATGTTTTATCACTAGTTATTTCATCCTTCTTTAACCCCTTAAAGGTTTCTGAATGAAGACGGCGCACCAGTTTGATGCCATAATTAAAGTCATATTAGAAAAGAACCAAGAGTCTCATCCAATTTAACCCTCTGTGGTCAAAACAGACCAAAGACAATAAGCGTAAAAAAAATTAAAATCATATTAATGTACTATATTTTGTTTCAATAATATTTATTCTTTATTACTTTGTATTTTGAAGGGATTTCATGGTACTAGACAATATTCACTTGTAAATTATGCACCATTTATTTCGATATAAAATAATATTAGAAAAATATAATATTATACATCATATTATTGTCAATTATTGAGCAGGAAGGTTTCTTCAAGCGTCTTGGAGACACGGCCACAGTTCTTCTGGATGTAGTTTGTCTCAGTTTCATCTGTTTCTTCATGTAATCACAGACAGATTTGATGATGGTGAGATCAGATCTCAGTGTGGAGCACCAGCTGTTGTCAGACTTATTGTGCATTCAAAGATCTCACTGGATTATTACAATTAATGGCAAAATGAACGTTTGGAAATGTGACCTGATATTTCCTACTGACACACTACAGCAAAAGATATAAATAACTGGATTAAAACCCTTTTTGGGGTTGAAAATACTGACATGTCTAAGACTTTTGCACAGTACTGTATATTTAGAGATTGTCAAAGACTACTTTGTCATGGCTCATTCATTTCCTATTGTGGTCTTTTTTGACTGCGAACAGAACAGGTGTGACTTTTTTTTAAGACCATTTAGCATTATTTAATCATGTCCATGATTTTTTTGTGTGCGTGTTCATATAGCAAGTGCCTCAAAAAAATTTTTTTGACAAAAACCACCCGAAGATTAAGGTTAGAAACTCTTCAGAAATACGCAGGTCAAAGCATTGCAGTTGCGGTCCTGTTGCGTTTTATTTAATATGCATTCTTGTGACATTTGGCTGGGTAATATGGTTTAAAAAAAAATCCATATCACTCAATGTTGATATTTATCACGATATTAATTTCCATTAGTGCAGCAAGAAATGCATTACACATATTTGTTAGACTTCAAGAATGAATGTATAACTTGAAATCCCTTTTATTTATTTATTTGATTCATGATTTAATACTAATTTAGCAACAAAAATGGTAATGAAATGAATTTGAAATATAAAATCTTTTAAAATGTAATCAAATGAAAATATAACAATTAATTTACATCAAAACATTTTTATTTACAGAACTTTTATACTGTATAAATTAAAACATGGATGAAAAAATATCTTGGTTGTATGATATTTCTTTAATATTAATAATAATAATAAAAAAAATGTTGAGAAGAGGATTTTGCAACATGCATCTGATTGTCTACGCTGAAAAATAGTCTTTGAAACCATTTTCACTCAGAAATTACAAAGAAACGGCAAGTAACACATTGAATTAAAACGTAGAAACACTGAAGTAGTATTTTCTTGTAAATTTACTCCAATAATCTTTCTTTTACAATCATAATGAACACTGGAAAAAAACAGTTTTCACTCAGAAATTGTTAGTAAACTTGACAAATAATTACAAAGAAACGGCGAGTAACACATTGAATTAAATATGAAATTTTGAAGTAGAAAGACTGAAATAGAATTTTCTTGTAAAACATACTCCAATAAACAAATGTACAGTGGTGCTCAGGATTATTGGCACCCTTGGTAAATATGATCAAAGATGACAATAAAAATAATTATGCATTGTTTATCCTTTTGATCTTTAATTCATAAAAATTAGCAAAAATCTAATCTGAAGGAAAAGAATTGAAAGTGGGGGGAAAATCACATTATGAAATAAATGTTTTTCTCAAAACACGTTGGCCACAATTATTGGCACCCTTTTGTTAAATACTTTTTGCAACCTCCTTTTGCAAAGATAACAGCTCTGAGTCTTCACCTATAATGCCTGATGAGTTTGGAGAACACCTGAGAAGAGATCAGAGACCATTCCTTCATGCAGAATCTCTCCAGATCCTTCAGATTCCCAGCTCCATGCTGGTGCTTCTTCTCTTCAGTTCACTCCACTCATTTTCTTTAGGGTTCAGGTCAGGAGACTGGGACGACCATGGCAGAAGCTTCATTTTGTGCTCAGTGACACATTTTTGTGTTAGTTTTGATGTTTGTTTTGGATCATTGTCCTGATGGAAGATCCAACCACGGCCCATTATTGGATTTCTAGCCGAAGCGGTCAGGTTTTGATTTTTTTATCTGTTGGTATTTAATAGAATCCATGATACGATATATCTGAACAAGATGTTCAGGACCTCCAGCACAAAAACAGACCCACAACATTAAAGATCCAGCAGTATATTTAACCGTGGGCATGGGGTACATTTTATCCCTGTGTGCACCAAATCCATCTGGTGGGTTTGCTGCCAAAAAGCTATTTTTTAGTTTCATCTGACCATAGAAGCCGGTCCCGTTTGAAGTTCCAGTCTTGTCTGACAACTGAATATACTGGAGATTGTTTCTGGATGAGAGCAGAGGATTTTTCTTGAAATCCTCCGGAACAACTTGTGGGGATGTAGGTGCTGTTTGATCATTTTTTTTTTAGGCTTTCTGAGACTCAAGGCTCAACTTATCTCTGCAATTCTCCAGCTGTGATCCTTGGAGAGTCTTTGGCCACTCAAACATTCCTCCTCACTGTGCATTAGGACGATTTAGACACACGTCCTCTTCCAGACAGATTTGTAACATCTTTAGTTGATTGGAAGTTCTTAATTATTGCCCTGATGGTGGAAATGGGGATTTTCAATGCTTTAGCTATTTTCTTACAGCCATTTTCTATTTTGTGAAGCTCAACAATCTTTTGCTGCACATCAGAACTATATTCTTTGGTTTTACTCATTGTGATGACTGATTACAGGAATTTGGTCTTTGTGTTTCCTCAAGTTTATACTCCTGTGGAACAGGAAGTCATGGCTGGACAATTTCATGTTCATGATCACCCTGGTGTGCTAAAAAATGTAAATATGAATGGGAATATACTTCAGAGATATTTTACTCATACAAAATTATTGGGGTGCCAATAATTGTGGCCAACGTGTTTTGGAGAAAAAATGTATTTCATAATGTGATTTTCCCCCACTTTCAATTCTTTTCCTTCAATGAAATGTTAGATTTTTGCTCATTTTATGAATTAAAGATCAAAAGGCTAAACAATGCAGATTTATTTTTATAGTCATCTTTGATCATATTTACCAAGGGTGTAGTTGGGTGGGTTTGAGGAGGACAGTGTGTTCCTGAGCTGGACAAGTTTAGTCAGTTTCCTCTTTCACACACACACACACACACACATGTGCGTATGGGCTCTTGATAAAGGCAGCGTCCTTCCATGATCTCTGATTTCTGGCACACACACTTGCAAATCCTCCAGGAATGGTTTTCCAAAGACATGGATTGAAATCAAGTGGGGGAAGGGCAACACAAAAAGGAAGAAAATTCAAAATGAGAGAGTAAGAAAGGAAGAGGGAATAACAGACTGCCAGAGAGAGAGAGAGAGAGAGAGGTCGGACACACAGAGATGCATGCATTATTTATTAGCAGTATGGTCAATGGGGAAAAAAGAGGAAGATTAGTAGAGAAACAAGCGAGGCGGATCTGCCCTTCCTCACACACACTCTTTCGTCTGCATCCCATCATCCTCCTAACCAGCATTGTGAAGCTGCTTTAAAAATGTAGTTTATCGAAATACATTATTTACTGTAGTTAATGTGAGGCACCAGAGGTGAAAAGGGTATAAAAAGATCTCACCATACTTTCCCCAGTTGATTGATTATGATAAGAATTGCAAATATTTTTTGTATTACAAGTTTTCTGAAATGTTTAAAGATGCAAATGAGGCATTATCTAATTAAATATGCACTCATTTGCATAAATTTCCAGAACAGAAACCTTAACATTAGATAAAGCCAGTTTCAAAATTCATGTTTCATTTTGTTGAAGGTTTTTACATAGGGGATTTCGCATCTCTCTTTTTTATCATTCCATAAATGAGTATACTGCCAACAGCCAGAAAATAAATCCATTTCACCATTCACATTTTTAGTCAGAAAATGTTCTGTAAACCAGGTGAATAATGAATGTATGAACAAATCTTCAGAATATAGATAAAACTGTAAAGTTTGATGTATGTAAAGCTGCTGAAGTGGACATTTCTGACTCACTGCCTATACTCTAAAAAGTAATTCAGGCAGTGGCATAACTTTGTATTAAAAAGTGGGTGGGACAGGAATGTGTGGTGGTGGTGGGGGGGTGTATTGTATTGTAATTGTATTTTATTGACAAAATTTATTGACATAGACCTCAAGTTTAATTTGATAGTATCCTTACATCTGCTATAATCCAATATTGTTAGTCTTGAGAGTATTTACAATAGTACAATAGTCCACGCTTATCATTAGATTGTCCTGATAGACTAGTGGTAGAATTTTCGTTCAGCGTACTAAAGGTTCTGGGTTCTAATCCGACCTCGTATCATTTATTTTATTTATTTTTTTCTCATTAAAACCAAAAATATTTATCAGTGATTGTATATCAAGAGCAGGGACACGTTTATGTGCATTTTGTTTTGTGATTTCACCGGAACGAATAGAGAGTCACGATAGATTGAAGCACTCGTCCGTGTGAAGACTGCGCAGTGTGCACGAGCGCCAAGAGAACACTGTTGCGCCACTGATAACAGCGGCAACGAGCACTCAGCGTTCAAAAACAACACATCCCAGCACCAGATCGCCTATTATTTAACAGAAACAAAGAATGGCTAATCAACTAGAGATGTTTCTTTTGTATAAATCCGTGCCGCGAGATGTTTCAAAAAGTGGTGGGGACAATATCAACCCTGGAAAAAAGTGGTGGGGACGTGTCCCACCCGCAAATTACACCTATGAATTCAGGGGACCTGTTACCACAATTTTAAATAAATGCATGGTTGGAAGTTAAAAATTCTATTTTTTTTGTTTTTTTAATTAAACCTTTTAAGTTGCAAACATTATTTCAGAGTTCTGTTGACATAATAATGTTGATCATTACATCAACTTAATATTGTCTGTAATTTAAACTCAAATTTCGGCGTTATTCATTTTTTTTAAATAGGTTGTAGTAACTTAATGAAATTGTCTTGATAACTAAGGAAATTAGGCAGTGGATTTCTAGTTCCCAGCATGCTTTGCATAGGAGAATAAATATTGAAATTAAGTGTTATTTTATTTGTTTTTAGTGAAGGGAAAGACCTGTTAGTTTTTAATGCTGTTATGTTTGACATTTAAAAGAGTTTCTGTAATGTTGAAGTTTTTCTGAAGAGTAGATACATGAAGGTAAACACTACAATGACTCTATAAGCAATGACTGCACTATAATGACAGTGACAATATCTTACTTGTTCATTAAATATGCATGTTAAATAAATTTTGTTAGCATGTGCTGTGATAGCTGTTGATTTGAACTGAAATAGATCAGATTAATTGGTTCCAGGGCTAGAACTCTATTAGTTGGAGCGACTTAATTTTTTTGAGTACTCAACTTAAAAATTGTGTTTATGCTACAAATTATTAAGTTCCTCTAACTCAATGTAGCTTGTTGGTTGAACGTAAATTCACTCAAATTTGTCATAACTCAAGAAAATTGATGCAAACTGTTGCGTACATTTTTTTTTTGTTGTTGTTGAGCAAACACGTTATTTTTAGAGTTTACTAAAAGTGCACATCAGGACTGTCGCTGAAAGTTTTGTCTATTTTTTCTTTTGCAGGTTGGCGCTGTCAGCTGTCAAGATGGAAAAAGGACAAAGATGGGAATGACTCTTCATGTTTATTTAAATTATTTCATTTCCAGCTGATTTGACCGTCTATGTGGAACTGAGAGCAAACGAGGCAGCGTGAATCCAGTCAAATCTGAGTTTACCATCAGGAATGTTGCGTAACATTCTCACATAGATGCCATGCGAACGACGTTCGGTAACATCAGACTTGAAAAGGCAATTAATACGAACTGTTTGTGTATGTAGCTACCTAGGTACGAATGTATGTATGTTTGTACATTTAAATATACATGTCTATCTAAGAGAACAAACCAAATGCCCTTCCGCGAACAATCACGCATTAACAAGACCAAGCTGGCATTTCGTATTTCCTGCAATCTTCCACATTGTTGGCTATGGCACGATCCAGCTGCGCACCCAATAACGATGACAATAATTCCGACAGTAATAACGATATTGCGGTTGCAGCCTGATGGTGCACATTGACTCACTGCAGGGACTGCGCTAAAGCACTGAACATCATTCGGGCAGATAACTGCGGTACTTGATTCTCGGTTTACGTCTCTGTGTGCGTTTAAATGTGCATTGAGTGTTAAATACAGGCAATACGCTTGCACTGGTGCTACTGTGCGTGAGTCAGAAAGACGGTCGCCCACGTTTGGAAATGAATCTGTTTTCGTTGTTCCTTCTGAAGGCCCATGACAATCTTATAATGATTTGCACTCACTAACTGATCATTAAAATTGCCCGAACGATTACTTTGAACTGTTAAAGGATGTTCACACAGGACGTGTTCTTGAATTCTTCTGTGCTATTTTTTGGTTTAAATCAGATGTCTGTGCTAGATGGACATCTCATTGCATTAGCGCTGCATTTTTGCATTTTGTAGATGCTTTTATCCAGCTTGCATTGCATTCGAAGTATACATTTGATCAGTTCGGAATTGAACCCATAACCTTGCCATTGCTTGCTTTACTGTTTGAGCTGCAGAATGCTTTATCTTTAAATTTAATCTATGTCAAGTTAAACCCCGTAATATGTTAAAATTATGGGTACGATCATTATGTTCTGGATCAAATTGACCCGAAAATGTATATTCTTGTGTGCTTTCCCACAGCTCAAACAGTTGAGCATGGCACAGTGCCAACATTATGGGTTCAATTCCCAGCAAAATCTGCATGCATAAACAGATAAGTTACACTTCTTCAAATACAAGCTTCTTCCAAATGCATTTGGTCTATGTACCTGACTTTAACCATGAAATTGGTTTAAAATCGAAAACATCACAATCGTAATAGAAATTTTGTATGCATATTCCACAAAACCTCAAAGTGTCGAAACTTTGCAGGCACATTCAAAACCCTAAATGAGAAAAAGTCACTCTATTTTAAGAAAAACAAACTGGTTATCCAGTATTTCTGACATGTGTTGTGGGTAAAATTGACCCAGAATACCATTTCCCTTCCACTGTATCAAGCTGTTTTTAAATGCAAGAATGTGTTGTGTGTGAACAGCCACTTAAAGTTTCAGATTGAAGTGTTGTTGAAGAAGCAAATGCATTTCTCAAGTAGCTTTTCAAGACGAAAGATGACGTTCTGAAGGGCCCTTCCCAAAGTGCACTACTCTCTGATCACAGCAGTGTACAATACTGAGACTGCTCTTCCTGTTAATGTCCGTCCATTTTGGTTGATGATCAAGTGTGCAACAAAATGAGATCATCATTTTAGTACAGTATTTTCTTTTTCTGTCAGTATATTGTAAAATATCAATGTGACTTCTATAAGTGCAAGAGCTAATTGAACAATAGCAATGTTTGGCCCTGCACTGTTAACATGGGATCGAATAAAGAAGTAAAATGAGTTCAGATTTGTACAGTAATGCCATCACCTTGTTCACAAACAGATTATTTAATAGATCCAAAGCGAATGGAATGTGTGCAGACGTGCATGTCCAGTGTCACATCATCAGTTATTATACAGTACAAATCTAGACATGATCCCTTTTTATTATGCTTTTAATATTTGTACTTCTTGAGTCAGCTTTAGTCATGATAGGGTGACTAACGGTCAGAGGACTGGTTAAAGAGCAATGACGCTTAAAAGGTTGTCGCCTACTGCGAATGCACTTTTCAACATATTTGTGCAACATTCCAGCTTATAAGGTCACGTTTTGCACCTGTAAATAGGGTAAGGCCACGTACACACTGCACAACCTAATTATCCTTTGTTTTTGAGTCACTCCTGAATTTGAAATGATTGATACAGTGATAGTGTTGGAGAAAAAAGTTACTTTTAAAAAAGTAACTAATTGAGTTACTTAGTTACTTTTATTAAAAACATTACAATGTGTTACATTACTTTTGCGTTACTTTTTCTCACCTGGGCTGGGCTTGTTTGTTTGTTTTTTAATATCAACAATAAAAGGTTCTACTTTTTGGCAAATGTTAAGGCCCTTTCACACCAAAAGTTAAATGAATAATCCTCAGGCTGAGGGAAAAGCATATTTACTCCTGTACAGTAGAGGGCGCAGCTCAAATTAACCTCTCAGCTGTGCTGCCATTCTGGATTAAAGAAGAATAGGATACAGGAGAAGTTTTATTTCTAAATCTAATCTAAAGTAATTTTTGCTTATTAGTATGGTTAAATTAGATCACTGAAGGTCCGCAGCAAAGACATTGGTTAATAAAGTGAGATTAAATACATAAAGTGTATGTGTAATTTAATATAGTTAATTATTACAGGTTTGCATAAAACTCTGAGATTGCATTTCACTGTTTTTAGTCATTCTGAGGAATACTGAACAATGTTTTCTAATTTGTTTTAGCTGTTTCTAAAGAAATGTTAGAAACTGAACACATATTAACATATTTTTGCTCCCAATTCACTGAAGGAATTATGCAAAGAGTTTTGCACTAAAATACAACAGAGTGAATTCAATGCTTTGTATGAAGTAGAGTGACACCCCTAATAATCTGCAGTGTGAACGCGGTCTTATTCAACTCACCGGTTTATACTCCGAACATCGTCTCATCCATATTCTCAGAGTGACCTGCAGAAACGAAGAAACTGTTTTCATGTTGCGAGAGAGCTGCAATTCTGTCAGAAGCCAGCGTAACGGAGCCGCATTAAACCCGTTGCGACATTAATGGATTCCAGCCAGTATTAGCAGCCGAATAATAATTTTTCATGCAACGTGCGTGCTTTAAACATGTAAGAGCTCCTTCTACCTTTGTGGCAGTCGCAGCCTTGCATGCAAAACCACATGCTGTATTTTAGGTGCGTAGAGTTTCTCCTTTTTTGTGCTGGGCAAGAAAAACGGATGAGACTTGGGATGGAGAAAATATAAGTAATAACAATATTATTGCACATTTAGCACTGTGACGAACACAAATCACAAACAAAAAAAGAAGACATCATGTTTGCATAATCATTGGCGCTTGCTTCAAAGTTGGTTATTATATCGATATATATATAAATGTGTAAATCTACCATGAAAAGGGAACAGCTTTAGATTCCCGGTTTGCTCTATTGGACATGCTATGGAATGTGCTGTCAATACCATGCTATTCTCTGAAACTTTTAATTCATCTGTGAATATTTAATCTTTTTGTAATCTTTGTTATATACTAGGCTGTATATATATGACGAGGGTTCAAGACACCAGTGTGATAGTGCCGCTTCAGCAATCCACATTCAGGGTCACGAATGCCCCCTTTGACTAATTCATATTCCGTATATATACTGGTTGGGAAAAAGGTTCGACATGCATCCCGCTTTGCTGAACACTGAATCTGTGTTTTTGCTTCACTTGCCTATATATTTTTTCTTTTTCTTTTTGTAAGATGCACTGAAATAATGCAGAATTTTGACAAGCGGTTCTGGAACCTAGAAGTGTAACTGGTCACTTTATAACAAACGAAACGTAGAATATATTAGAGTAGTAAATGCATTATTTGTTAGAAGCTGTATGTAATGTTATTATGGAAGATGTAATGTCCTTCTGTAAATGTTGTTTATCGTTGTTTTACCTGAAATAAATAAAGTTTATTAACGCTTCAAACCAACCACCGTTTTCACAATCGAACCTCGTAAGTGATGATTTAAAGCTCTCTGCATTGATTTCAATAGAAGATGTGGCTAATCTGAACTATATCTAAGCTGAGATTAAAAAAGCGATGGTATTTGCTTTTGTAGAGCCACAAATGTGTGTCTGCTTTCAGTTTACAATGTTTAAGTCAACAATTCAGAGGAAAAGGTTCACAAACAGACATTATCACACATGCACTCTTTACACGTCATCGAGAACCCTAAAGTCCTTGACTCATTTTTAAAAAGCCCTATATGCCAAAAAGGTTCAATATAAGGAGGAATGTCTTAAATTATTGCATAATAGGGGTTATAAAAAAAAAAAATTGAGTGATAAAGTATGTTTACGAGCTGCGTAATTCATAAAATATCACTTAAATTAAAAATGATTCCATGATGGAACCCCTAAAAGGTTCTATATATGAAGCTCCTGACAGAAGCCTTTAAGGTTCTAAATGTAGAATCTTTGAGTGACACATTTAAAATGCAATATATTGGGTTATTTGCTCTCAGAGTTGTACACAATTTAAGGTCCAACATGAGCGACAGAACTGGTTCAGCATTTCATGTTTGTTAATCAGAATGATTATACAGTAAGGCAAAATGCAACATGAAAAATGAGTATTAACTCAAGCAAAAGTTCTTTTGTATTCCAGCCAGTATCCAGACTCTTGGTGAAGGCTGTCTTTACATTCCCCTGTCATAGCAAATCATGTTCCTCTCATTTCTCTTACAGACACACACAGTTACCAATAGGGGACAGCAGTCTGAGCTTCACATTAGGGGCCGTCTCTGTTTTTGTGTACTGCTAGCAGATTGTGTTCACTGACTTTTATATGTTTGCAGATGGTCAGTATAATTATTGTATGTGCCTGTACAGGTATATCATTTATAAATGTATGAACTGCACAGCATTCAAGGTATACATTTGTTCAGTTCTTTTCGAAACATAGTGGCAGGTGTTTATAAGAGTTATGTGTAAAATGTTTCTGCATAAATGAGTATGATAACCCATTGATTTTAATAATTTCCAAAACAGAAATTATTCCTTGTAATATGTTAAAGAAATATTTCTAATATGATCTAAAATAATAATTGATCCTTATGTACCTTAATAGCCATATTTATATGTTTGGGATAGACTCAGTATTGCAAAACAATGTTTTCCTAGAGATTTTGTTTATGTATTTTCAATGTCAATAGAGTCATTGTTCAGCTCAATTGACTTCAAATTCTGTTCTCATTCTCCAGTTAATTCAATAATATTACTGAATACTATGTGTCTTTTTAACCCCAGCTGAGCAAGACAAAGGCAACAGTGCAGTATATATATCATCACATCCTTGTACGGTTTCCAGTATACAGTGTATAATGTGAAGTTGCATTCTCTTTGACTTACTGTTCTGTCTAAAGTTTGCAGATAAAATGCAACAAGCCTCGAACGAACGTTTAAAGAACGTAAAAAGAACGCAAAACGAACCACAGGCGAGGCGAAAGAAATCCCGACGCTCCCTAACACGAGCCATCTGTCCGTAAACCCCGCCCGCGTTTCGCTTATGAACAGCAGACAGCGGGGCGCCTGGAAACAGGTTTGAACAGCTCACAGAAACTCTGACTCTACACAGCGCGACTCTTTATTCGTGTCAGGCATTTGTGTGGTTTTCTTCTCTTCGCTCGTTTCGTGATCCGCGGAGCAGCGTCTGGGGCGCCGCCGCACTTTCCTAAAAGTTTGACCGGAGTAAAAGCCCGTTTGACAGGATAAATCAACAAAGGGAGGAAGAGCGCTGGCGCAAAAGGAGACAAACCGCAGAAGGAAAGTATGGCCGCGCGCGAGGCATCCGCGCTCTTCCTGCTCGCCTTTGGAATACTGGGAGCGAGCGCGCAGTACGGAGACCGCGGCATGTCGGTTCCCGAGCACGGCTTCTGCCAGCCCATCTCCATCCCTCTGTGCACGGACATCGCGTACAACGAGACCATCATGCCCAACCTTCTCGGTCACACGAACCAGGAGGACGCGGGGCTGGAGGTGCACCAGTTCTACCCGCTCGTCAAAGTGCAATGCTCGCCGGACCTCAAGTTCTTCCTGTGCTCCATGTACGCGCCGGTGTGCACGGTGCTGGAGCAAGCGCTACCGCCGTGCCGCTCGCTGTGCGAGCGCGCGCGTCAGGGCTGCGAGGCGCTCATGAACAAATTCGGCTTCCAGTGGCCAGAGAGTCTCGCGTGCGAATCGTTCCCGGTGCACGGCGGAGAGCTGTGCGTGGGTCAGAACACGTCGAGCGCGCCCGTTAACCCGACGCCAGATGTGACACAAGCGACACCCGACCACGTCCCAAAGGGGCGTTTTAAATGCCCAGCGTCGCTCAAAGTGCCGCCGTACCTCAACTACCGCTTTCTGGGCGAGGAGAACTGCGGCGCGCCGTGCGAACCCAAAAAGCTCCACGGGATGATGTACTTCAGCGAGGACGAGCAGAAGTTCGCGAGGATTTGGATAGGGATTTGGTCGGTTTTGTGCTGCGCGTCCACTTTGTTCACCGTGCTGACTTATTTGGTGGACATGAAGCGCTTTAGTTACCCGGAGAGACCCATCATATTCCTTTCCGGGTGTTACACGATGGTGTCCATCGCGTACATCGCCGGATTTCTGCTGGAAGACAAAGTGGTTTGCAACGAGCAGTTCGAGAATGAGTTCCGGACGGTGGTGCAGGGCACCAAAAAAGAGGGGTGCACCATTCTGTTCATGATGCTGTACTTCTTCAGCATGTCCAGCTCCATCTGGTGGGTCATCCTGGCGCTCACCTGGTTCCTCGCGGCCGGGATGAAATGGGGCCACGAGGCCATCGAGGCGAACTCGCAGTACTTCCACCTGGCGGCGTGGGCAGTCCCGGCCATCAAGACCATCACCATCCTGGCGGTGGGTCAAGTGGATGGAGACGTCCTGAGCGGCGTCTGCTTCGTGGGCATCAACAGCGTGGACGCGCTCCGCGGCTTCGTCCTCGCGCCCCTCTTCGTCTACCTGTTCATCGGCACCTCGTTCCTCCTGGCGGGGTTCGTGTCTCTGTTCCGCATCAGGACTATCATGAAGCACGACGGCACCAAGACGGAGAAGCTGGAGAAGCTGATGGTGCGCATCGGCATCTTCAGCGTCCTGTACACGGTTCCGGCCACCATCGTGATCGCGTGTTACTTCTACGAACAGGCCTTTCGCGCGCAGTGGGAACAAACCTGGAGCGCGCAGTCGTGCAAGACTTACGCGGTGCCGTGTCCCGCGCACAACCCGCAAATAAACCCGGATTTCACGGTGTTTATGATCAAGTACCTGATGACCCTGATTGTGGGAATCACTTCTGGATTCTGGATATGGTCTGGAAAGACGCTGAATTCATGGAGAAAGTTCTACACGAGACTGGCAAACAGCAAACATGGAGAAACAACAGTGTGACGAACTGCTTTTTTATCCTTCACTTTTTTTCTGTTTAAAGAGATGTACATAAACATTGTGATTTTTTTTGTAAGTATATATTTGTATTTAAATCACACTTGGATGTTCTTTTTTTAATCAAAGGAACTTTTTTTTTGGACAGACCGTATTGTTTTGGAGATTATTTATGCCTTTTCTCTTGGAATATTCTGGGTGGGGATCTGTTTTTTAAGCCTGTATGTAAAACTGTGTCTTTTTGAATCGACATCAGTATTTCCACGGGCAAATATTCAAACTGCTTTTTACATGCAAATAACGCCGAAATAATAATAATGTGTGTGAATTGTGCACCCAGCACTTATGGCCGCATATCATGGAAAGAGTTGAGCTTTAAATTAAAGCTTTGTGACTGAGATTTGTCTGGGTGCAGATGAATTATAGTACTGGAATGTTTTATGGAGGCTGAGAACAAAAACAGCAAGTGATCCGCGCTGGAAAAACTGCTTAACCCAGCATGAACTGGTTTGCTGGTCTCCCAATCTGGTCTGGCTCGGACAGCAGCAATCTCAGGCTGTTTTCAAATGTTTTTAAGATGTAAAGTTAAGTGCCTTTTTCATTTTGGAGCAGCATTGGGCTCAGGCCTGCACTTTTGTTTAACTCAAAGAAATGTATTCATGTGTTTCTTCAGTCTGTAATGATATTTCGGAAGGTTTTTTGTTCTCCTATGGCTCTTTTGCACAGAAGTACCTCTAAACATACAGCTAGAACGGGATGGACGGTGTTTGCAATGCACTTCTCAAATAGTTTAATGTCTGTGTTGGTATCGTAACTAATCCATGGATATGATGTGAAAAATGGCATGCCGACTTTCTGGTGCATATGCGTAGGGATAAACCGATAAATCGGCCGATTTTTGAGATGTCAGCAGCGATAATCGGGTCCGTTCGTCCTGTTTATCATTTCCAAAATCTAACGACAGGCCTGCTGATGGATAATGCAATTTGCTTTTCATATTTTTGAGTAATGCTGCATTCGATTTCTGGTTATCGGTATCAGCATCAGAAATTAGAAACCCCACGTCGATCAAGCACTACATAGTAATTCACATCAACTGTTCATAATTCTTCTGGGTTTGTCGTGTCATCATGTGCTTTTTTTTTTTAAATGCCTTTTACTGACCATCAGAAAATGTTGATTCTTGATTGTTTATGGCAAATATCTCAAATGCAAATGAATGTTTTTTGTTTTTCCAAAGGAAAATGCACATGGTGATTGCGGAAAGCACTGGCAGATACATGCATGAATCTGACATGTATTTAAGCATTACAGTTTTCTACACCGGTGACGTCTGTTATTTTCTTCTTTCTCATACTTCTGCTTGTGATACTATCAAAAACCCTTTATATTTATAGACAATAGTTTATATTATTCCGTTCTTTAAAGAATAAACTTCTCATTTGTACAAAATGTTCATTTTTTTATGGCAAGTGAGTTTGTTTCGATGGCTGATTGTTTCTTTTTTTTCTTTTTCTTTAGTTTTACTTAATCTCTCTTTCCTAATGCTGTCACCTGGTTTTACCTTGAGGCCTGCTTCTAAGGAATGATTTTTGTCAGATTGAGGCAGACTTTTATAAAGTGGTTTTCAGTAACACTTTACATGTATAGGTATCATGAACTAACAGTTTTTAAAGCCCACCAATGCACCATTGTTCATCGTTATCTCATGTTAGTTCACAATGCATAAATTAAAGGAATAGTTCACCCAAAAATGAAAATTATCCCATAATTTACTCACCTTCAAGTATTCTTTGGTGTACATGACTTTCTTCTTTCAGCTGAACACAATGGAAGTTATATTAAATAAAGTTTTTGAAGCTCCAAAAAGTGCATCCATCCATCATAAAAGTAATCCATACGACTCCAATGGGTTAATGAAGGCCTCCTGAAGCAAAGCAATGGGTTTTTGTAAGAAAATACATATTTTAAAACTTTTTTAACTAATCACTGGCTTCCGGCAACAACGAGCCACCCATTGCTTCACTTCAGAAGGCATTTATTTATTAACCCACTGGAGTCGTATGGATTATTTTCATGATGGATGGATGCGCTTTTTGGAGCTTCAAAAACTCGGCCACTATTCAGTGCCATTACGAACATTATTTAATATAACTCTGACTTTGTTCGACTGAAGATATATGCACCTAGTATGGCTTGAGGGTGAGTAAATTATGGGATAATTTTCATTTTTGGTTGAACTATCCCTTTAAAGGGTTAGTTCACCCAAAAATGAAAATTCATTCATTAATTACTCACCCTCATGTCGTTCCACACCTGTAAGACATTCATTCATCTTCAGAACACAAATGTTTTTGATAAAATCCAATGGCTCATTGAGGCCTGCAGTGGTTCAACCTTAATATTATAAAGCGAAGAAAATATTTTTTGTGCACCAAAAACAACAACAATATCTAGAGATGGACGATTTCAAAACACTGCTACATAAAGCTTCGAAGCTTTACGAATCTTTTGTTTCAAATCAGTGGTTCGGAGCGCCAAAATCCTGTGATTTCAGTAAACGAGGCTTTGTTAGGTCATAAGTGTTTCAAAATTTCAGTGATTGACCACTGGGGGGCGTGACTTTGGCAGTTTGATACGCGCTCCGAACCACTGATTAAAAAGATTTGTAAAGCTTTGAAGCTTCATGAAGCAGTGTTTTGAAATCGGCCATCACTAGATATTGTGGAATAAAGTTGTTATTTTGTTTTTTTCTCGTCGCTTCATAACATTAAGGTTGAACCACTGAAGTCACATGACCTGTTTTAAATATGTCTTTGGTAGCTTTCTGGTCAATGAAAAGGGAAATTATATCTTGCTGGCATTACAGGCCTCACTGAGCAATCAGATTTCATCAAAAATATCTTAATTTGTGTTCTGAAGATGAACGAAGGTTCTTACGGGTTTGGAACGACATGAGGGTGAGTAATTAATGACAATTTACATTTTTGGGTGAACTAACCCTTTAACTTTAACAAAGAGTAGTAAATGCAGCTAAAAAAAAATTGCTCGTTGACTATTGCTGTAACTAACGTTGACGTATTCAATCTTATTGTAAAGTGTTAGCGGGACTTGTGAGATGGTTTGGTTATGTAATACAGGGCAGACTGTTTATGGCTGCAGGTTGTTTGTGTTATTCAAACAGACCTCAAATGATCATTGTCCTCTGAAGTGTTCAGCTCCTCTCATGTGTAGTCAGAACAAAAACTAATGAGTTGAACAGGTCCAGTCCTGCACTTAAACTGTTGAGAAACTCTCAGTAGTACATACTGTCACTTCTGACATAATTTTAACAGACAGTTAGACTGGTTCATTGAGTAGGCTGATAAGACTGTCACCATCATGTTGTATCAAAGCCACCATATGCTGAAATTATTTGTTATTCACTGAAAATCTTCCCCTTCACTGAAACTTGAGAATCTCATTCACTGATTCAAAAATGTCACGCAAGGTTTGAGATTATTGATTCTTGCATGGTGAATTTAAACTTGCAGCATTATGAATGAGATTTGAGGGGAAGATTACAGTCATACAGGTTTGGAATGATATAATGTTGAGTAAATGATGGCAGAATTTATGTTTTTTGGTGGGTCAAAGTTTAAAAATAAGTCTTTGGTTAGAACATCAAACAAAAAAGTCGCTTTGATGAGAATCTGTGTGTTAAAAAAACAAATGTTAAAGGTGCTAAAGAGGATGTTTTGTTTTATACATTTTTGCAATATTACTTGAAACTGTCTTTACTAACTGATAAAAGACTATTTATTAGGTGCACTGAAAGGAATATTATTAATATACATCATCTGTGCACGAGGTAGGGCCTTAAAAACATCAGCCAATCGTTTACGCGATCATCGCAGACGCTTTTATCCAAAGCGACTTACATTGCATTATACATTTGTATCTGAGTATGTGCAATCCCTGGGATCGAACCCATGACCTTGGCATTGCTAGTGCCATGCTCTAACCACTGAGCTACAGGAAAGCAGGAGCTACAGGAGTAACAACTGCAGATTATGAGTTACCTGCGGTGAGTCCGACATAATGAATCCACTAAGTGTGTGCGCGGCTTTAAGTCGATTAATGATTGTAAGCCCGATTATGAATGTAAATTGATACTTATGACTGATCGCGCTCAAACGCGTCCAGTCAGAGCCAGTTGCGTTCAATCTGCGATTACAGTCGGTGTTCAAATTCCATGTGAAAGTATATAAATCTGCTTCAGGAGCAGGAAACAATCGCTGTATGTTGAGCATAGTCTTAGAATGTTTTAGCTAGTCGTTAAATGTGTGCCCGGCTTAATAACACAGCGAATGCCGGTGGTAAACACTCGTGTTCCAATACTCGTGCACGAGTTTTGGGAGGCGTTCCCTTGAAAAGAGCTGTGAAGGAGGGGGGTTGTTCTTACGCATGCGCTCATTTCAAAAACTCAGTCGACGAAAAGATCCTCTGTACCACCTTTAATACAAAATTCGTAAGTAAAATTGTAACGAAGATCTAAATGGCCCTAATAATTTGAGTTTGATATGTTTCATGCAAATACCCTACAGTATTAGGAGCCGTTCACACAGAAGCCGTTTTTCCACTGTGCTACTTTTCCATTGTTTTTCAATGTATTCACGTGCTAGACGGACGCAACCGTTGTGCTCTCGTCTTTTGACACTGCATTCTAAAAATGCGAGGCTCAAGATAAAAGTTCACCTTTTTTTGTTCCTCTGACCTGCTTTTCGCATTTTTAAAGAGAACTTATAATGCCCCTTTTACAAGATGTAATATAAGTCTCTGGTGTCCCCAGAAGGTGTCTGTTAATTTTCAGCTCAAAATACCCCACAGATCATTTATTAAAACTTGTCAAATTTACCCCTATTTGGGTGTGAGCAAAAACACGCCGTTTATGTGTGTGTCCCTTTAAATGCAAATGAGCTGCTGCTCCCAGCCCGGTTTCCAAAAGAGGGCGGAGCCAAAGAAATTATACTGACAAGTAGTGAAACTCAATAGAACATTGCATTGCAACACCGGCGCCCAGCAGCAGCCCTACGTTTCCGCCATTTTGGGGTGAAAGCGACTCGGCAGTCCACTAGTTTTTATGGCAATATCAGCTGCAAAAACATACATTAAAGCTGAAATCCAACCTGAATGATGACAACACAAAATAAAATACTGATGATCACTAGTGATCATCGAATCCTTTTAACAGTTTATTCTTCCACTTTTTTCACAAAACCTTTGCTCTCTAGAAACCCAGTCAGTTTGGGTTAAAATTCTTTGAAGTTCAAGTATTAGCATTATAAACACTGAATTAATACCAACATATGAAATTAAATTAAGGACATGCGTCAGAGAAATTTGGAATGTTGGACAATAAATATATAACAGAATATAACAGCTTGACAGTAAACTGTTTTATATTTATATTAATGCCGTTAAAGCAAGACTATGTAAACAAAAAAACACAGCCACTGTGTGCAAAAGTGGGAATTATGGGATAACAGACACAGCAGTGCATCATGTTCTGTAAAATCATGTTTGAAGCGTGATCCAGGGGATTAAAACATATACAGGTCCTTCTCAAAAAATTAGCATATTGTGATAAAGTTCATTATTTTCCATAATGTACTGATAAAAATTAAACTTTCATATATTTTAGATTCATTGCACACCAACTGAAATATTTCAGGTCTTTTATTGTTTTAATACTGATGATTTTGGCATACAGCTCATGAAAACCCAAAATTCCTATCTCAAAAAATTAGCATATTTCATCCGACCAATAAAAGAAAAGTGTTTTTAATACAAAAAAAGTCAACCTTCAAATAATTATGTTCAGTTATGCACTCAATACTTGGTCGGGAATCCTTTTGCAGAAATGACTGCTTCAATGCGGCGTGGCATGGAGGCAATCAGCCTGTGGCACTGCTGAGGTGTTATGGAGGCCCAGGATGCTTCGATAGCGGCCTTAAGCTCATCCAGAGTGTTGGGTCTTGCGTCTCTCAACTTTCTCTTCACAATATCCCACAGATTCTCTATGGGGTTCAGGTCAGGAGAGTTGGCAGGCCAATTGAGCACAGTAATACCATGGTCAGTAAACCATTTACCAGTGGTTTTGGCACTGTGAGCAGGTGCCAGGTCGTGCTGAAAAACGAAATCTTCATCTCCATAAAGCTTTTCAGCAGATGGAAGCATGAAGTGCTCCAAAATCTCCTGATAGCTAGCTGCATTGACCCTGCCCTTGATAAAACACAGTGGACCAACACCAGCAGCTGACATGGCACCCCAGACCATCACTGACTGTGGGAACTTGACACTGGACTTCAGGCATTTTGGCATTTCCTTCTCCCCAGTCTTCCTCCAGACTCTGGCACCTTGATTTCCGAATGACTTTGGACCACTGAGCAACAGTCCAGTGCTGCTTCTCTGTAGCCCAGGTCAGGCGCTTCTGCCGCTGTTTCTGGTTCAAAAGTGGCTTGACCTGGGGAATGCGGCACCTGTAGCCCATTTCCTGCACACGCCTGTGCACGGTGGCTCTGGATGTTTCTACTCCAGACTCAGTCCACTGCTTCCGCAGGTCCCCCAAGGTCTGGAATCGGTCCTTCTCCACAATCTTCCTCAGGGTCCGGTCACCTCTTCTCGTTGTGCAGCGTTTTTTGCCACACTTTTTCCTTCCCACAGACTTCCCACTGAGGTGCCTTGATACAGCACTCTGGGAACAGCCTATTCGTTCAGAAATTTCTTTCTGTGTCTTACCCTCTCGCTTGAGGGTGTCAATGATGGCCTTCTGGACAGCAGTCAGGTCGGCAGTCTTACCCATGATTGCGGTTTTGAGTAATGAACCAGGCTGGGAGTTTTTAAAAGCCTCAGGAATCTTTTGCAGGTGTTTAGAGTTAATTAGTTGATTCAGATGATTAGGTTAATAGCTCGTTTAGAGAACCTTTTCATGATATGCTAATTTTTTGAGATAGGAATTTTGGGTTTTCATGAGCTGTATGCCAAAATCATCAGTATTAAAACAATAAAAGACCTGAAATATTTCAGTTGGTGTGCAATGAATCTAAAATATATGAAAGTTTAATTTTTATCATTACATTATGGAAAATAATGAACTTTATCACAATATGCTAATTTTTTGAGAAGGACCTGTATATTTCAGACCTATAGTGGAGTAATTTACTCCACTTTAATCCCCTGGATCACGATACAAACATGATGATCTTATCTTTATTAATTATTAATGTATTCATTTACTATTAATTGTAAAGATGTAAATTTGCATAAAATTGAAATACTCAATAAAGTAGGCTAACTGCGTTACCTCAGATGTGTAATAGTTGGATTCCACAACTGATAATATAAAACATATATAGGCTAAAACAATACAACATTTACTGTAGGTGTCATGAAATTTACTGAATTTGAGAAATTTTCTATTGCGTTCCTGATTTGGCTGTGAGATTTGCAGATTTTGGGTGCATAAAATGTGATGGATTCTATTGTCCAGTTGGCATTTTCACCTAGTGGCTGTTACCCAAAAAGCGTCAGAGTTTCGCCTCTTGCATTCTATGCTCTTTGGCGGAGCTTTAACAGCTCACGCTTTGGTTGCAGCCAGAATGAGGATTGTCAGTAACGGTGTTCAGCCTTACATTGTTCGAACCGGAGTCGACACTGATGGAGAGACTCAGGAAGAAGTTACAACTTTTAGAATGAAACTGGACTTTTCTGAAGGGATAGTGGATAAATTTATGTAGTTGCTGTGGAGTTGATTCAACTCATCGACTAGCATGTGCCGTCATGTTCATCTTTTGTTCAAATCCAGTGTTGAATTGACCCTCGTTTGTGAAGCAGTCCAGCGTAAAATGACGGCGTGACAACAACACTCTACTACAACAACTCTTCCTCTTCTCTAAAGCAGCCCAACATGACCTCACCCCCTTTGTTGCGTGTTCTCGGGGGCGGGGTTTATGTAAATTTTAGGGTTTGTGATGTCACCAACCTGGAAAGAAGCTCGTTGTAGTCCCTACCAGTCCTTAAAAAGCGATTTCTGTAAAAGAAAATATCTCTCTTTGCATTGAACTTTGAGTGTCGTAACTTTGCAGATGTTGTTTATGATCAAACAGCAACATTACACACTAACTAAAGTTAAAAAAGTGAGATCATAATCAAGGACATTTTTAAGAGCCAAAACACATTCTGTGTGAATCGACCCTTATGGTGCTTTAACACTGTTGGCAGGGAAACTTTTCCATTTGACTCATAGTTGCGTGTAATTGAACGTATTGAGTCTCACCGACGTGTGCCAATCTGATTTGTTTGTGAAATGCTGCATTCCTGCATTTATGCTTCCTTTGTGCAGTGGAATGTCCTGCGCTGGAGTATCAGAGTATCAGCGCCGCTCACAAGAACACAGCTCAAATGAACTTGTAAGTATACGTCACGTGCCTTCAGACTGGACGACACCCTCTAACCCGGCCCAGATCAGCACAATCATGTTTCCAGTGTTAATGCCACCGCTTAAGTGTTTTCCAGCGGGTGCTGACTTGTTGAACTAGAGTGTGGGCAGGAAAATGTGATATATGTGTAGCGCTGCATGTGAAGTTAATCTTTGTAATTAAGCTCTTTCACATGATTCATCTCTGGGCTTCAGTGCAGCTCTCAACACTAGTGTCTCGTGCCTCTTTGACAGAGTCTGTGTTCAGAATAGCACACTAGCATTTAACTATTTCTTCTAGTATGCATACTGTGCATAGTATGCAAAATTGTCTATTTACATGAAATACTATGTTACTGTATCGACCGATACAAGGCTCTCAACTTGAGGTCAACTTGAGTACATTACATTTTAATTTGCTTAAAAATTTTTAGATTTCTGTATTTCTGTTGCATATAAATTAAAACGGATGGTCCCACTTTATATTAGGTGGCCTTAACTACTACATACTTACATCAAAAAATAAGTACAATGTACTTATTGGGTTCATATTGTATTGCAAAACACTTTTGCTGCTATTGATGTGGATACAGGTAAGGTTAGGGACAGGTTCGGTGGTATGGGTAGGTTTAACTGTGGGTTAAGGTGTAAGGGAAGGACAACAGTGTAATTATAAGTGTAATTACAGAAATTAATTACAGATGTAATTACATGCAGGTATTTTTTAAAATTGAAGTACAATGTAAAAACATGTTTGTACACAATAAGTGCATTGTATCAAATGATTAATTTAGATGTAAGTTCATTGTAGTTAAGGCCACCTAATATAAAGTGGGACCAAAAGGGTTAACATAAACAAATAAACTTAATGTGATGCATATTTGTCATACACTAATGAAACGTTAAGAAATGGGTTTTTGCACTCCAAAAAAATCATGGCATATTTTATTATTAACTATTTGCATCTACATGTTTTTTTTTTAAATAATTATATTTTCAAAATGCATGTATTCAAATTGCTTATAATCAGTTTAAATGTGTAAACAATTGCATTTATTCCATTAAAAAGTATGAACATAGCTGTGGAACAAGCAATATTTAGTTAGTTAAATTGTATGAGACTGAAACAAATTGAATTTGAATTGATGATGCATATATAAACCAGGTTATTGTGTATTTAAAACATTAAGTTTATTAGTACTATTAAATCAATCTTGCCTGTTTCATTCATGTTTGACTGAAACATATGCATCACATTCAACTTATTAGTTTGTTTATGGTAAAACTGGGTAACAATTTATTTTGATGGCCCACTTTAGACATTCTACTAACTATAAGTAACTTTGCAACTCCATGTCAACTAGAGTATTAGTGAACTGTCTGCTTAATATCCACTAAACACTTTTTTTGATGCTCCTCAACAGACAATCTACGGACTATAAGTAACTTTGCAAGTACTTGTCAACTTATTCTACTAACCTGAACCCTAACTTAACAGTCTACTAGTACTCTAATGAGAGTTAGTTGACATGTAGTTGCAAAGTTACTTATAGTTAGTAGAATGTCTAAAGTGGACCATCGAGTAACCATTGGGCACAGTATTCATAAATGAACCAAACATAATATTTTTTTTAAAAAAATGTTTCACCTTCTTGACTTATATGTTCAAACAATAAGTATTCCAGTGCTTGTACAAACTGACTACTTAAACCCATTTCTTTTTACCCATGGGAAATAATGTTAGAAGCATGTACTTGTCGATGCTTCACCGTGTCCACTATGATGACGCCAGGCAAATTAAAAAGCAGAATGACAATGACTCTCGTCGCACTAAACGTCTGTTTAAAACTGAAGGCTTTCAACTGTAGAAACATGAATTTGACATGAAGGGCCGTTTATGCTTCATATGCAGACTAAGTGCTCTCATGTAAACAGCAGGACTTGTGTGTGTTATAAATGGACGTGCCATTTTTCCAGCCTGGAAACCCCTTTCCGGTTGTCTGTAGAAAACTCGCCACCTCATGGAAAATGAAAGCCACAAAGATATTAAATTACAGCCTGTTAACTCGAGGAATTTCTCTTCTGACTGTTCCCCTGTAGAGTTTAGCTTCTGAAGCAAACACAAAAGAATAAGTCCTTTAAGGAGATAATGAATAAGTATGCACAGTTCCTGTCTGATTCAGATTCTAAATATTTTTGGGGTATAATTATCTGATTAGATATTTTAGGAGACACTTTTGAAGAGTCTGAAAGACTTTGCCAAAACACTTCATCAAGTGGATGTTTTCTGTGGTATATATGGCCTCAGAATACTTCAAAATTGCATTCCATAAACGCAAATGGATTTAAAAACTTTCCTGGATTTTTTGACGGATGGGGTGGTTGAAGTTGTTGATGGCTGCTTCATCACAGACTCTATTTAGCTTCCTGAATCTTAAGCCCAAAGTATACTTCACTTTTTACGTGTACGCAAGGGTCAGCGTACACCGAGAGTGATGCGAATTTCGTTATCAGAAGAATATGCGTGTACTGTACATGCACTGTACTTTGTATGCAGGTCGCACATGCACATTTAATTTTTTTTGTTGTTGTTGCAGTAATTAGTTTATCCACAAGGTGGCAATCGCATCCTGGGTGCTTCGATTCACGAGGTAGTCAAAGAAAAACTGCATAAACAGAACAGACCGGAACTCATGCAAGCTACAGCAACGATGGAGGCCTACACAGATGAGAGATTGTGCGAAGAGGTTAGAAAGAACCCTCATTTGTACAACTCTAGCATGAAAGAATACAAAATATTTACATGGGTTGTAACTCGTGGCGAGAGATTGCTCAAAACTGCGCGTGCGTCGAACGCCTGTGTATCCGTACGAGTCGAATGAAGTATGCTTTGCAAGGCTGTGCGTTCGACTGTGCGCGTACACTAGCGTACATGTAAAAAAACAGTGTATACCCTCTGATTTAGGGGCTGATTAAACAATGCCGTTTTCAAATAAAAACAGAAAACTTTTTATTTACATGACAACAGCATTTTGGGGGCCTGAAAACTTTTGAAAACGGGTTTCAAAGTGCACGTTTTTGAAAACTATACCATTTTTGTCTCCATGTAGATGACAGTACATATACTTATTCAAAAATGTAGTCAAGTAGAGAATAAAAGCTGCTAATATTGTTGATACTCAGTAAAACTACAAAGTAGCCAAAAAGTTACTTAAATGACATTTACTCAAATACTTTACAACACTGAGTGTTTCTTTACAAAGTGACATCACCAACTACTGGCCTGGCATTCATAATACAGTCGTTTTCACGGATCCGTGTGAACGGGGATCATTTTGACAACGTTGTCGACAAAGGAAAAACTTTTAAATTTTTAATACATCATTGTGACATAAACGTACCCTTAAATTCAAGTGAAAAGCGCTTTTGCAAATATGGATTTCTTCATGTAAAGCTTACAATGTTCAGCATACTACTAGTCTAGTGTACTGCTATACTCATTCTGCGGTATGTAGTATGCAGTGCTGAAGAGCTGCAGTAAGCGACTGAAGACTGAGCTGGTTTTCTGCTGCCTTTAAATCCGTGTTGATATTTGTGCAGCGATTCTCAGCGAGGATCATTAGGCCGCTCCGTAATTAAAGTTTCCTTTAGCCTGCGGAAAAAATGACAAGTAATACAAACCCTCCCCCTCCCTCCATACAGAAGCTGCCCGCTCTTCTGTTTTATGAATAAAAAATCTATGATGAATATTAATATCTTGCAGCCTGTGTTCCCATGTGAACAAAGCTACCTGGAATTAATTTGTACAACTGTGCCACAGGCAGATCCACTGCTTATGCCAAGTTCAATGTTTCTTCTGTTTTGCCATTAAAAATTCTTCTTTTATGTTATACGGAGGACCTGCTCTGCTGTGCACATCTACACCTAGTTCTCTGTCTGAACATGATGTTAGAAACAGCATCTTTAATGTCATGAGATCTTCCCAAAAACAAGCACTATGTGCTGAATGGAATAATAGCTTATTTCTTACTAAATTTTGCTCAGTGCATACTGTATGCTTTCAATTGTTGTTTATATTGCGTCTGTTTATCATCTTGGAAGGAGATTATGCAGAAGTCATTATGCTTTTTTAAAGGAGACCTATTATGACCCTTTTTAACAGCTTGCACTTCGGTTGCTCAACAACAACAAAGCTGGAGAATCTCACGCATCCAAAATGAGGATTGTCAGTAACGGTGTTCAGCCTTACATTGTTCAAACCGGAGTCGACACTGATGGAGAGACTCAGGAAGAAGTTACAACTTTTAGAATGAAACTTATGAAACTTTTGAAACACTAGCATGTGCCGTCATGTTAATCTTTTGTTCAAATCCAGCGTTGAATTGACCCTCGTTTGTGAAGCAGTCCGGCGTAAAATGACGGCATGACAACAACACTCTACTACAACAACTCTTCCTCTTCTCTAAAGCAGCCCAACATGGCCTCACCCCCTTTGTTGTGTGTTCTCGGGGGCGGGGTTTATGTAAATTTTAGGTTTAGTGATGTCACCAACCCGGGAAGAAGCTTGTTATAGTTTCTTACCAGCCGTTTGTTGTAGTCCTTAAAAAGCGATTTCTGTAAAAGAAAATATCTCCCTTTGCATTGAACTTTGAGCGTCGTAACTTTGCAGATGATGTTTATGATCAAACAGCAACATTACACACTAACTAAAGTTAAAAAAGTGAAATCATAATCAAGGACCCCTTTAATAGATTTGCGAGTAAAATATCTGATCTTTTTGTGAGTTAACTAATGATTCAAGAAGATGTTAAAAATCACAGCAATAATAATTTCCGTTCATTCTATCATACTGGAAATTGAAAGTTAAGTGCAGATTATATAAAACCATAATTAATAATTGAGCGCCAATAATAACTGAGCAGCAAATCAGCATATTAGAATGATTTCTGAAGGATCCTGAAGTAATGATGCTGAAAATTCAGCTTTGATCACAGAAATAAATTACATTTTAAAATATATTCACATTTATTTTAAATTATAATAATTTTTTCATAATATTACTGTATTTTTGATCAAATAAATGCAGCCTTGGTGAGCAGAAGAGACTTTTTTACCAAACCTAAACTTTTGAACACTAGTGTACATAGTGTGCACAGAAGGCATAATATACACTGCAGAATTAGTCCAAGTCGTGTGCTATTTTGAACACAGCCTGCCTTTTTAGGAACTAAGTGGATTGAGTAACTGTCTGATCAGTGTAATGGCTCCATTCTAGTCTGCTGTTTGCAATATCTGGAAAACCTATAGTGCTCTGGAGAATTCAGAGAAATCAACGCATGGCCACTGTTCCCTAGAGTGCTGTTGTTAATTCCCCTGCACAAATCGCAATTAAGGGCTGTGATTCAGTGTGACGGCGTTATCAAAGATTGCATGCTGCAAAGCCCCTTCCTGCAGGAGCCGAGCGCAGCCCCTAATGAGGTGTCAATCACGCGCACTAAACCCCAGGGCTGAGGGAGCCAGAGGTTTTTATCTTCGGCTCATCTGCTCACGCATTTCTGTGTTTTTTGTCCTTCATGCTGTTCCTTCCATCCCCCCGATGAGGGATATTTTCTGCTTTCCTCATAAATATCCATATTACCACGATTCTCAGTGGATTAGTTGAAGTTTTACTGTGTGAATCACTGCATATAATATGAAATCATGGGGCACTAGTTTCTAAGGTGGAAACAAGGTCAGATTCACAATACTATACTTTTGATTCAGAATACTGTATGCATAGGCTATATATTCATATGTTTTTTGAACATAAATAACATGGGTAACACTTTACAATAAGATTTCATTTGTTAATATTATTTAATGCATTAACTAACAAAAGTAAATATATTTTTATTGACCTTTTATGTTCATGTTAATTTACAGTGCATTAAAGGCACAATATGTAATTTTTCGCCACTAGAGGTCGCTTATTTAAAACAAAGGCGTAGCTTGATGACGCCTTGATTTTGTGGAATCATGGGAGGTGTTGTCTTCACGTCTACAGCTGATGGAAAAGAATCCGACGGTACTTGAGCAGAAATCATGTTCATGGATGAGATTATTAACGTTACTGTAAGCAGCGCAGGGCCGAGTGCTGTGCGAGCAGAAACGAGGTCACTGGAGCGATTGATAATGAGAGACGAGCGCAACACACGTCTCGAGAGCAGTGGAGCATTTATTATGCCGCAGACGAACGCTTCCGTTTCTTCTGGTCATGAGTATGTGGGGTAAAGCAGCGCTGTTTATCATATTAGATACATTTGTGTGTGTTGAAAGTTGTTATAATGCTACTCTGTGTTTGTTCGTTTGGCGGCTGCAATGAGACACTTGTTGCACACTGCAGTAAGCTAGATCGATATAGGCATGTTAAAACATGGTACTCGCAGTAAATCAAGAAAACGAGATTTAAACATTAAGACTTGCTGTGTTGAGCTATATAACATGATTCGTTTTCTGTCGATGAATATATCCAAACAGTTGCTCACCTGTTTAATAAAACACACAATATATTAAAGCGTCTTTGGTGTTTCCATGGTTTCTACAAAATAAAACCGGAAATCGAGGGTAAAGCGGGTATGATGTCATTGATAGGCGATGCACGGACACAGTCCGTGTCCTAGTTAAAACTGCTTATTTCTCTAGGTTTAAACATTCTTAGAAACATGTAGGATAATGTAAATCAAGTCAACAAAATATATAACACTGTTCTAATGGTTTTTGGATATTTTAATCAAAAACAGATACAGCTATTGATTTAAAAAATCTAATAGAAAATGTTGTGATTAACATTAACTAAGATTAATGAATGCTCTAGAAGTGTTGATCATTCATGTTTACCAATGTTAACATATAAAACCTTATTGTAAAGTGTTACACTCTAGAATTCTGGGTTAAAAACAGCCCAAGGACAAACCCAGTGATTGGGTTGTTTAACCCAGTGGTTGGATTAAATGTTTGCAACCTATTTCGGGTTCATTTTGAGCCAGCCATATAGTAATTTTTAAACAATAGTTGGGTTAAATAAAACTACCCAGCATGTTGGGTAAGCATTTAACCCAACCGCTGGGTTTGTCCATTTTCAACCCAACTTGAAAATGGACAAAAAGCAAAAAGGCTTTCATGGCTGTAATATAATGTGAATACTGTATGTTCACTATGTTGCTGTGCTTGTGTCTAAACAGATGATGCAAAAAATACTGATATACAGTGGGTAAGTATTAAAAAAACACTTTCTAATTGTATTATGTTTTGTGTTTAAAAGTGTTCTCAAAAGTAATTATTCACTTATAAAGTCTAATTTGATTATATAAAGTATATGCCTCCTGCAAGATGTTTTTCCTTCTCTACTGTCACTTTTCTTGGTGATGTTTGAGTCTCAATATGTTTGACTCAGCTGGTGTTTTTTAGATTTTTAGTTGAATGTATGAAGTCATTTCTCCTCAAGTTCACCCAACAACATCAACAACCAAGTTTTGCAAAATGTTTTGATTGTAAAGTGTTTCTGCACTTTATTTTACAGTAAATGACACTGAGACCAGTATTTTTCATAATGCCTGAAAAACAGAATTGGATTCAGTTGGTAACTCGTCTTCCTTCACACGTCCTCTGACAGTGTTTTAAAGATATTTTTCTCTCACTCGTGCGCATTACATGAGTGTCTCGTTCATGAGGACGCTCTGCAGTGAAATAAATGAGCTCTTGCTTCACACCGCCTCTCACCATCTCCATCCAAATCCAAATTCTGTTCCCCCAGCGTTCACACTGGTTATCAGTCACACTCGACCACTCCAGAGCGTCTCCTTTGCACAATTATTCCAGCACACGCCGCCACTCTCTCCTGAGGAAAAAACGACACGTCGAGAGAAAAAACAATCAAATTCAATTATTCCAGAGTCCATCGTCACGTGTGTGAATCTGTGAGAGTGTGAGGTTGGGCCGAATGAAACTACTCAAGCGTGAGATGTTTTTAATAGAAGTCGCATGTGAACCTGTGGAAAAAAAGGCTAAAATATATATAGAGAGAGAAAGTTGTAGCAGTTTCATGAGTTACTGGGCAGTAGGAGGATTCCGGGATGTCAGGGCAGAATCGGTTGGGTCATGTATTGTTGATATGATTTTCACAATGATTTTGCAGGCAATATGGATTTAAGCAACATCATTAATATTGAAATTAATGACACGATCTGTGTATTTATTTATTTATTTATTAAAATGACATTTTTATTGTGAAGTAAATAATATAAATAAAAAGGATAAAGTATTTATTTATTCATAAAAGAAAAAATATGACATTTTATTGTGCAATAAATAATAAAAAGAAAAAATATACTAATTATTTATGTATTTAATCAAATTAATAATAAACATGGAATAAAGAAACATCATAAATATTGAAATGAATGACAAAATATTTGCACATT
>RJVU01051648.1:4670550-4741826 GCA_003731715.1 Anabarilius grahami
TTTGCTTGTTTGTTTGTTTGTTTATAAAATACTTTTTAATGTTTTTTTCTGCTCTCCATTCTGGACACTTTTCACAATCCAAGCATTTCCTGATGAATGGCCTTCATTTTCTGATGGAATATAATTTATCACTCAGAAATCAGTCGTGTTATGGAAGTAAATCAGTGGCGAATGCCGTTCTGCTTTGGCTTTGGTTTGGTTATGGACCGACACACATTCTACTCGTGCTCAAGTCAATCTTCGAGAATGAATGCTTTTTTATGTGTGCAGAATGAATGATGCCGTCCTGCTGAAGTCTGCCATGTTTAGAAGAGGAGCACGGGGCCTTTGTGCATTAGAGACTCAACTTCAAGAGCTGCTCTAATGCGAAACACAGAGGCTGAGTATAAATATATAGCCCGGCACCGCATTTTGCAACATGCTTCTCCTGCCAAGACATTGAAGGCGGCAGCTAATGAGAACCATGCTGGAGGATGCTGGGAAGGGCCGAGGGAAAGACAGCTTTATACGACTTATTCCCAAACAGCCTTATTAGCCAAAGCAGAGGTTGATGTTGTTCATATGTATCCGACATGGGAAAAGCAGCTGCCGTCGTGTGGGAGAACGTCTACCGACAGTCTGGGCGAGTATTTGGATCGGACTTTTATGATGTGCCGAACTCCGTCCACCATTTTCTGACGTATTGCTGGTGTTCAGGGTTCAGGAGGGTTTATTTTGTCAGAGCTGATGCAGGGCTTTACTATAGTTCAGCCACAAGTTACTATATCTGTCAACGGCCCGTCAAACATGCTGAATTAACTCCAACAAGTACCAGCCTTTACCAACAGTAACACATCCAGGTCATGATTCATCCTAATATATATACAGAGAGTAATGTTGTCAAAAGTACTGACCGCGATACCAATTCGGTACTGAAATTTTAAAATATGACACTTTGAGCGCTGTTGAGCAGATTTGCAAACACCTCTGATTCGCTATCGTGTTCACGTGCTCATCAGATATGTCTGTGATTGGCTACAATGATCAACACTTCAAAAACATGTTGTAAATAGACATCAATGATGCTCTTCACCCAGCGCTTACACAGATACACACGGGAGTGTTTGAAAGCAGACGTCTATCAGTGGACCGGTCCGCTCCCGCTTTCAAAACGCTTTCAGATTCAAACACTTCCGTGTGCTTTTAAACACTCCCCTGCGTTGATCATTGTAACCAATCACAGACATATCTGATGAGCGCGTGAACACGATGGCGAATCAGAGGTGTTTACGAATCCGCTCAAAGCGTCACATTTTTTAAATTTCAGTACCGACTTGATATCGAGGTCAGTACTTTTTTACAACACTAATATATAGAGTTGTTACTATTAACTAAATCTATACAAATTATTTTTATTGTTCGAACTAAAGAAAAAGAAGACATGTTCAATCATTCATGGTGTGAACTTTGAGCCTAAACATTTTTATATATATATTTATTTAGTTATTAAATATATTATTACTAAATATATTTATTTAGTTAAAATATTAAATAAACAGTAAAAATTACAAAAGTACACAACAAAATTGTTAAAACTTAAACAACAATTAAAATGGAAGCTGAAAATATAAAAAATAAAAGCTACTTCAAAATATTAATTAATAATACAGTAATAGTATATTATTAATACTGAATCTGGAATATTTGCATGATTGTCTAATGCTGTGGACAGATGCTCATCTTAATACTCCTAAACAGGCTCCGTTTTCTTTAAATGCAACATAATTCCTCGTTTCTTTCAGTTGAATCTGGGTTGAAATATGACCTGGACGTTTTCTTGACAGGTTTGGTGAGACTCGCCCAGACGCATATTCTCTCTGCCGAGTTTCAGTACTTTTCTGGCAGGGTCGGGCTGAAACGTTTGGCCACGGTGGAGGGAGATTAAGTGGCTACAGGGCGTCTTAACATTTTGAGAGACTAAAGACAGAGCCAAGGATCGTGTTTAGCATACAAAACACTATAGTCTCGAATGTGATTCCGGTCACTAAAGTTCTGACCTGAGGAAATTCACAGAGAGTGAGAACTTTATCCTGTACATACAGCACATCAGTGGCTCATTTATAGCAAAATATGACTGTACATTTCCATGTACATTTTGTCTTCAGTGACATTAGAATTTTTAATGTCCTCAGTTTTATTTTTCAGATGAGCACATCCTCTGTGAACATGCGTTAATTACATTCACTGCCAGTTCTTAACTGCCAGAATGCTGTGTGTTTTCCTCCAGCAAAGAGAAGAAGGGAAAAATAAAGCAATGTCCACCATAGTGGCATCCCAGTAATGAAACCGCAGCTCTGAGTCAAACTCCTCACGATTTCCTTTTCCTCCAGAATCTTGGCCAAAAACGAGGCCAGCGTTACCTCATGTGGCGAAGCCAACCTGTGAATAGAAGAAGAGAGTAAACAAAACAAAACCTGAGAGAAAGAGGGTCAGAGCTGCACGACTGACGTTAACATGTGATGGGAAGTGTTTGTTTATGTGTGTGGATCCTGTATGAGCTGTGCTGGTGTTTGTGTTGACAGAAGTGTGTGTGTTAATGAGGTCCGACCAACGGAAAGACAGGAAAGGATTCATGAGCCACAGGAAGTCCGACAATGTGTCAGCACTAGGGTTGTGTGGTGCATTATTGCTTCTAACAAAGTGCCGCAAGTGTCAGTTCCTGTCCTGGACATCAATGTGCTGCTACTTACACACAAAAAAGCGTTAAAAATGTCAAAAGTTTGCAAAGTTGCAAATACACTTTCATCTTGCCACAAACACCATGTTTTTACTGTTAGATTATATCATAAGACTTTTATGCTCACCAAGGCTCTATTTATTTGATCAAAAATACAGTAAAAACAGTAATAATGTGAAATATTATTATAATTTAAAATAATTGTTTTCTATTTGAATATATTTTAAAATGTAATTTATTCTTGTAATTCAAAGCTGAATTTTCAGCATCATTACTCCAGTCTTCAGTGTCACATGATCCTTCAGAAATCATTCTAATGTAAAATTCAGTTTTGCATCACAGGAATAAATTACATTTTAAAGGGGTCATATAAAGCCACTTTTACAAGATGTAAAATAAGTCTCTGATGTCCCCAGTTTTAGCTCAAAATACCCCACAGATATATTATAGCATGTTAAATTTGTCACTTTTTGAGAGTGAGCAAAGACACTCCGTTGATGTGTGTGTCCCTTTAAATGCAAATGAGCTGCTGCTCCCAAGAAGAGGGCGGAGTTTCAAGAGATTGTGTTAGCAGCTCCGATAACCTCACGCAGACTCGCTGAAATGGTCAGAAACTGTTCAGCCTTTTATGTTCAAACCGGAGTCTGACAATGATGGAGAGACTCAAGAAGAACATGTAGAATGCAACAGGACGTTTCTGAATGGTTAGTTGATGAATTTATGTAGCTGATGTGGAGTTAACTATCTTAAAGTCATTGATTAGCGTATTCTGTCATGATAATCTATAAATCGCTCGTATGGGAACTGTTGTAAGATGCCTACAGAGCCAGAGAATATAAGCTGCATGAAGATAGGTATAGTTAGTTTAAAGGTGGTACAGAGGATCTTTTTGTTGACTGAGTTTTTGAAATGAGCGCATGCGTAAGAACAACCCCCCTCTATTTCGAGTGAACGCCTCCCAAAACTCGTGCACGAGTATAGGAACACGAGTGTTTACCACCGGCATTCGCTGTGTTATTAAGCCGGGCACACATTTAACGACTAGCTAAAACATTCTAAGACTATGCTCAACATACAGCGATTGTTTCCTGCTCCTGAAGCAGATTTATATACTTTCACATGGAATTTGAACACCGACTGTAATCGCAGGCTGAACGCAACTGGCTCTGACTGGACGCGTTTGAGTGCGATCAGTCATAATCAATTTACATTCATAATCGGCCTTACAATCGTTAAGTGTGTGCGTGACTTAAAGCCGCGCACACACTTAGTGGATTCATTATGTCGGACTCACCGCAGGTAACTCATAATCTGCAGTTGTTACTCCTGTCTCCTGACAAAAACATTGCATGCGGCGCCTGTGGAGTGTGGAAAGTTACTGGAGCGCGCACGTCTCTCACAAGGAACGTCGTGGCAGTGATTGACAAGCCAGAGGGCCAATCGTTTACGCGATGATCATGTAAACGATTGGCTGATGTTTTTAAGGCCCTACCTCGTGCACAGATGATGTATATTAATAATATTCCTTTCAGTGCACCTAATAAATAGTCTTTTATCAGTTAGTAAAGACAGTTTCAAGTAATACTGCAAAAATGTATAAAACAAAACATCCTCTTTACCACCTTTAATTACGGTTACAACTTATGTTGTCATCTTGCTTTTATGACATGCTATTGCATCTGTGTTACATACTGTATTGCAATAACATGGCCTCACCCTCTTTGTTGCGTGTTCTCGGGGGCGGGGTTTATGTAAATTTTAGGGTTAGTGATGTCACCAACCCGGGAAGAAGCTCGTTGTAGTCCCTAGCAGCCATTTGTTGTAGTCCTTAAAAGAAAATATCTCCCTTTGCATTGAACTTTGAGCGTCGTAACTTTGGAGGTGTTGTTTATGCTCAAACAGCAACATTACACACTAACTAAAGTTAAAAAAGTGAAATCATAATCAACCACCACTTTAAAATTAATTATAGAAAAGTTATTTTAAATTGTAATAATATTTCACAGTATTACGTTTTTACTGTATTTTTGATCAAATAAAAAAAGACATTAAAAAAATCTTAATGATTGCAAACTTTTGAACGATAGTGTATGTTTGGGCATTTCAGTTTTTCAGATCAGACTTTACCTTCTTTTAAAGCCGCATGCAAAGTGCAAAAACCCCTTGTTTTAAAAGATGATTGACAGATGCGTAGGCGGTCCTTCACTGATGTCTGCGAGAGAACACAGTCTGATGTGTCCATTTAATTAAGTTCTTATCAGTCTGGTTAATAATATTCTGTTCTAAATGATGTGTCACAGAACGTATAATTACAGTCCACTGCTGTTAACAGAACAGTGAAAAACAATCTGTCTGCTGACTGATAAGGTCACAGATGTGGGGTGTTTTGCAGGGTTGTTAATAAACTAATGACTCCAAACACATTTGAGCATAAAGTGTTTTTTTTTTTTTTTTTGCACTGATTTCAGACTGAATGAAAATCTTCAGAATGGATTTAAAAAAGGGGTCCTATTGCTTTTTTACATGTTCAACTCTCTTTAGTGTGTAATGTTGCTGTTTGAGCATGAAAAAGGTCTGCAAAGTTCCAAAGCACAAAGTCCCTCCAGCGGGAGTTATTCTCTATATCAGTGTCAGTGTTTCTGAACTCCCTGAAACGCCTCCATTGTAGTCTTGAGTTTTCTTCCGGGAATAAACACGTCACAATATTCCTCATTTAAATAATTCCCACCCAAGGCATATGCAAAATAAAGGGGCATGGTTATGATAAGGGACGTTGCATTTCTGAAACACGCTCAAAGCGGTTGACCAATCACAACACAGTGGTCCAGCTGACCAATCAGAGCACATTGCACTTTTCAGAAGGAGGGGCTTCATAGAGACAGGAACTAAACAGAGTGTTACTGACAGACAGGGAAGAGAGGAGCTGCAACAATGTCAAATATGTGGAAAAATAAGTACAGTCATAAGCGCGCATCTCAGAACACTGCATAACGGCAGCTGCAGTGACACAATGACTTTACCAATTGGCTATTGGCTCTTTTATTTAGAAGGCAGGACTTATTCTGACATACTGCGCTTTGCATGTTCTCCCATTCATAGTAATATGAGTGTACCGTCTTTGTATATAAGTCTTTGACAGCAGTATATCTTCGGTGTCTAGTGTGATTTATTTATAATGTGTTGTGTGAACACAAAGTTCTCCAGATAGGATTTAGTTTTACATTTGAGCAATTCCAAATACATTTGGCCGTTACCATACAAAACAAATAAGAGGATGTATTTTGTGAACAGAGGAAGTTTCCTTCTGTTGTTGTCAGCACAAGCACAAGTGAAGTCATGTGATCTGCAACTAGTTAACACAGGCCTAAAGCATCAAGTGGTAGAACTAATCAACTATCAGTACAACCCCCTAGACTAGTAAAGATACTGCACCAGAGGGGATTATGGGTCATGAATGCATCCAGTTGTTAGATTAATGAATTTTCATTTAAAGTTCAAAGTGAACCTTGAAGGGCCCTGAAGTGCATTCTGGGGGTTCACAGTGGAGTCACAGGAATATGTTACATAATGAAATGTATCAAACGACCTCTAGATCAATAGAGTTCTGCTCTCAGCGACCGCAGGCTCATTTTATATAAACCAACACTCCCAGTGTATGCGTTATTTTCTCTTTTAAGGAGATACGAATAATAATTTCAAGTTTTTATTTCAGTATTATATAGTTAAAGATTTTGTCATTTTGTTGTGTATTTTTGTCATTTTTTATGTTTTTTTTTAAATATGTCTGTAATACTTTATAATAAAGTTCCATTTGTTAACATTAGTTAACATGAACAATGAAAAATTGTTCTAAATCATTTATTAATCTTAGTTAATGTTAATTTCAGCATTTACTAATACAAAATCAAATCAAATGTTGTATCTGTTAACATTATTTAATGGACCTAAACTAACATGAACAATGAACAGTTGTGTTTTTATAAGTTTTTATTTTATTTCAGTTAACATTTGTTTTATTTCAATTATCAAAAATGTTGTTTTTTTATGGTTTTAGTGTTTATTAACAATAATAACCCTGGGTGTAAATATGGTAATGTAGTCAACATATTGTTTGCTTGTCTGTTTACCTGCAGACTGCTTATATTGTGTATATTTACAGTAAACACAAAGCAAGGATTTGATGCTGGCTGGGATGAACTGCTCATTTCATTTTTTCTCCCCACAACAGCTTGTAAGTTTTTATTCTGAGAGAAAAAGTATGCCATTATTTCTCAATCCTGTTATGTATTGCATTAATCATACAGGGAGATGTTAACATCAAGAAAACATAATAACAATATAACATAACATAACAAAAGACATCTAAAAACACTTCTGTTTCAAAACCATTGTAAATTTATTGTATAAATATTTATAGTCCCAGCTAACAGGGAACATTCTCAGAACTTTGGATGTCATTCTGGCAAGGTTCTCTCAAAGTTATGAAACATTCTTCCAGTAACGTTAATAGAACATTCATTCAAAGTTATCTGGTTTTTAATAATGCTCTTAAAACATTAGCACAAAAACTTTATTTATACTTTGTTCATGGTACACTTTTTTTTTGTTGGAAACTTTGTCAAGTTCATCTAACAATTTGTAAATGTTACTACTTGTTTCAGAACGTCCAGAGAACATTCAAAAATAACAATTCCATAATGTTTGCGAAATGGAATGTTTCTGTAATGTTCACATAACCACCAAGAAAACATTTTAAAAACTGGATATTTTGAATGTTCCGAGAACATTCAGAAATAACCAGGTGATCCCTCCCTGAAGGACATCAAAACAAGATGTTTAGGGGTCAAAGATGGCAGTCTACCTATGAAGCTTTACATGTAAATATGCAGATACATTTCTTGCTCTGACTGATATTAAATCATAATTTTGGCCATCCCCATGGGCCATTTAACATTACCTGAGCAGTGGAATAAAATACACTATAAAACTGTGCTCATTCAGGGACCTGTATTTATTGCATGGATGAAGAACATAATATGTTAGAAATGAATATGCACAGTTCAGTTGAATGATAAAATGTACCCTCTTCTATGCTGTTAAACTGAATGTACGAAGAAAACTGTTTTCTGAAAATATACACAACTTAACAACACTGAAATCGGTGCAGTTTATCTGTCAATCAATTGCGCATGATATATTATATTAGCTGGGGTATTAATTGTGAATTTAATTGTGAAGTGACATGTGGTCAAGTATGGTGACCCATACTCGGAATTTGTGCTCTGCATTTAACCCATCCAAGTGCACACACACAGCAGTGAACACACGCACCGTGAACACACACCCGGAGCAGTGGGCAGCCATTGCTGCGGCGCCCGGGGAGCAGTTGGGGGTACAGTGGCTTGCTCAAGGGTCTCACCTCAGTCGTGGTATTGAGGGTGGGGAGAGCGCTGGACATTCACTCCCCTCACCGACAATCCCTGCCGGACCTGAGACTCGAACCCATGACCTTTGGGTTACAAGTCCGACTCTCTATCCATTAGGCCACGACTGCCCCCTATATATAGATGAAATAAACGCATTATATGAGCGAAAAAAAACTCATGTTATGTTAAACATGCATCCTCCAGTACTGTAGGGGCAGCAAATCCTCTTCAGTGAGAACTAGGGTTTAAGCATGAAGTGAAAATCTATTTTATAAACGCATGTCAATAATCTTGTTGTGAACGTTTCATCTATATATATGTTTTTCTTTAAATAGTTTTGAACTTTTTAATCAAAATGTCAAAACTGCACCATTACTGATCTCCATTGACAGCAAATTTGTTTGCTGCTTGCAAAAATGTTTATTTTATCTGAATACACGGATACTTATCAAAGACTGTCAATGGAGAAAGATGCCATTTTCAATCCTCCATTATCAACCATCCTCACAGTAATTATTCACAATGGGATGTTTGTGTGCTACTAAAATGAAATACATCGCAAGTACGCCACATGCAGAGAACGGTGGACGAGTAGGCTTCCTCATCTTTTATGAGATTTTTTTCTTAATCATAAAGTGTTGGCTCGTTTTAGACCTGCCAATGATGTAAACACAAATTTTAGGGGCCACTTTTGTTTATTCCTTCGAGTGGAGAAGAGACCAGGGATGTTTAAGCACTAACTAGGCAAGAATAGTGCTGGCGGTAGCAGCTGAAGTTCTTCACTGCTCTTATTTATTTAGTTATTTATTTGGTCAGCCGCAACCACACGCTCTCCAATAAATATGCTTGTGTTGTGAAAGCAGCAGTGGGTTTGGCTCTGGATCTCCCGCTAAACTCCTTATTTGCGTATATCCGCTGTCCATTTGGTGCTCCGCAGCAGTGTTTTTCTGGGCTAGTTACAAAATAAGCCAGATCTGTGCTAAAACTCAGCTGCTTCACATTTACAGCAAACACACCGTCCTTAAGCTCCAAATTTAATGATGTGAAATGCATCAAAATCCACCACAAACATGTTGTTCTCATGCTACGTTTTGTGTTGATTCTAACTACTAAACCATTAACTTGGCTATTGAGTATTATATTGTTATTTAATATTGCAAAATACTTTTGCTACGATTGAGGTGGGATACGGGTAAGGTTAGGGACAGGTTTGGTGGTATGTGTAGGTTTAAAAATGGGTAATTACAGATTACACCTGTAATTATATGCAGGTATTTTTGAACATATAAGTACAATGTAAAAACATGTTTGAACACAATAAGTTCATTGTATCAAATGATTAATTTAAATGTTAGTAGTTAAAGATCTACTATCAGATGTCCCAGCACTATTTGAGAGAGACTCTCTAGGAGAGTGTGTTCACAGCTAAAGTTACTGGAAAGCTGCACTATTTTGAAAACTAGTAATGTTGCTACTTTTAGTTACTCTGGTCGCTATACTTTTTTTTTCCATAAATGATGGTTGACTGCAGTTGAACTGCTTCAAATTATGATTAGCTTGTAGCTTGCAAAGCTCCAGGTTAAAAATAGCTTCCTCAACACTGCATGCACACAAACACATATAAACGTATGAAAATTTGCCAAAACCTAAAATAATCCAGTGGAAAGTCTGTTTCTACAATCAGGGAACGTTTCGTGAGAACAAAATAGCGTTTGGATTTGGAAAACGCAACCGAGATCTGATCCAAGACAGGATGCTGAGGGGAATTAAAATAAAAATCCTTTAATTAAAAACACTGAGCGCAGCTTGGAGGGAAGAGACTCGGGTTCCTGCGAGATGGCTTGTGTGTGCTTGCCAGACAGAACAGACAAAAGAAGCTTTCTGTGTGTCCTATTTCGCAAACAGAGATCCAGGAGGAAGATCGAGGGCTGGGAGCGGCGGAAACACGCTCACCGTCGACAGGAACAGGTCGACCCCGGGGCGTCTTGACCCTGAGATAGTGTCTTGTTTCCTGTCGGTTGTGTGAGAGAGGTCAGAGGTCACCGGAATCTCACATGCACTGAGATCTCTTAAAGGAGCGGTTCATCTATATGTAAATATGGTCATTATTTACTCACCCTCATGTTGTTGCAAAGCCTTAAATATCACACAGAGCTATTATATGACTTTGCAATATAGTCACAGGAACCAGGGGTTTTCAATCTTTTTGATGCCACAGACTCCCATCCTACACTCTAAAAAAACGGTGGGTTAAAAACAACCCAAGTTGGGTTGAAAATGGACAAATTCAGCGACTGGGTTGTTTTAACCCAGTGGTTGGGTTAAATGTTTGCCCAACATGCTGGGCAGTTTTATTTAACCCAATTATTGTTTAAAAATGACTATATGGCTGGCTTAAAATAAACCCAAAATAGATTGGAAATGAAAAATCAGACATAATTATTAGAGGCAACAGTCATAATCAAATGGTAAACATTTATTAATAAGCAAATGAATAAATGTTTACTGTTTAATTATTATTCATTAAATGTATTAATAAATGTTCGTTTATTAAACATATTGATAAATGTTAATTTCCAACATATTTTAGGTTCATTTTAAGCAAGCAGTACAGTAAGTGTAACGAGGCGGGACTCAGGGTAGGATCCATTTGCAGCTTTTATTAAACAGAGTTCGTAGTCAAACAGGCAAGGGTCAAACAGTGGCAAACAGGTACAGCAGGGACAAGGCAGAATCGTGGTCGTGGAACAGGCAGTAGAATCAGGGCAGGCAGATATCAATCACAAGTCCAGTAAACAATAAACAGTCCAAAGGCAGGCAGCAGAGAATCGCAGACAGGGAACAGACTGGGACAATAACAGGCAGACAAACAGAATGATGAACGCTCAGAAATGTAACAAGAGTTAACAAGACCTCGCAATGAGTGTGAGGAAGTGCATGGCTTAAATAGTCCAGGTAATGTGCTGCAGCTGGGTGTGGTGATAAGTTTAGCTGATTGGTGGAGTGAGTGCAGGTGATTGGCAGGGAGGATTATGGGAAGTGTAGTCCGGGAATGACTGGAACCGTGACAGTAAGTTTGAAACAATAGTGAGTTAAATAAAACTACCCAGCAGGTTGGGCAAATATTTACCCAACCACTGGGTTAAAACAACCCATTCACTGGGTTTGTCCATTTTTGACCCAGCATTTTTTAGAGTGTAAAACTTAAAAGGCATCTATACCTGTATATTTTCATATAAAGACACAATTTATACTGTGAAAAATTACTAAAATATTATTTGGAAAACATTTACATTCTATTACTACTTTGAGAAAAAAATACATCGAAAAATGGATACGGTACTGGTCATTTTCTGTCAGTACAATGTTTATGGACATTTCCTTTAATCGTAAAACACAACGCAATGCAATTCATAATTCAAAATACTGGTAAAACACCTGTGAAAAGAATTAATACAGAAAATTCCTTCACGTTAACAGCAAATTGAGCCCTTTTTTATTTTTGTATGTGTATGTGAACAGGGGTTGGACAATTAAACTGAACACCTGGTTTTAGAGCACAATAATTTATTAGTAGCCTATGGTGTAGAGCTTCTTTTTGTGGCCAATTCAGCATCAATTCATCTTGGGAATGACAGATACAAGTCCCTCACAGTGTTCAGATGAATTTTGAGTCATTCCTCTTCCAGAACACTATGTCACTATGTAATGCTGATGGAAGAAAACGTTTTCTGACTCACTTCTCCAAAATACCTAAAAAATATTCAGATCTGGTGACTCTGCAGGCCATGGGAGATGTTCACTTTCATGTTCATCAAACCATTCTGTCACAAGTCTTGCTGTGTGTATTGGTGTTGTGGTAGATTTTCCTTACGCACCTGACTTAGGTTTAACCAGGTGTCCCAGACACCTATGAATCTATAAATTTATACTCTACTAAGCGTACTTCAATACCTGTTCGAGTCGGCCGACGTCTCGGCCTGTTTTGGGGCACTATCACCTGGTACTAAGCTCTTTAGTGCTCCCCACTAAACACTATCACTTGAGTATAGAAGATCTCTAGTGCCTAGTCTGCTGCACAACCTAAAAAACCAAACAGACTCCAAACTATGCCTTAGAATATACTTTAATAACGGCTGGAGGACCTCGTATCAATCAAAGAGAATCCCACCAGCAAGAAGAATACAACAGTTTATATAGGATAGGAGCATGGTAAAGCATTCTTTGATTGGTTCTTCATATGTCAAACCCTCATGTTACAAGGCAAAGCAAGATCTGCCCAAATCATGTGTTTATTAGTTTGTTGGTTACTCAATATCATGGGGCTATTATATTTAGATGGTTGTCAAGCTGTCCCTAAGTTTCATTTCCACTTTTCTTATATTTGGACATGATTCAGACACACACTGACTTGGCCCCATGCAAGATTTTAGGACATTTAGGTTTCAAAAGCATATAAATGTTATTCCTACAAGGAAAAAGAAATGTTAGTTATGATTAATTAAAAAATTCCATCACAGTGTGTTATCATGCTGATACACGACACACCCTTCAGGGTACAATGTTTGAACCATTAGGTGCACATGATCCTCCAGAATGGTTCGGTAGTCCCTGGCAGTGACGCATCCATCAAGCACAGTAGGGAATGACATGATATTGCAGCCCAAACCATCACTGATCCACCGCCATGCTTCACTCTGGACAGCAGCAGTCGAGTGTTCAGCTTCTATGGTTCTTCTCCACATTGTAACTCCCATGGATGTGGGAAAGACAGTGAAGGTGGACTCATCAGAGAACAATACATGTTTCACACTGTCCACAGCCCAAGATTGCACTGTTGGCACCAATGAAACCGACATTTGGCACTGGCACGAGTGACCAAGGGTTTGGCTATAGCAGCCGAACATGAATATTGAGTCTGTGGAGCTCCAGATGAACAGTTTTGGTGGAAACAGAAGAGTCGAGCTGCGCATTTAATTCTGCAGTGAGTTGGGCAGCTGTGGTTTTATGCAGGTTAGTACCTGGACATCTCTTTCAGACAGCTTCCTCTTGTGTCCACAGTTACTCCTGTTGGATGGTGGTATGCTGACATTACCCTGGACACCATAGCTCTCGATACACCACAAAGACTTGCTGTCCTGGTCGCAAATGAGCCAGCAAGATGCACACTAACAATTCGTCCTCTTTTGAACTCTGATATGTCTCCCATTATGTTGTGTGGATTGCTATATTTTATGTACAGCTGTGCTATTGCTCTGCTAATTCAACCTTCACACCCTGCACTAACTTGATGGAAAATTAGGGAAGATTGGCATATATAAGCGTGAAACCTCCAACACTATACTCGCCAGTGTTTCAGTTTAATTGTCCAACTCCTCTATGTAACAGTATTACACTTTAAGCTTAAAAAAGTAAATGTTTGTGCTGCCTTAAAATTTCAAGTTTAGTCAACTTGAAATGTGAAGTTGTATTAAGTGACAGTTTGGATATTTGAGTTATACCAACAAGTTAATATCCATCCATCCATCCATCCATCCAACCAAACTGTTTTTCTCTTCTCCCAGTTTGAAACCTCCTGATATGGACTGCTGTTATGATGCATTTATGGTGTTTTTTTCCTTTTTGGAGCTTGACAGTCATGTAGTGTATTGATGTTGCGTTGAAAAGAGTTTCTTAAAATATTCTTGTTACTGGAAATAACATGAGGGTGAGTAAATAATGACACACTGTTCCTTTACGGTTCTAATTAGAACTAAAAAGGGTTCTTTTCAGAACTATTCAAGAACCTATAGATTAGGTTATCATGAGCATCTCAAAGTGAAGGGACACAAGCTGCCCTGAAGATCTGATCCAGCGTTCACATCCAGTGTAAATATGTCATGAAATAAAAACCAAACCACCAACGCAGGAAAGCAGTTTTGCATAATCCTGTTAATCTAATTGCTATGGCTTGTGGGTGAAGCCCACAGATACTGTACGAGACCCCGACTGTGCGTGATGTCATCTGCTTCTGCTTCTCGGCTTGCAGATCGTTCACCTTTAAGTGCTTTCCAATATGTTAGCAGATCAAAAGGCGGTTTCACTAGAGCGGCAATAATCAGCCCTCGCTGCTGGGGGCAGGTGTGTGTGTGTGTGTGTGTGTGTGTGTTGATGTGGAGGGGATATGCAAAGGGCTTCTGGCATTTCCAAAGATAGCCAGGCTGACATTTCTATTGACTTTGATGTTAATAATCCCTCACAAGTTCCCGAAAGCCAACTGATTGTGTGTGTGTGTGTGTCTCTGTGTGTGTGTGTGTGTGTGTTTGTAAGAATAGAGTTTAAGGGGATGCCGAGGGGCCAACATTTATTCATCATTATTTGAGCGTGTGAATAAAATGCATGTTTATTTTGTTGGTTTAATCTAAACACAGGCTGTTTGAATTGTTTTTGCTGTTGCATCTTTAATGTATCTATATACAGCATCTGTGAATTAAAAAGTCTGTGAAAACGTTTGTTTTTTCCATTTGTTAAAGTTGTCACATGACTAGTGTTATTTTAGTATCACTGAGATACAAGTCTATTTTTATTGTTTGTTTTTTAATAGTTTTTATTTTTGTATTTTCTGTTTTCATTTTAATTTTTGTTATATTTTTAGTAATTTTGCTTTATTTCTGTCATTTGTATTAGTCCTTTTTAAAGTCTATAGTTTTATAAAAAAAAATTATATTTTATTTTATTTCAGTTAACGTTTATTTTGAGGTTACAAACTTTTTTATATAGTTTTAGTTTTAGTAACCAGTAAAAATTCAGCTAACAAAAATATGTTCTAAAACTGTTTTGCTAGTGTTTGCATTAAGTTATGAAAATGGTATCTCTGAATGTTCAAGTTCAAGTCCAGTTTTTTAAATGTTTTTTTCTTGGTTATGCGAATCTGCAAACATTTAATTATCATTCTGCAAACATTATGGGAATGTTATGTTCTCTGAATATTCTGAAACAATTAGTAACATTTAAAAATGTAAGATGAAGGTCCAACAACACCAGGAAAAAAAAATTTCCATTAATGATGTAATGATTTGAAAACATTATTAAACTTTGAACGAATGTTCTATTAATGTCACTAAGAACGTTTGTTCATAACTTTGAGAGAACCTTGCCAGAACATTAGCCTCTAAAGTTCTAAGAACATTCCCTGTTGGACCACAAGACAAAATGATGAACCGATTTCAAACATATCTTAAGGTGGCATGTATAAAAAAGCACATGCTTGAATGAGATTCGAGAGTGACGTCAGAGGGAAGTTTCAGCAACTAGTGCCTTGAATTCAGGTGTTCCTCATACAAAGCGTTGTATGACTTATATGACAATAAAGCATAAAAGTTGTATAGACTACTATAATGATACTGTAATGGTGCATTAAATCAATTCACTTTAACTGTATGGAAAAGAGCACTCTGGACATTCTGCTGAATATCTTCTGTNTTTATTAGTCCTTTTTAAAGTCTATAGTTTTATAAAAAAAAATTATATTTTATTGTATTTCAGTTAACGTTTATTTTGAGGTTACAAACTTTTTTATATAGTTTTAGTTTTAGTAACCAGTAAAAATTCAGCTAACAAAAATATCTTCTAAAAATGTTTTGCTAGTGTTCGCATTAAGTTATGAAAATGGTATCTCTGAATGTTCAAGTTCAAGTCCAGTTTTTTAAATGTTTTTTTCTTGGTTATGCGAATCTGCAAACATTTAGTTATCATTCTGCAAACATTATGGGAATGTTATGTTCTCTGAATATTCTGAAACAATTAGTAACATTTAAAAATGTAAGATGAAGGTCCAACAACACTTCAGAAAAATTTTTTTTCCATTAATGATGTAATGATTTGAAAACATTATTAAACTTGAACGAATGTTCTATTAATGTCACTAAGAACGTTTGTTCATAACTTTGAGAGAACCTTGCCAGAACATTAGCCTCTAAAGTTCTAAGAACATTCCCTGTTGGACCACAAGACAAAATGATGAACCGATTTCAAACATATCTTAAGGTGGCATGTATAAAAAAGCACATGCTTGAATGAGATTCGAGAGTGACGTCAGAGGGAAGTTTCAGCAACTAGTGCCTTGAATTCAGGTGTTCCTCATACAAAGCGTTGTATGACTTATATGACAATAAAGCATAAAAGTTGTATAGACTACTATAATGATACTGTAATGGTGCATTAAATCAATTCACTTTAACTGTATGGAAAAGAGCACTCTGGACATTCTGCTGAATATCTTCTGTGTTCCACTGAAGAAATAAAGTCAGGTTTGGGTGAGTATGTGATGACAGATGTTTCATTTTGGGGTGAACTAGTGCTTTTAATTAGTCAATAAGTCAATAACATTATACCTTCATTTTCAGGTATTGCATGTCTTTCCTGAACAGTGATGCAGTTATTATTTTGGTGTGAGGAATATTTACCCCCAAGTGATGCAGCTCGTAACAAATCAGTTGGAACAGGAAATGGTATTGGAATGACATGCTCTGTATTCTCTTTCAGTGAGGGGTGAGAGGAAGGGCACAGGGGTGTACGACGGGAATGAGGAGAGAGAGATTAGCGGAACAGCTGGAATTGTGCAGGTGGGTGCTCACACACACACACGCACATGTTCATTTTTGTGAATTGTGGGGACATTCCATAGGCGTAATGGTTTTTATACTGTACAAACTGTATTTTCTATCCCCCTACACTACCCTTACCCCTAAACCTAACCATCACAGGAAACTGTGCACACTTTTACTTTCTCACAAAAACTCATTCTGTATGATTTATAAGCCATTTGAAAAGTGGGAACATGGGTAATGTCCTCATAAGTCACCTCTTTTTGTAATACCTATGACATACCCATGTCATTATACATATTTGTGTCCTGATATGTCACAAAAACGCGCACACACACACACACACACACACACAAAGGTTCTTCACTTACAGGTCACAGATCAGAACTGCATTGATGCTTCATAAAGGGACAATATATACAACTATCAGATTTTATCATGTTTTTACAATCAGAGCAGTGTTACTGTAAACTAAAACTAAAAGTATTAAAATTAGTTTTTGGTAATTGAAATAAAGCTGAAATATAATATAATATAATTTATAAAACTGTTAGTTCCTGTCCTTGATTCTGATTGGTCAATAGCTGTGTTTTATTCACTAAAAAAAAAACATGGCTATGACCGCTTCACCCAACGGTTCTGTGTATCACTACACAACACCCTTAGCAACCACTCTTAGCAACGTGAACTGTTTGTTCTCAATTGATATTGTTCATTAAAGCTTACTGTATTATGTAGAAGTGTGTTGTGAGAAAGAGATCGAGTGAGCGAGTTTATTACCTGCATTCAGATTTAGCATTTTCCTTCAGGTCAGTCCTATGTTCATAATAAAAAATCTGTTTAAATATCCGATGCATTATCCTGTCCTTTTAACAGTTTAGGGGTTTTCCCGTGACTGACAGCGCTAGTCAAAGCATTTGTCAGTTGAGTCTTGCTCCGTGTTCACAACAATTCAGTCTTTTCAATGTAAAAGTCTTCTCTACTCACTGACACACTCATAAAGACAGTCTTTGCCGCCATCTAATGGCGTAATAATGTAACTTCTGTTGCTGTTCAAGGTCAGGGACTATTTTTTCCAGCGGAAGGAAGGCTTTTAGTGAAAGTTTACTTAATGAAAGTTGCATTGATACATATTTTTAGCTTTAATATTTGTATTGTGTGGTAACAGTATTATAAAAGCAATAAGGTACTCGAGGCTAGTGCTTTATCGTGAATAAGTCATGGCTGAAGGGGTTGCTAACAACGCCCTTTAGCCGTGACTTATTCACGATACAGCACAGCCTCTCCTACCTTATTGCTTACATAATATAATATTAAATGGAAAAACTTACTGAAATAAAGTATAAGTTGAAGCACTGACTAAAAATAAAAATAAATTCAAGCTAAAAATTCAAGCGCATAACAAAATTTGAAAATATGAAAATAATAGCTAATTCAAAATATCAATACTTTAATAGTATATAAATAATACAAAAATAACACTAAATCATATCCTAAATCCAATAGGATAACAGCATTAAATATGAAATTTGAGATAAAAAAAAAATAAATAAAAAAAAACTAAAAAGTAAAAACTAGAAACACCCTAATATGAGCCAAAAAGAGTGTGATGGAAAGCAGCTTAATATTAAAAATGTACTAAATTTAACCAATAGCAAACCACAACCATCCAATTAATTCCTCATGAACAAAATCAAGTCCCGTCCTACATTTTTTCTTGTTCGAGAAGCTGTTTTGCTCGGATATACGTCACAATAGGGAAGAAGACCATCGCAACTGTTTCATGCCGACTTTAATCAAGTGTTTGCAAAGTGCAGCATTTCTGGCGAGAGCATCAGAAGCGTGTGTTTAGCCCAGTTGGACACTGAAGCCGTTTGCTGATCAGTCTTGTGATGGTAATGAGGGGTCTTTGTCTTCTGAGCAGCAGAAACTGTATCCTCCACTCGAGCTCTCGTTCCCTGCGGGCTGAAGGAATGACAACCTGCTCCATTTCAGAAGCTCTGGCAGCTTTTCTCTCTCTCTCTCTCTCTCTCTCTCTTTCTCACACACACACACACACGTGTAGAAATACACACAGATGTATGTGGGCCCTGCATTGTTCAGTGCAGCTGTGTTTATGGCTCTTGGGTGAATCTCCTGTTGGCGTTTAGCGCTTCATTTGACTTGTGAGGGTGTTTACACTGCCCTGCTTTCTCCCGTCGGCGCTGGCGAGAGCCGCAGACACAAAAATGAACACAATCCCTGTGCTGAGAACTCACACAAATATGAAGATTCTGTCATGATTTACTTTCCCTCATGTTGTTCAGTTCTGTCTTCTGGGGAACATAAAAAATGTTGGTATAACCAAACCTTTTTGAACATTGACTTTTTTTGTATGAGCAAAAAAAAAGATATTTCTCAAAATATCTTCTTTTACATTTCACAGAAGAAAACGTGGAATGGCATAAGTGAGAGTAAATGATGACACAATTTTCTTTTTTGGGTGAACTATGCCTTTAAATGAATTATGTGAATTAAAACTAGCACTTATTTCATAAATATCAAATACTTGCAGTGATTTTAAGGCATTTTTCCAAAAGAGTGTTAATAATGATGTTTTAATAGCATCTCTTATTTAAACTTCAGTTTCGAAAAGTTGTTATGTTTGATTCATTTCAGAGAATCAATTCAAACCTTCAGTGAACTGATTCAAAATTCTGATTATGTAACTGTTTTGTGCCATTATTTGGTGCCAAAACTGTTCATGCAATGATTTTAAGGCACCTTTTATTTTTGTTTGCAATTATACTGTTCTACTTTCTAGCGTCTCTCATTTAGAGTTCAGAAATAACACTTCATATAACACTGAATCAGAGCTGTTTAGTAAGTAAACTGTTTTTGCTTGAATCATTTCGGAGACTCAATTCAAACTGTCTGTGTTCAGTGAATCGATTAAAATCTTGTGTTTCAGTAATTCTTTTGTGCTAAAAGTGAAGTCTGTACATGGTATTTATCATGTACTAAAATTACTGCTGTCAACTTGATTAATCACAATTGCATCTAACATAAAAGTCTGTAAATATACAGTATATATGTGTGTGTATTAATGTATGTATGTATGTTTACACACACACATTATACATACAAACTTACAAACTTCTATGTTAGATGCAATTAATCGTGATTAATCGAGTTGACAGCAGTAATTTTAATACATGATAAATACCATGAAGAGACTTCACTTTTAGCACAAAAGAATTACTGAATCACAAGATTTGAATCGATTCACTGAAACAGACATTTTGAATTGAGTCTCTGAAATGAATCAAGCAAAAACAGGAGAATAATCCTGGAATGTTTTCATCAAAAACCTTGATTTCTTTTCGACTGAAGAAAGAAAGACATGAACATCTTGGATGACACTGGGGTGAGTAAATTATCAGGACATTTTAATATGAAAGTGAATTAATCCTTTAGAGGTACAAAAATGTGTTATCTATAATCATAAAATGTCAAAAGTGTTCAGCTGTTTTAATTATGATTAGCTTAATTGTAACAGTAGAAGTGAATGGGAAGCCACCATGAGGATGTGTGTGTATGATGGAAGGATATAATACCATTGCCCTTTGGCTACCGGAGCATTTTCTTCTTTGTTTCCGTAGTTCGCTATCCAACCCTCTAAATGAGCAGGTGTTTGAGACGGTGGAAACACGGAGAAGAAATGAGTATCCAGGCAAGCAGGTAATGGCATGAAGCCCCTGGCCTGGGGTAAGTGAACCTGTCCGTGCACGGATCCGCCGGGCCCTCTGTCAGGCGACCGGGACGGGGCCACGATTCATTTAGGCTCTGAGAGCAGCTGTCAAACTCAGGTTACAGGATATGATTAAAGCCAGCGGAGATCTCCTCCTACTTCCCATCTTTCCACACATCCACTCCGGAACAGTCACCGGATCCTCCTATTTCCTCTTAAAAGCTGGTTTCTGTTCGTTTGGGAGTGATAATTTAAAGTTTACTGGTCTGCTGGACAATAAATCCTTGTAATTTGCCTCAAAGTATTTTTCTGTTCATTGAAAAAATATATATAGAATATCTATGGAAGCTTGTTTCTGCTATGAAATAAAAGATTAAAAAAAGGTAATTGCGACTTTTTATCTCACAATTCTGACTTTTTTTCTCAGAATTGCGAGATAAACTCACAATTGTGAGTTATAAAATCAGAATTGCGTGATATAGTCAGAATTGCAAGTTATAAAGTCAGAATTGTGAGTTATAAAGTCAGAATTGCAAGTTATAAAGTCTGAATTGTGAGTTATAAAGTCAGAATTGTGTGATATAAAGTCAGAATTGCAAGTTATAAAGTCAGAATTGTGAGATATAAAGTCAGAATTGCAAGTTATAAAGTCTGAATTGTGAGTTATAAAGTCAGAATTGTGAGATATAAAGTCAGAATTGCAAGTTATAAAGTCAGAATTGCAAGTTATAAAGTCAAAATTGCGAGTTATAAAGTCAGAATTGTGAGATATAAGTCAGAATTGTGTGATATAAAGTCAGAATTGTGTGATATAAAGTCAGAATTGTGAGTTATAAAGTCAGAATTGTGAGATATAAAGTCAGAATTGTGTGATATAAAGTCAGAATTGTGTGATATAAAGTCAGAATTGTGAGTTATAAAGTCAGAATTGCAAGTTATAAAGTCAGAATTGCAAGTTATAAAGTCAAAATTGCGAGTTATAAAGTCAGAATTGTGAGATATAAGTCAAAATTGTGAGATATAAACTTGCAATTGCGAGAAAAAAAGGCAGAATTGTGAGTTGCAATTACCCTTTTTATTTTTTTATTTAGTGGTGGAAACAAGCTTCCATAATATCTTCTAATAATTTTCTTAATGTCCTATTTTTTCCATTAAATCATGTAAACATTTTTAAAACAAGATAAATTTATTGAGAAACAAAATTGTGTAAGATAACACTTGTTTTCAGAGAATATATCCTAAATGAAGTGTATGAACTTGCAACCCATATCGCAATACACATACAGTTTGTCCGCATGGACTGAGCATGCGGGGATTCTGTTGTGCGTGTGGGTATATGAATCATCCCTTGTCATGCATACTGAAATAACATGTATTTGATTCTGAGGAAATGTCCTCTATGAGTTCACCTTCCTTTGACATGCAGCTGTCTGGAGATTTCATAGAGCAAAGCCGACGGCTGCTGAAAGACAGTCGCACATCAAAACATTCCTGATGCAATCTAATTCCCTGCGTCTGACACTTACGTGCTGTGTAAAATTTGTGTAAAACAGAGAATGTGTGGGACCAGAATCAGTTACCCAAAGAACAACAGAACGTCCATCACACCTTCAGTTGTTGTCCAGATGTCAAGTGACCCCTTTGAGAACAACCTCCGTGTTTGTCCAATAAACCACAGCCGCAGGTTCAAAACCGCTGGACCGACTCTACAAAACATTCACATTCAAATACATTTTAACAGAATATTTTAGTTTATTCTAGTCAAGTTTATTGACATTCCAATTGTCATTTAGGTTAAATTAAAGTGGATGCATGACATGTGCATGACATAATTAAAACCGACAGTGATTGACAGGAGCGTTTTGATGGCATGTATCCGCAGCTAAAGAACTCCATGCACTGCAGTGCTGCATCCTGATTCGACACATACAGCATTTCAGCTGATGTTTCCCTCCCCCAAACAAGCTTATGAAATCGGCCAACTGGAGTTTCAGCTGTCGCAGCGCTGGGAATCAGAGATGAATGGGAATATGAAATGCAGCACAGTGGGCCTTTAGTGTGTGCATGTATTTACTCATGTAATTATTAATATGGGGCTGGGAGTAAATAAACTAAAGTCAGTGTGATGCGGCACAAGTTAATCTTCACAGTAAAAGGCATTTCTGAGAGTCAGAACTTGCTGGTTCATACTGGATGGTAGTTTCATGTGTTTTCATAGCTTAGGTTTGAACTTATCTAAACAGTGATTATTTTCAGTGGCTTATGCTGATATCTAGAAAGCTCTGTAGCAGATAGCTGTTACATAAAGCTGAAATTTATGCAATACAACTTAAAGAGGACCTATTATACACCTTTTACAAGATGTAATGTAAGTCTCTGGTGTCCCCAGAATGTGTCTGTGAAGTTTCAGCTCAAAATACCCCACAGATCATTTATTATAGCTTGTCAAATTTGCCCCTATTTGGGTGTGAGCAAAAACACGCCGTTTTGTGTGTCCCTTTAAATGCAAATGAGCTGCTGCTCCCGGCCCCCTTTCTAGAAGAGGGCGGAGCTTTAACAGTTTGCACTTCGGTTGTTCAACAACAACAAAGCTGGAGAATCTCACTCAGCCAAAATGAGGATTGTCAGGCCTTACATTGTTCAAACCGGAGTCGGACACTGATGGAGAGACTCAGGAAGAAGTTACAACTTTTACAATGAAACTGGACGTTTCTGAATGGTTAGTGGATAAATGTATGTAGTTGCTGTGGAGTTGATTCGACTCATCGACTAGCATGTGTCGTCATGTTAATCTTTTGTGCAAATCCAGTGTTGAATTGACCCTCGTTTGTGAAGCAGTCCGGTGTAAAATGAACAACACTCTACTACAACAACTCTTCCTCTTCTCTAAAGCAGCCCAACATGGCCTCACCCTCTCTGTTGTGTGTTCTCGGGGGCAGGGTTTATGTAAATTTTGGGGTTTGTGATGTCACCAACCCGGGAAGAAGCTTGTTGTAGTCCCTACCAGCCATTTGTTGTAGTCCTTAAAAAGCGATTTCTGTAAAAGAAAATATCTCCCTTTGCATTGAACTTTGAGCATCATGCCATCAAGACTGGTTTCAGTTTTTGCATGTTTGCACATTATGGGTTTTCTTATAAACTTATGCAACCCACATCACAATACGTATACAGTTTGCCCGCATGAGATAACATGTTTGATTCTGAGGAAATATCCTTTATGACTTCACCTCCCTTTGACATGCAGCAGCCTGGAGATTTCATGAAGCAAAGCTGAAAGGCAGTCAAAATATTCCTGATGCAATCTAATTCCCTATGTCTGACACTTACGTGCTGTGTAAAATTTGTGTAAATCAGAGGATGTGTGGGATCAGCATTGTAAGTTTGTTCACCTTTTTCTGTTGTCCTCTGTTCCAGTTACCCAAAAAACAACAGAACGTCCATCCTTCCACCTTCAGTTGTTGTTGTAGATTTGTCGGCTGCACATCTATGATGCAAATCTCCCGTTCCACCACATCCCGAAGCTGCTCTATTGGATTGAGATCTGGTGACTGGAGGTCATTTCAGTATAGTGTTCAAGAAACTGGTTTGAATTGATTTGAGATTTGTGATATGGCACATTATCCTCCTGGAAGTAGCCTCCAGGTGCACTGTGGTCATGAAGAGATGGACATGGTCAGCAACAATACTCAATACTGTGTGCTCAATTGGTTCTAAGGGGCCCAAAGTGTGCCAAGAAAATATCCTCCACACAATTACACCACCAGCACCACCTGAACCGTTGATACAAGGAAGGACGGATCTATGCTTTCATGTTGTTTACCCCAAATTCTGACCCTACCATCTGAATGTCGCAGCAGAAATGGAGACTCATCAGACCAGGCAACGTTTTTCCAATCTTCTATTGTCCAGTTTGGTCAGTTGCCCATTTGAGGGCAGCACCCGTAAGACCTTCATTCATCTTCAGAACACAAATTAAGATATTTTTGATAAAATCCAATGGCTCAGTGAGGCCTCCATTGACAGCAAGTTAATTTACACTTTCAGATGCCCAGAAAGGTACTAAAAACATATTTGTAACAGTTCATGTGACTACAACCTTAATGTTATGAAGCGACGAGAATAATTTGGAGAATACTGCCAAAGTCACGTGATTTCAGTAAACGAAAGATTAATAGTAGTTAATAGTCTCTTATTGGCTCAGCTAAACAGGCCAATTATGAACTATTATTATTCTTTTTAATTATAGGCCCACTAATGTCTAATTAAAACGTCTATAATGTATCAAACTGATCAGAGATCAGGTAAAACCTATAGACTTGATTCATGGGTTAACAGAGATCATTGCCCCCCATTGGGTTCACCATTAAAATTTCAAAACGTTGCGAAACACATATGACGTAACGAAGCCTCGTTTACTGAAATCACGTGACTTTGGCAGCTTGATACACGCTCCGAACCACTGATTCGAAACAAAAGATTCGTAAATCTTCTAAGCTTCATGAACCAGTGTTTTGAAATCGCCCATCACTAGAAATTGTTGAATAAAGTCGCTATTTAGTTTTTTTGATGCACAAAAAAGTATTCTCGTCGCTTCATAACATTAAGGTTGAACCACTGTAGTCACATGAACTGTTTTAAATATGTCTTTAGTAGCTTTCTGGGCACTGAAAGTGCAAATTAACTTGCTGTCAATGGAGGCCTCACTGAGCCATCAGATTCTATCAAAAGATCTTCATTTGTGTTCCAAAGATGAACAAAGGTCTTATGGGTGTGGAACGACATGAGGGTGAGTAATTAATAATTTGGGTGAACTAACCCTTTAAGTTCAAAGGTGGCACCAGACCCTGATTTGGCAGCGCTGTGAGGGCTGACAGAAAAGCACTGAGCTTGAGTTGAGATGCAGATCATATTAAAAGCACTCGAAAACATTAGACCATTTCTGCCATAAGTTATTTCTGTTAGTGTTAGTGGCACAATATTTATCATGGTTTCCAGATTACACAGCGCTGTGAAGAAAGCGCTTGAATTCCCAGCAGAATTAATAACATCGCTGTGAAATCTTGTGAGAAGCATTTAGGTTACATTCGTCGCAGAACTCTGTTAAATATCAGATCAAACAGTTTCCACGATCTGATATCTGTGGTTTAACAGAGAATTCTGCAATGAATGTGAATGCTTCTCACAAGATTTCACAACGATGTTATTAATTCTGCAGTGAATTCAAGCCTATTGTGTAATGGCCTCTGGTCTCCTTTCCTGCGTATTGGCAGCCTTTACCGCAGCTGCAGCATTACGCATTTTTGGCTAATGGTTGCAGGCTTGTCATCTAGTGGCTTTGACCGCGGCTATGCATGTTGCGATGACGTCACGGGATGTGTCTAAAGGTGCGTTCACGTCATATTGTAATTACTGTGACAACGAGATTCTGGCTTGTAAAAAGCGTTGATGTCCTGTAGAGCTCGTAATTACAGTTTGTAAGCTGGGAGGTTTCTGAAAGCTCTCATGTGTACCACTGTAGATTAATTTAGGCATTGATAGTGGTGCCATAGAAATGCATAATTCCCAATCCGAGGACGTGAACAGCTCCGAATAGAACGTCACGTGTTGTCATCTCAAGATTACGGTAATTACGCGGTGGCGTAAATGCAGAATCGCAGAATCGCGAAATCCTGGAGGGACTGATATATAGTTCTATATGCATAGTTTATACAGAAAAATTAGCATTCTGTTCACAGGTAACATTTACTGCAAAAATTGTTCTGAAAAAATATTCTGAAGCAATTGTCTTTTTTGTCTCTGTAATGCACAGAAATGCAGCTTGTAGGAAGAACACAAGCAAACGCTGAGCTATATAGTCACAGGTCTCTCCTCAGATCTACTGTTGTCTCTCTGACCCGCAGACTTCTGGGAATGTACACGTCTTTCATCATGCCCTGTAATGACAAGCATCCCTGTCGCCTGGCAAAAGATGGATGTTTTTTCCATGAGGGTAGAGGGAGTGAGCTTCCGGACTTTGTTTCATTTGTGTGCCCTCTCTCAGCTCTGTAATGGAGCAAGGCTTGTGTTCTGGCCCGCGCACTGTAATCTGTGTTCTGACAGAACCGGAGACGTGGCCCGTGGGAGGATGTTGTGCTACTCGCTGATGAAAACCGACTTCCGTCACCCTTAATAAGCTGGAGAAATCTGTACGCTCATTATGATGAATATCCACATTTCTGTCCATGCTGTCTTCTGACTTAAGCGTAATTAGCACCCAACCGGTCATGTTAGTGATCTGAGAGCGGGAGTCTGTAGTGCTGTTGCACCACAGAGAGCAGGCCATTATCAAAAGAATATCCACAGGGATAAACTGGGGAAATTAAGCTATGGTGAAGAGGATTTTCTCTTCCGTCTTACCACTGTGCTTCTCAAATGAATCTCTTAAGTGTGAATCAAGAAAAAAAAAGAAAAAACATGTTTTGAATTTTATGGTGAAACGTTTGCAATTTTTCCCTTTATCATTCTCAAACTGACCCGTTTTCCAATCAGAGGATGCATCATTTCAATCAAACACTCACTAGTCAAGCAGATTAATTTATATTTATTAATTTAGCATTTAGATTCAAAATTTTAATGCAAGAAGTAAAATACAGTAGCCTAATACATACTTAAATAATCATGTTTCCCACTCTAAATTTAAAAAATGAAGAATCATATTCAATCATTTTGATTTATATGCACTGATATAACAATACAAAGTAAGAAGCAGCAATATTTACCATAATATATATTTTTAATAACACATTTTAATACTTGGAAAATGCCACATGGAAACTGACCTTTATGAGCTATGACGCCAGTGTTGCCAAGTCCGCGGTTTTCCCGTGGAATTGGGCTACTTTTACACTGTTGCCGCGTGTTGTTTTTAATAGCCTATCCACGGGTTGAAGCGACCCCAAATAACATGGGCTGCGTCCGAAAACTGAAAAATGCTGCCTTCTGAGGACACATTTCAAAGTAGGAAGGCATCAAGGCACGTCCGAATCCAATGTTAGCTTCACTTCCTGTCTCATGAGATACCTTCCTCAGATCGATTTTTGAAGGAAGCATAGATGTATCCTTGGCTGCCTTTGATATCCCACAATCCTGTGCTTTCTATTCTGTGACAGTTGAGCTAGAAAAATAAAGATGGCTTCCGAAAGTTACGTTTGCTGCTCAGTTTGTGTATAAATGTACGATTTTGACCAACATAATTTCAATTTTGATATAATTTCTATCGAGAAATTACTACTGTAGTAATTAATTATTTGTTTAGTTCTCACCAAAGCTCACGCTATTTTGCTGTAGATCATTAAACTGTTATGCTGCCTCAGAAGTCTGTCTGAAATCAGTTTCGTGAGGTGCCTTCATGCTCAAACGCTGCCATACAAGTCATTCTCTTATAAGGCAGCGAGGCAGCAAGACAGCTACCTAGGTTTTCGGACGCAGCCATGATATTTAGCTCCTGGGATGCGCATTTTACCAGGGAACCCCGCCAAAAATGCAGATTTTACCCCCCGGAACGTGATTGGGCTAGTTTTGGGCTAGTTTTGAGAAGCAATTGGGCGGGTTTTGTTGTGAAAACCTGGCAACCCTGGATGACGCACGAATCGATACGAGTCGAGAAGAATCGTCGATCAGAATCATGAATCACTTAAGCTGAGTTCAGACTGCACGATTTTAGCCCCTATATTGGCTCGCCGACAGGTTTTGAAATCACAAGCAAATCGGTGCTCGTTCACGCGAGTGACAATCACGCAGTGTGAATGAGCAAAGACGCGATCTGAGAGAATCGTCGACGGGTCGCCGACGCCCGTGAGATATTTGGCATGCTAAATATCTGGACCTGTCGGCGATTCAAAATCCTGCTGTGTGAAAAGTGTTCTGACATGAAAACTTCATCGGTGATGACCAACAGCCAATGAGAGAGCAAGATACAGTGCAGCGGGGAGTTCGGGGAGGAGTTTTAGACCACAATATCAGCGTCTCCCCAACCATTTCCTCCTCCATATTCTTCTTTTCTTTTTCTTGTTTTCGCTGCAAATCAGCGCACAGGCAATTCTTGCGGGCTACCATTTTTAATAATAATCCCAAGGCGTTTCTCAATGTCAAGGATACTTCCTTGGCAGGACTGGTCCTTCCAAGTCACTTCCTTCAGAGGCTAGGCGAGGCTCCTCTTTAGCATTCGGAGAACACGTAAATGGAACAGACTAGCATGTGCACGTCATTGCGTCATTACCCCCCGGTAAACAGCTGCTTGTTTTCTACACGGAGACATATGAACGCCTCCGTTTGTTCCTTGGTCCCTGTTAAAAAAGACGAGAAAGCTATGAATAACGCTGTGAATGGTATAATGGTGTAATATTAACGTTAAATTACTTTGGACAACTTAACTAGTTATTTATGAAAGAAATGCCGATGACGGCATAACAATTGTTAAATGACGGTCCGGTTCAGTTGGCCATCAATAACGTAATTTGTATTTGTATAAGTTGTAATATCAATACGGTAGTAATTTGTACAGGCATTTAAACGTTAAACTTTATTTATCTGACATATTTACTACAGTTATAACAAATGTTTGGTAACGTAAATATACTTACATTTGAAAGCATATTGCCCGCTAACGTCCAACATTTTTTAAAACATTTTTTAACAAGATCGCAAAGCTGCGCGCATAGGATTGTGGGTGATTTGAGAGCCCGAAGAGCACGAAGGATACACATATGCATCCTTTCCTGTGTATGGGATATTTTTCGAACGAAGGACTTTCGAGGATCCTCGACATTGGAACAGTCCTTTGACGGATGTCGATGACGTAGCATCCTCGAAATTCTGGCTTCCGAGGATCCTTCCTTGACATTGAGAAACGCCTCCAGTCTCACATGAGAACTCCGGTCTTGCACGCATGATATCGCGTTCTTTCCTTGTCACATCTCGCGTGTGTTTGGTTGTGAAATGTAGTTTGCATGCCAGACAGAGTTGTCGGCGATTCTTCCTATTGTAAAGTCATGCAGTGTGAAACCTTCTGTCGCCGATCCATCGTGCAGTGTGAACACAGCAGCGACTGAATACTGGCCAAGATAGTCATGCAGTGTGAAAAGAACAGTGACCCGACTACTTTGAAAATCGTGCATTCTGAACTCGGCTTTAGTTTATTGACACGTTCTTTAGGAAACGTATGGACAAATAAAAAGTGTCTAAATATATTATAATATAATATAATATTCATAATATTCACAGTGTTGTTGATTTTATCACAAGCTAATTTTATTTTGAATATATCGTAATTTAAATATCACACAGCCTTAGGTCACGTGATGAAGGAAAAGCCCGCGAATCATTCGCGTGAGCAGCACTTGCTGCAATGGCTATGCCTTTGTATTTCATATCTTAATTAGGCTATTTATTTACCTTTTCTTTGTCAAAGAATCTCAAAATCTCAACCATCATCACAGTGGCCACTTGAGATCCACTCTCGAGTTCAAGAGGGCATCACATTTGAACGGAGCATGTAAACAGATCATTACTTATCCTGTCTGTCAGTAGCTATGTGATCTTTCAATCTCCTTTTCATCTGTTTGTAACATAAAAATAATGGTTCACACAGGGCAATTTTTAGGCACTGGTGTAAACTCCTTGCTGCTGAATATTTAGCATTACAGAAAAATAAATCATACCTATGAATAATATTTAGCTACTTGTGAATGTGAGTTTGTTGTCTGTAGTGAATGTGATGCAATCAAAAGATGGCAAGAAACATCTTTCTATTGAGTCGTCCTGTATAAACAAACATAAAACGTGATCAGTGTTATCTGATTTACGAACAACATGAACAGTGTGTTCTGATTCACGTACAAATGACTGAAATGAACCGGTTCTTTGTAGTGATTCAAAAACATGAAGCGTGAGTAGTCTGATTCACGAACAAATGACTCTTATGAGCCGGTTCTTTTAATGAGTAATTTGAAAGGAGTCATTTAATTTGTCTGTATGGAAAATGAAGCAAGTTTTTGTGTCAGTATTTGTTTTAGACTGATCGTTCATATGACAAAGTGTCATTAAAAAGATACATTTGATGGTTTTATTGTAATTATTGCATATATAATAATTATTGCGTAATTATTATATGCAATAATATGTTATATACGATAATCTAAAATATATAAATCAAATTTATAATCACACACCCACTTTTAGTTTTCATTTTATTCAAATTTAAAAAACGTCCCAACATTTCCGGAATTTGGGTATATACACTGCCCGCCAAAAGTTTGGAAACGCCCTAGAAAAGTGGGGTTTTGGACAATATTGGCATGAATCCTTTTACATTTGTGATAATTTTGCACTGATAAGGGACAACACAAACTACGAAAACATATTTTATTACATAAACAGTTTATACACAGAAAAAACTAAAATTTTCGATTCACCAAAATATCCACCATTAGCAGCTATCTGACCTAAACTGGGTTCTGATTGGTTCATTGTATTCTAAACTTAATTGGCAATCATTTGTTGAAGCTATTAAGGTGTGCTGACCCAAAAATCTTTTACAAACCTGGGGCAAGTTTAAACCAGTAACCAGGCATCACAGCTGTCAAAGGGGCATGTCTGACTTTGACATGTATATATATTGCCATTATTATGTAATCAAAATGAAAATGATTATTGCTGGTCTTCAATGATAATGTCAAGTTACTTTAATGTATTTGCACCAAAAAATGATAAGGATTTATGCTGATATCGTCCAAAACCACACTTATATATATATATATATTGTATATATATGGCAGTGTATATATATATATATATATGAGCTGTTCTTTAAGTTTTTACTTGTGTTTGAGGTTTTAAATGTCTGTTATGTTTAGTATTGCATCTAGTCATTGCTAAAAGCCAATTTTTTCTTGGTGAATGTTGTTCACCTTTAATTTAAAGTGTTTTTGGACAAGCACTGAGAAGTAGTCTGGTCGCACTTGTGATGAAATCTGTTGGAAATTGCAAGAGAAATGCACAACCATCTCAGCACACGAAATAGCAGTAACAAGCTTGAACTTCCGTAGGTGTCCATTTGATAATGGGCCGTGTTGAAAGATGGGATCCAGTTAGAGTTAGAATAGAAGCAATATATCCTGGGCAAGAGCGTACAAGCTAAAATAATGAGACCATAACAAAACACTCTGTCTCTGCTGGCTGAAGAGAAAAGCCCTCGGGCGTCTTTCCAAACACTGGAGATGGTTTTCATGTGGCCTGTTCCGGGACACAAGAAGAACAAGGTCGTCTCTTCAAGCGTGTGTTGAAGATCCCGATTGGAATATTCGAACCACAGAATGTCCTTCTTCTTCACCTTTCCCAAGTCTTCAAACGCAGCGGCACGGAAGTTAGTCGTAATTCCTTCAGCGCGCGGCAGCTGCAAAGGCATTAGTGCTGCTGCCAGGTTTGTCTCAGAGGACACGGCATTATGACAAGGTTCTCGAGTTTCACATCGCACAGATTCTCCAGGGAGACGCATTGCTCCTGTGGGAGTCACCTGATACAAACCCCTCTCTAAAGTGCTGGTTTATGTTCCAGAGAAAAGAGGCATCCAGACCCTGCTTTACTTAGATGCCTTTGCTTCAGAAGTGGAGTTGGGAATTAACTGTTTGGAAGGACTGTTTTTTTATTGTGACACTCCCTCCAGGCATGTAAAGGGTTTGTTTTTATTTTCACAGCTCAGTCAAAGAAAGCATACCATTGTCTATGTATGAAAAGGTTTTTTTTACCCTTACATAGACAATATTAAGAAATCCCTTCAGAATCTGGTGTTTTTTTATGTAAAGTTTTGCTGTGACGTCTTTACAGGGGATTGTTAACCTGCACTTCTACATGCAAATGCTAAAAAAATCTGCAGAGGACTAAGGTCTATTTCATGCTTAAGGTCGCTGCAAGAGAGAGAGAGTAAATTATTTTGATTAAAGTTTGCAAGAAATCATTTTTTACAAAACAAAAAAATAATGATGTGCACAAATAAATAATTTATAATAAATACTGCATTATTCCGTAAAAAAAAAAAAGAATTGTCAGTTTTAATTTCATGGTGACTTTAAAGGGGACCTATTATGCAAAATTTACTTTTATAAGGTGTTTGAACACTGTGTGTCCACAGTGTGTGTAAACAACCAGCCTATAATGGTAAAAATTCCCCCACTCCTTTTTTTTATAATCCCCATAAATCATAAACAGTCCCTCCAAATGCACTGTTCCAGATTTCCCTTTACTCTTACGTAAGAGTTACTGGTGGCGATCTGCCCTATTAGCAAAGATACAGCAACTGTCCACTATTTTTTGTTTCCTCGCTGTAGCCGCTGGAGATATCTAATGTCTGCGCCAAAAAAAAAAAAATGTGCTCAAGAAAGTTGGTTAATGTGTTATATATTTATGCAAATAATTTTACGCCGGACTGCTTCACAAATGCTGGATTTGCACAAAAGATGACAGTACATTCTAATCGATGTATTGAATGAATACATAAATTTATCCACTAACCATTCAGAAACGTCCAGTTGCATTCTAAAAGTTGTAACTTCTTCCTGAGTCTCTCCATCAGTGTCTGATTCCGGTTCAAACATGTAAGGCTGAACACAGTTTGGCTGCGTGAGATTCTCCAGCTTTGTTGTTGTTGAGCAACCAAAGCATGAGCTGTTAAAGCTCCGCCCTCTTCTGGAAAGTGGGGCAGGAGCAGCAGCTCATTTGCATTTAAAGGGACACACACAAAACGGCGTATTTTTGCTTACACCCAAATAGGGGCAAATTTGACAAGCTATAATAAATGATCTGTGGGGTATTTTGAGCTGAAACTTCACAGACACATTCTGGGGACACCAGAGAGTTATGTTTTTGCTGTTAATATAATTGTTGCAAATAAGTATACGTTTTATAATGATGATTTTAAAATATGCGTTATATATGTGTGTGAGCGTGATCCCTCTCTGCTCTCAATTTTAAAACTTGCCATCTCTTCTTTGGACCCTACATGTTGTCACGTTTACCTAACGTAACTACTATCAAACACATTTCTTAATTATATATAACAAACAAAACAAATATAAAGTTCAGTCATGAAACTTTATCGATCGCTGATTGGTTCTTTCAGTACTACGACACCAACCAATCGGAGGTACTTCCTCATTTACGTGGCTTTTATTTATACCGTATCCTAGTTGCGATCAGCAGGCCGCACAATATGAGAACTCCTATAATCCCACCTCCTCCCCAGCGCCAGATCTGCTACGGGGGTTATATCATTCTGCAGCAGCCTTTCCTTTCTTGTTATTTTGATTAAGCTGAACAGTTATGTATTTGCTCAGCAGCAGCAGCGTAGCAGATCTCGTCCGCCAAAATCAAGCCTATGTACATTCCATGCTCCATGCTAATAAAATGCTGGTTGAATCTATTCACTCCGAGAGTTGTCATGATTGAACTTAAATTATTCAGTTTATATTTTAACTCGGACTCTCCTGCCATCTAGCTTTATAATTAATCGCGAGGATTCACCTCTCTGGGTCCATAAATGATAAAATCACTTCCTTGAAGTGACAATATATGTACCCTTTGCTAATGGACTTGTGGAAGGGCCCTTCGTGAAGGGATTCATTTGTTCAATTTCACTAGGAAAGCCCTACAGATGGCGTCCCCTTCCCGGAGATCCCTTCAAAAGAGCAAAAACGCCATTTCCTCACTGGTTGCGTGCAACACAAACATAAAGCACGACCGGTGATTCACAAATGAATTACTCTTATGAACCGGTTCTTGTCAAACATTTTCATGGGTCTTAAAGTAGTCAGAATGGTTAAATTCCTGATGATTCCCATCCCTATTCACAGCCTCCTCTCTTTCTTCTCTCTCTCTTCTTCTTTCCCTCTAGTTATTTCATCATGTTTTTATTTACATTTACATTTACATTTATGCATTTGGCAGACGCTTTTATCCAAAGCGACTTACATTGCATTATCCTATACATTTGTATCCGAGTATGTGCAATCCCTGGGATCGAACCCATGACCTTGGCATNCTTATGAACCGGTTCTTGTCAAACATTTTCATGGGTCTTAAAGTAGTCAGAATGGTTAAATTCCTGACGATTCCCATCCCTATTCACAGCCTCCTCTCTTTCTTCTCTCTCTCTTCTTCTTTCCCTCTAGTTATTTCATCATGTTTTTATCAGGGCAGCAGTATAATGAGCACTTGTCTCTCATTGCTGTCTCTGAAATCCTCAGTAAAATCAGTCATCCATCAGTCAACGCATGGCACTCACTGTACAAAACCTCCCATTAGCAACACAAAATATTTATGCTCTTACAAGTTAATCCAGAGCTCGTATAATCTCATAATAACTGTATCTGAAGACTCTCCCAGTCATTTGTGTTTTGCACGTATGTGCTGCATTCAAGGAGTGCTTTGCTCATTCTGAGAAGCCAGTTTAATCCTCGCTTCGGCAAGCCTCGTATTGGCAATTTCATGCTTTTAGAGCATCATGAGTCGGTTTGACCTCAGAGTGTGAATGCAGTCTGGTGTCATACCCCTGGAGCTGTTTCAAAAATGCATTGCATCAGCATAATCTTGCACAGTGAATAGTCTATCTTTATTTAAATTGCATATTTTATATAATGTAATTTCTTTAACATTTCATTCTAATCAATATTTAATATTGATAAATATGATTACAAATAGATTATTTGGTTGCATGTAAACATAGACAGTGTAAAAGCTCAATACACTAAACGCATGCATAAACTCAACACAGTTTACGCATGTGGTGGTAAACAGATTTTTGCCCTTTCCACCCAAGGATGATTTTAAGGAAAAAATGCATTGCATCACCTTGCATAATCTTGCACAGTGAAATAATCTTTTTTTTATTTAAATTGCATGTAGAAGCATTTTATATAATGTAATTTCTTTAACAGTTCACTTGATATGGATATTTTACTGAAACATGCAGTACAGCCAGTGTAGTCTGATTTACAAATGAATGACTCTAATGATCAAGTAATTTTTGATGAATCATAAATGAGTCTCAAAATTATTGGTTGCGTCCGAAATCGCATACTCTCTGAGTAGGTATTTCTTTTGAAGTAATTTACAAAAGTATTTTCTATATAGTGATATACAGTACAGTCCAAAAGTTTGGAACCACTAAGATTTTTAATGTTTTTAAAAGAAGTTTCGTCTGCTCACCAAGGCTACATTCATTTAATTAAAAATACAGTAAAAAACAGTAATATTGTGAAATATTATTACAATTTAAAATAACTATGTACTATTTAAATATATTTCACAAAGTAATTTATTCCTGTGATCAAAGCTGAATTTTCAGCATCATTACTCCAGTCTTCAGTGTCACATGATCCTTCAGAAATCATTCTAATATGCTGATCTGCTGCTCAAGAAACATTTAATGTGTACAATTGTACAAAATATTTGTGTACAATATTTTTTTTCAGGATTATTTGATGAATAGAAAGTTCAAAAGAACAGTGTTTATCTGAAATCTAATCTTTTGTAACATTATAAATGTCTTTACTGCCACTTTTGATTGATTTAATGCATCCTTGCTGAATAAAAGTATTCATTTCTTTAATTTCTTTTCAAAAAAATAAAAATAAAAATTCTTACTGACCCCAAACTTTTGAACGGTAGTGTATAATGCTACAGAAGCTTTGTATTTCAGATAAATGCTGTTCTTTTGAACTTTCTATTCATCAAGGAATCCTGAAAAAAAAAGTACACAACTGTTTTCAACATTGAAAATAATCATAAATGTTTATTGAGCAGCAAATCAGCATATTAGAATGATTTCTGAAGGATCATGTGACACTGAAGACTGGAGTAACGATGCTGAAAATTCAGCTTTGCATCACAGGAATAAATTACTTTGTCAAATATATTTAAATAGTACACAGTTATTTTAAATTGTAATAATATTTCACAATATTACTGTTTTTTACTGTATTTTTAATTAAATAAATGTAGCCTTGGTGAGCAGACGAAACTTCTTTTAAAAACATTAAAAATCTTAGTGGTTCCAAACTTTTGGACTGTACTGTATATATATATATATATACTGTGAATTCAGACATACTACTATTTTCACAAACTGTTTTTAGTAAGGAAGTATGTGATTTTTGATGAAGCCATGGGCCTAAAATGACTCACTCATTCACTGAATCAGGTCACTGAATTAAAATATGACTCACTCACTGAATCATTAATTCAGTCAAATGATCCAATTCGAAACCAAGAGTCAGCATGAATATTGGCCGGTGCTTCATATGACAACATGTAGTTAAAGACATTATTTGATGCTTTTTTGAAAACACTGAAAGACTTAAGTTAAAGAACCATAATCGTTAAGTTCAAGAATTGTTAATTTACTTATGATTCCAATCCCTACTCATGAGACTTTCCTAATACTAGTGTACTGATATTAATTATTCAAAATTACAGCGTGAAAAGAGTTTCGAACTAAACAGTTGAACTCTCAGCCTTTGTTTCTTTCTGCTTTCTCTGTTATTTTAAGCTGACAGGGTGGAAAGTGAAGCTTTTGCTCAGAGGCTGATCAGAAATCAGGACGTGCCGGGAGTGGAGTGGTGCAGTCGCCACATTAAAAATGAATGTCTTATAGCGCTAGGCCTCAATGAGACCAATTTAATTTTTCTGTGCTAATTCTCTTGGAGTCTCTCCTCAAGCTTGATAAAATGGAGTACACACATTTTCACCTTGAAGATGTGAGGGTTTGCTGTCATGTCTTTGAAGTTTTCCGAGAAATACAAAGGTGTTTTCAGAATTGCACATTGCATGCCTGATTACAAGCTTTAATTCCCACAATATCTAAAGGTATCCCTGATGTCAATGCTGGCTAAAGAAGAATAGAGAAAGTGAATGAATTATTAAAGAAGAAATTGATCAGTACTGATGTACATTTCTCACACAGAAACTTTCTAGTCTGACTTTGAGGAAGGTTATTTGCTCATTCTGTATGTGTATAAAGAAAGTTAATGCACTACGCATTTTTTGTCAGCGTTTAGATAAATGTGCTCTAATTACTTTGTCAATGTTTCTGAGGCAATGTGCACATTTTCCATGTGCTGTCATGTTGTACAATGAGTTTGATTAAATCTTTGTAGTGTAAATTAAATTGTGAATTGTGTGAATTTCCAGGGACCTTCTAATATGATACTGTATATTAAACACCAAATATGTCCTGTAAACTCATATTATGATTACACAGGACTATGCACCAAATCCCAGTGTGCAATTATGGATGTTTTCATGCAGTAATCTGTGGGTGTGTGGAAATTTTTTGGAAAAGAAATGGCGTGTGGTTTGTTCTGTGCAGATCTGTGGTAGATCACATGTACATAAAGTATGCAGACATGCATATTAAGTATGCAGGTGGCTTTCAAATGTTCTTGCTCTTGGAATTCTTGGGCTTTTTTTAGCCAAAGAGATACAACCACAACACATCTCTTTCGCTTACACGCTGCTTAAGTACTAATTAGTTTAGCTAAATGCAGTTCAGGATCCTAAATAAAGAGCACAAGTCCGTCAGCTTGCATTTTAAATGAGTTTGTGTCTGTAAATGCAAGTCCTTTTAGCATAGATGATCAATGTACGGATCTGAGTATAAAAATTCAGACATTTTTGAATATCCAAATTATTATGGCATATAATAATTGTGATTTAGAGAAGCTGACAAGTCTGCTTGAACTAAAATAACCCATTTTTCTGGTGAAGATGGATTCAGTCCGGTTTTCTGCAGCCTTGGGGCAAGTACCTATACACCAGTCTAGATCTGTCTATATAAACCACATCTCATAAGCCACTGGCATCATTCTCACTGGCAGGGAAAGGCGGCAAATTAATTTTTTTTTTTAGTTTTAGGCAGCCAAGGACGTTTTCTGAAGGCAAAAGAATGAGGTGAGGCTTTTCTTTAGTGGGGTTTGGGTGTAAGAACGTTTCTTTGGGTTCGTTTCACTGTTACAAAACCACAGAATATGTGCGGCGAGTCGCCAAGGTCCATGTCCAGAATAAATGGTTGCTGAATAGTCTTGTCTTCATGTTGCGTGAGGTCTCAGACGTTTTTAAAAGCAGTTCGAGGTGGTCTTGGCTTTCTGTTAATGCACCTTTGAGGGATCATGTTTCCCAAGATATTTTAAAATATTTCCTTTTTGTCTAGCATGTTTTGGGTATTTCCTATTAATCTGATACATTTAACTGTATAAGCATGCTCTTCTTTGTTTTTAGCTTATGTTACTGCACTAATGTTGATTGCATTCAGATTTGGCCACAAACTCATAATAAAGGTCCTAATAAGAAAGACGTACACTCTAAAAAATAATGTGTTGGCTCAACAAAATAAATGTCATCAATTTTTTTGAGTTATGACAACTTTGAGTGAATTTACGTTCAACCAACAAGCTACATTGAGTTAGAGGAACTTAATAATTTGTAGCATAAACACTGATTTTTAAGTTGAGTACTCAAAAAAATTAGGTCGCTCCAACTACCAGATTTGTAGCCCTGGAACCAATTAATCTGATCTATTTCAGTTCAAATCAACAGCTATCACAGCACATGCTAACATAACTTATTTAACATGTATATTTAATAACTTGTATTTTTGTAATTCAGTTTTTGCCATGAAGATAGCCAGATCCTGACACAGCACTAAATAAAACTATACTGATATGATACTGTAAGTAAGATATTATTAAAACAATATACAAAATATATTTTTTTTTAAATCTAAAAAGTTTGCATGTGTTTTATGTTTGTATCTGATACATAAGGCTTACATGACTCAAAGTCTGATATAGTGAGAATAAAGAGGAAACAACACCTCAATTTTATTCAGAGGCCCAAANGCCTATGACGTCACGTTCTCTCTCATTGGTTGGATACAGTGGTGCTTCACGAACACAAAAATGCAGAAGGTTCCCATCACGTCAACTGACGTAGCGTCTCGTTCCCTTACTCAGGGAACAAGGGTTACACTCGTAACCCAAGACGATTTGTAGCCCTGGAACCAATTAATCTGATCTATTTCAGTTCAAATCAACAGCTATCACAGCACATGCTAACATAACTTATTTAACAAGTATATTTAATAACTTGTATTTTTGTAATTCAGTTTTTGCCATGAAGATAGCCAGATCCTGACACAGCACTAAATAAAACTATACTGATATGATACTGTAAGTAAGATATTATTAAAACAATATACAAAATATATTTTTTTTTAAATCTAAAAAGTTTGCATGTGTTTTATGTTTGTATCTGATACATAAGGCTTACATGACTCAAAGTCTGATATAGTGAGAATAAAGAGGAAACAACACCTCAATTTTATTCAGAGGCCCAAAAATATGCAATTTGGTGCAGTTACTGATAAGTCGGGTCAAAAAGTAAGATGAAATTCTGATGTAATGTAAATTAATGAGATCTATATAACAGTATAGCAGACTACTTACATAAAATTCATATAAATATCAGTCATCATTCTATATCTGCCAATACTGTCTTAGATGATATTTGCTTAGTTTTATGATCAAAGCTCTGAAGTTTACATGTAATGCAGTGCAATACAATGATGACTGAGAGATGACCAAAGAAACCCTTCCTCAACAGCCTGAAGAATCATATTTGATACTCACATTTTAACATGATTATTCTAAAAAATGATGTATGGATAGTAAACCTAAGTTGCTTCAGTAAGTGTTTATCTTAAAATATATTACTAACAATTTAAAAGTTATTTTTATGTTTACTGGATCAGTGGTTCTCAACTCCAGTCCTCGGGACCCACTGCTCTGCACATTTTGTATGTCTCTCTTACCTGACACGCTCAGTTCAGGTCATGGAGTCTCTCCTAACGAGCTGATGATCTGAATCAGGTGCGTTAAATAAGGGATACATACAAAATGTGCAGAGCAGTGGGTCCCGAGGACTGGAGTTGAGAAACACTGTACTAGATCATTAAAGATTTCACAGCAAAAAGCCACGTGAACCACAAGCTTAAGGGGGGTGTTTTTACAATAAAACTAAAAGACATTTTACTTGCTAAAAACATATAAACTACCAATCAGACAGCAGAAGGCAGGTTGATTGTGCAACAGGTGTTTCAGCAGTTTTGATCATGTTGATCATTTAAAAGCCTTAGAAATGTATGTATCAAATATGATACAGTTTGATATGCTTTTTAGGGATAAACCGCAGAAGAACTAATAATAAATGTTTATTTTTTTAAATGCCAGTCGACAACATGCATCCAGATCTGATATAGTGGGCGTAACAAACCTTAATGCACCAGGAAGGCACGTTATTAAATGAGAAGACGACACCGATCAGTCGTGTGACAGTTCTGGTTCAGTCTGTCAGCAGAGATCTGTATCTGAGCCCAGAGGTTAAGCTGTCAACAACGATCTCTCTTTCCTGTGTGTGTGTGTGTGTAAACGAGAGAAACCTGCCCGGCAAGACCTGGCTCCTCCGTGTCTCACGCTCTGCTCACAGGGAATTCTAGCGAGCTCAGATTGTTATCAAATCCTGTCGGTCAGCCAGGATTCCCTTCACTGCCAGAGCGGAGCGAAGGGTGAGCCAACGTGCCGACAGATCGCTTCCTTTCTATCTGTCCCGCTGTTTGATCTGCAGGAAGCATGGCAGCATTTTCTGACCTGTCACTGACGGTTTTAACATGTCGGGAGTTGCATAGCCACGGCAGGACGCCATTAAGTGCTCGTTCCGGTGTTATTTGCACGACAAAAGGATCTGACGGCTTTTTTTCTTGTCTGAGACAGTAAGGTACAAAGCAGCCCTGTTGGACTAACGCATCAGGGTTGTCAAAAACGGCCCGTAGTGAAGAAGGGAAAAACATGCCTTTCAAGTGCACTTACACCACCAGCTGTGATTCACTTGATTTGGAAGCATTCCGAGAGAGTTGTTCACTTCCAATGGAATGAGGTTAATGAAACACATCTGAATCAATGATTCAATTGATTTGTTTTGATTCTGGTTGTCCACATTTGTCAATGCTTATTGTTCTTTTTATATGACACTGCTCATAAAACCTTTAACCACGGTTCCTGAAGGTGTGTCCTGGTGCCCCACCAATTCACTAAAACGTAAATATGGGCTGTTGTTAGGATCACTGATGTCAAATTAAGTTCTTAGTCTCTTTTTTAGTTGTTTCTGGTCTTGTTTGAGATTCCATCGTTTAAAAGTTTGCAATTAATATGATTTTTAAAAAGAAGTCTCTTCTGCTTACCAAGGCTGCATTTATTTGATCAAAATACAGTAAAAACAGTAATATTGTGAAATATTATCACAACTTAAAATAACTTTTTTCTCAGAATTGTGAGATCTAAACTCGCAATTCTGACTATTTTTCTCAGAATTGGGAGTTTATATCTTGCAATTCTGACTTTCTAACATGCAAATGCAAGTTAATTGTGAGATATAAACTCGCAATTCTGAGAAAAAACGTCAGTCTTTTTTCCCTCACAATTGGACACTACAACTCGCAATTGTATGGAAGCTTGTTTCTGCCATGAAATTTAAAAAAAGAAAGAAAGGTAATTGCGACTTTTTATATGAACTCAATATAAACTGGTAATTCTGACTTTTCTCGCAATTGCGACTTTATATCACCCAATTCTGACTTTATAACTCGCAATTCTGACTTTATATCACCCAATTCTGACTTTATAACTCGCAATTCTGACTTTATATCACGCAATTCTGACTTTATAACTCGCAATTCTGACTTTATATCAACCAATTCTGACTTTATAACTCGCAATTCTGACTTTATATCACACAATTCTGACTTTATAACTCACAATTCTGACTTTATATCACGCAATTCTGACTTTATAACTCGCAATTCTGACTTTATAACTCACAATTCTGACTTTATAACTCGCAATTCTGACTTTATATCACCCAATTCTTACTTTATAATTCGCAATTCTGACTTTATAACTCGCAATTCTGACTTTATATCAACCAATTCTGACTTTATATCACCCAATTCTGACTTTATAACTCACAATTCTGACTTTATAACTCGCAATTCTGACTATATAATTCGCAATTCTGACTTTATAACTCGCAATTGTGACTTTATATCACACAATTCTGACTTTATAACTCGCAATTCTGACTTTATAACTCGCAATTCTGAGAAAAAAGTCAGAATTGAGAGATAAAAAGTCGCAATTACCTTTTTTATTTTTATTTCATGGCAGATACAAGCTTCCATAGTTTTGTTATTATAGAGTAAATATATCTTTTCAGATTTTTTCTTGTCACTCTATTTGAGATTCATTCAAAACATTAATTCAATAACAAAAATAAAGTGCATAAAATAATAAATTACACACTATATAATCTGATAAAATCAATAATAACAGCAGAAGGAGGAATATTGTTTGACTAATTATCCGGTCGTTTTAAGTGCTCATGGGAATAGTGATTCTTTCTGCTTTGATGTGGCACTAAAGATTTGATCAACTTTTGCTTAGTAATTAAAACTATTTTAGGGCACATTTTTCATCTTAGACTGGAGGTATTCAGTACAGAAAGTCAATATTTATAATTCTACCCCTAAATTAAGTAGGTCACGCTAAATATGAAATATGAGATGAGTTTTGACTACAGTTGTGTGGTCTGTGTGTTGGGGAGTTTGAGCAGTGTTAATCATGGCTAATGAAGCGATCACCTCGCCACAGGAGGCAACGGCCTCAAATCTATTATTCATAGCTCTCTCCCAAACCGTTGCACGTGCTTTGAGACGATTTGGGAGACTCTGCCGTGAAAGAATTCATTCTTGCACAAAACAAAGGAACAGGAATAATCAGAGCACCAGGAATTCCTGCTGTGCTTTGAATCGGAGGATTATAGAGGTGTTTATCCTCACGTACATGTGAATATATGTGTCCTGCATTGATTTCCACCATTGCATTGTCATGGCATTTTTTTCTGCTTTCATATCTGTTTATGAAAAGTATTTGATGAGTTTGTGGCATGATATTGATTATCATCACAGAAAATAGTTTTGTCGTTTTTACAGTGGAAGTCTATGGGACCAGACAATAAACATTAAAATACACAGTTTAAAAAAGTACAGCCTTAAGACAAAGATTATATGCGTCGCATGAAACTGTGATAGAATCTCTTACTGACAGCATCATTCATTACTATGTAAATGCAGTTAAACACAGTAACGATGTTCACAATACATGCAAATATACCAGAAAAAGACTGTTTGAGGCTATATTTTCGTGTATTAATCTTTTTATTTATTGCTAATGTGTAAGGAGCTTGTAATAAAACTTAAAAAAATGAGACCTCCCCCAACTTCCTAGGTTGTCTATGCAAGACTGTAGACTGTTTTTTTTATGTGAAGGATTCATGTCGTTTTTGGCAGGAATATCAAAAGGATGTAACGTTAAGCGTGCTACCGAGAGCCTCTCTTCTATATGACACATGAAATTAATGATTAATTTAAACTATAGTCTCACATAGCCAGGTCTATGTAGTCTATAGTCTCAAATCCTTAATAATCAAACAATCATAACAGTGTAATTTTAATTAGGCCTACCTCATCTGTCGACATGATGCCTGCGCAAACTATCTGCATCACTATGAACAGATACTTTCTTAACTGCTGTTTTTCATCATTTTTATTGTGTGCTTAATTTGTTATCAAGAGGAAAGCCGCAGCACATATTTACATATTCACTCTAAAAACTGCTGGGTTAAATATGGACAAAACCAGGGATTGGGTTGTTTTCACCCAGCCATTTTTTTCAACCAATTTTGGATTTATTTTTTTAGCCAGCAATATAGTAATATAGTAAAAGGCGTGTTTTTGCTCACCCCCAAATAGGGGCAAATTTGTGGGGTATTATAAGCTGAAACTTGACCAGACCAGAGACTTATATTACATCATGTGAAAGAGGGCATAATAGGTGCCTTTTAACCCAACCTGCTGGGTTTGTCCATATTTTACCCAGCTTGGGTTTTTTTAACCCAGCATTTTTTAGAGTGTTCATCTAAACATCGCTCTCAGCAGCATGGCCGGCTTCAGGATGTTTGTTAAAAGTATATCACCTCAATGGTATTTCCAAAGTTTTTTACTTCTAAGCAAAGAATGAAAAACAACTTTGCCGTGAGTATATCGCGACATTGAATCACGTTCAGTCTCTTGTACATTACGTGTGCACGAGCGTGAGGAATACGTTTCTGGCTGCAGTTCTCTTAATGGCCACCGGTGTCACTAAAAAGAAGGATTTCTGAATTCTATATATGGTCATTGACAAATAAGATTTTTAAAAGTGTAAAATAAAATAGAGATAAAATTAATTTTGAAGTTTTATTAAGTGTTAACAATGAGATTATGAGGGTTTTTATAATCAATTAACACTGCTTTTGTCATTTTTTACAAGATGGACAAAATTTGTCACCAAAAAAAATTTCAGTTTTACCAAATGACACTTTTGGTTATACCGAATGACGATATTTTCAAACAATGCTAACAGGCTGATATCTAGCTTGCTAGCAAAAGGACAATCAAGCCTTTTATATTTAGTACAAGTTTTTAAAATATTACAACATTTTCCATGTTTTATAACAGTTGTATCGAATGACCTGATGTCTCGGGACATGACTATGAAAAGTGAAAACATGATTTTTTTCAAATAGCTAAAAGAGAGTTAGTTACTTTGCTTCATGACCATGTGGACCTTTGCAGGCGTCTGAATGATTTCACATCCTGTTACATGATATTGACCACATGACTTAATCCAAAATGGTCCCTTTATATTGGTTACTCCGAATGACATCAATGAAATTCATTTTTCCGGACATTCTTTCTCATAACAAAGCAACGACTTCTACACATAATTTTAATACCATTTTGCCATATGTTGATATATGATGTTATAAAATCATGCCAGAATAAAAAATATATATACATTTATTACATTTTAAGATGTTTTAATCTCAAATTACATGGCTGTATTGGCTTTTGGATGGTTAAAACGAATGACCTTTTTACACTTTAACATTTTTTAAATACCTTTATATGTAGCAAAATATAATTAAAACCTTTTGGATTCAATAAAAGAGATCTAATTGTACTACCTTACATACTTTGGATGTAATTTCTTTGTTTTTTATTATTAAGGACTTTGGACAAAAAAATGACCCATCACGTCATTGACCCACATAGCCATACAGACATTCATCCACCAAGAAAAGTAGTTTCACCCCAGAAAGGATAAATTAGGCACAAGGGTTTGTAAAAGATTCACATTTCTGCTTTTAAAAACTTTCTAGATCACTGCTTAATAGACTTTTATTGTAAATGCGTGTTGTTTCCTCAATGTTTTCTTAAAAAAAAAAACTACAGCAGAGCTACAACGTAATTATTTTCTATGGTAACATTATGCCAGAAATGATTCCGATAGAGCTGAAATCATATTGAACATGGCAAATTTCCTAAAGGCACATCTCCAACTGTAACTCGAGGCAGAAAATGTTTTACCCTTGTAGTGAAAATGATTAAATGTTGTAACTCCTCAAGCAAAATGAAATTCTATTTTTTTAGGACTGTATTTGAATGTGACCATATCATTTGTTTCCTATTATCCATGCAAACCTGAAAGCTGATAAAAATCCCAAGTAAGCCTTTGCATATACAATCAACAGTGACGTGATTGCTAGCAGATGTGCGGTTAAGTCTCAGGTTTTCCATGGAGCGCTGGCTCTGATAAAGCAAGAGAAACAAGCTTGTGGAGTCTGAATGCATGTGTAAAGACACACTCCATGGATCTCCTTGATTCACGGCGATCTGGCGCAGCATCTGTTGCTTCAGCTGCGCGTTTAACTCAGGCGTGCAACGTTTCCTCTTCTTCATCCTTCAGCTTTACTTCTCAGCATTCAGCGCTCTCTTTCTTTAGGCCGAGAACACAGCATGCCAACTTAAACACTGTTACATGACTGAGTAGGAAGGAAATGTCAAATAAAAGATGCCGGAGAAGAAGTCAGTGTCTTGGTTGACTTAAGCACTATTCAGATTTTCATCTATTTTAAAGGTGCCCAAGAATAGTTTTTCACAAGATGTAATATAAGTCTAAGGTGTCTCCTGAATGTGTCTGTGAAGTTTCAGCTCAAAATACCCCATAGATTTTTTGTAATAAATTTTTTTAACTGCCCATTTTGGGGCATCATTAACAATGCACCAATTTACACTCGGCGCCGCCCCTTTAAATCGCGTGCTCCCTGCCACACGAGCTCTCGACTATATTACAGCGCATTTACAAAGTTCACACAGCTAATATAACCCTCAAATGGATCTTTACAAGACGTTCGTCATGCACGTCATGCGTCATGCAGACGTATGCATGCTTCGAATTATGTGAGTAAAGTATTTATTTGGATGTTAACACTTTATTCTGAGTGAATTTGAGGCTGTGCTCCGTGGCTAACGGCTAATGCTACACTGTTGGAGAGATTTATAAAGAATGAAGTTGTGTTTATGAATTATACAGACTGCAAGTGTTTAAAAATGAAAATAGCGACGGCTCTTGTCTCCATGAATACAGTAAGAAATGATGGTAACTTTAACTTCATTTAACAGTACATTAGCAACATGCTAACGAAACATTTAGAAAGACAATTTACAAATATCAGTAAAAATATCATGCTATCATGGATTATGTCAGTTATTATTGCTCCATCTGCCATTTTTCGCTGTTGTTCTTGCTTGCTTACCTAGTCTGATGCTTCATCTGTGCACAGATCCAGACGTTAATACTGGCTTGTGTAATCCCTTGAACATGGGCTGGCATTATGCAAATATTGGGGGCGTACACCCCGACTGTTACGTAACAGTCGGTGTTATGTTGAGATTCGCCTGTTCTTCGGAGGTCGTTTAAACAAATGAGATTTATATAAGAAGGAGGAAACAATGGGGTTTGAGACTCACTGTATGTCTTTTCCATGTACTGAACTCTTGTTATTTAACTATGCCAAGGTAAATTCAATTTTTTAATCAAGGGCACCTTTAAATCATGTTTGACTAACAATTAAAATGAATGTACTCTGGATGTGTAGGTCTTTAGAAACCTATAGAAATATAGAATATAGACAGTTAATGTTCAGTAATATTATCAATTTGTTATAACTGCACTGACACTATCGGAAAACAACAAAAATTTGAGCTGAATAATGACACTATCGACACCGTTACTGAACGAAATTTAATCAACATTGAATTTGTTTCTTAATTGATGAACTTTGCAACATTGACACTGTTATTGAACTGAATTGAGCTGAATAATGATACTATTGACTTCTGTAGAGCAGCTTTACTTCTAAAATCAAATTAGTTTCATAATTGATTTTCAAAACTTTACAACATTACATTTTGCATATTAATGTGAAGTAGCTTTGAAACAATCTGTATATAAAGCGCTATATAAATAATAAAAAAGAGGAAGAATTTTGGCGAATCAGAACTTACTGTAAATTAGAGTCTGTTCCTCACACAAAGCATCATATGACTTCAGAAGACTTGAAATATAGTGCAAAAGGACTACTGTTATCTATGGAAGCTTGTTTCTGCCACTGAATAAAAAAGGTATAATTGTTATTTTTTTATCAGAAAGTCAGAATTGCGTGATATAAACTCGCAATTGCGAGGTATAAAGTCAGAATTGCAAGATATAAAGTCACAATTGCTTGTTATAAAGTCAAAACTGTGATATAAACTCATAATTGCGTTATAAAGTCAGAATTTCGAGATATAAAGTCACAATTGCATGTTATAAAGTCAGAATTGCGAGATATAAAGTCACAATTGCTTGTTATAAAGTCAGAATTGTGTGATATAAACTCATAATTGCGTTATAAAGTCAGAACTGCGAGACATAGTCACAACTGCATGTTATAAAGTCAGAATTGCAAGATATAAAGTTGCAATTGTGTGTTATAAAGTCCAAATTGCGAGATATAAAGTCGGAATTGTGAGATATAAAGTCCAAATTGTGTGATATAAAGTCAGAATTGTTAGATATAAAGTCAGAATTGTGTGATATAAAGTCGGAATTGTGTAAAGTTGCAATTGCGTGTTATAAAGTCCGATTTGCGAGATATAAAGTCAAAACTGTGTGATATAAACTGGCAATTGCGAGTTATAAAGTCAGAATTGCGAGATATAAAGTTTTAATTGCGAGTTATAAAGTCAGAATTATATCTTGCAATTGTGAGTTTATAATGCGCAATTGTTAGTTTATAATTCGCAATTCTGACTTTATTTCTCGCAATTCTGACATTAAGACTCACAATTGCGAGTTTATATCTCACAATTCTGAGAAAAGAAGTCAGAATTGCGAGATGTAAACGCAATTGTGAGAAAAAAGTCAGAATTGTGAGAAGTCGCAAATTACATTTTTTATTTAGTGGCGGAAACAAGCTTCCTATAGTTATCTTTGTGGAGCTTGTCAGAAAAAGAAAAAAGGCATCTATCTGCTTTAGATGTATTAAAAAGCTCAAACATTTTTTTTTGTGTTCCACTGAAGGTCATACAGGTTTGCAACGTGATGAGGGCGAGTAAATGTTGACATAATTCTCATTTTTTTGTGAACTATCCCTTTAACTGTCCTAAACAATAAGGTTTTTATGTTCATCTGGATTCATATTTGCTGGTTATTCTAACGCATCTCCTTTTTCTGTGTCTTTACTGTATGTCACTCTTTGTTTTCTCGTCCTCTTTCTAACCTTGTTTGAAAGCTTAACTCAATCACAGAGCTGCTCTGAATGGAGATCATCATGTGGTGCTCATGAGGTTCAATGTGTGGATGTTTTTAGCTTCACTGGAGTTCAAAGGTTCAACCAGCACAAGAAACCTGCTCATAAAAACAAGCACAAAGACCTTTTATGTGAAATGCCCTGAACCATGAATGTTACCGTGATCTATTGCTGGATGATGTATTTTGAATGATCAAAACAGATTTTCTAAAGATTCTAAAAGTTTCATGATTCTTCCTCACCTTGTGACTCATGAGTTGGAGAGTTTTCATACAGTTTCATAGAGTTTTAATAGCAAAACAGAGTTAAAGATGCATTTCATTGACCTGTTCACAATGTTCACTGTCGTATACTCTGAAAGGGTTAGTTCTGCTGTGGCGTGATCTGACATGAAGGAATGCAGTCGGGGAACAATGTCTGTAATGCAAAGGGCTGAAAATAGGGTTGTGATGCTTGTCAACTCAGAGGTTTGTGTTAATCTTTCTGACCTCGGACAAGCAGACAAGGTTATCCAATATGATCTGAAATGAGCCTAGGGACAGACTTAACCTTCCTGAGGGCAAGGTGTCAGTCAAAATACGCTTACTGGACAACTTAAAAGAATATTTCAGCCAAAAAATAATCATTCTATCATCATTTTATCAACCTCATGACATTTTCAAACCTGTATGACCTTTTTTCATCTGTGAAACGCAAGAGAAGATTTTAATGTATTGTCAGACAATCAATAAAAAGCACCATGCATTATTTTTGAAGTCATTTATCTGAGAAACTGAGAAAAATAAGTCATTATTCATTGATAATCTTTCCCACTGTGCAAACTCTCAAATATTATTTCTCAAATATATATATATATATCAATCATATATCTCAAATATGCTGCATGTAAAAGTGCTGTGATTTGACACTGCAAAATTATGTTTTTTATGTTAAAATAGAAATATATTCAATAAATTATTTTAAATTGTAATATTTCACAATATTACTGTTTTTACTGTATTTTGATCCAATAAATGCAGCTGTGGTGAACATAAGAGACTTCTTTTAAAAAATGCCATCTAAGAATGGTAGTCTATGTATATATACATATATATAATTTAAACAGAAGTATTTTTTATACTTTGCATACTTTGAGTTTTTTTTTGTTTTTTTTGGCATACATTTCACTAAATTTTGTTAGATTTTTGTCCATTTGTCCATTTGTTCACTCAAGTAAGTAAAGGTGTTTAGTTTTGCCATGTTTAGATACTTTTTACTGGATAATAATAATAAAAAAATGCTATAGCGGACATTTGTATAAACGTACATTTTGTCTTATATAGCGGACATTTGTATAAACGTACATTTTGTCTTATATAGCGGACATTTGTATAGACGTACATTTTGTCTGTCAGATCAATGACTGTCAACTTCATGCAACAGTTTAAAGAGAATCTTGCCTAGCAAACTGGTAAAAGTTGGTAAAACTGTTGAGATGTTTATAGATATCTGAATAACAACAGATCCTGTTTAATGTCCCAGACATTTAAAGCATAAAGTAAGTACTTGTTCTGCAGTAGGACAGATATCCAGGCATCTTCGGCCCATGAAAACAAACACGTCAATATAATGTAGATGAGCAAAGGCTTGTGTTTACTCCGGATTACAGTCGATACGCGACCAGCCCTCAAAGATCAGCATTAGAGCAGCGAGGCAGTCGGTCGGCACCTGTGATGTGGATAATGAGTGTGTAGAACACCAAACACGAGTGTGAGGGCCAGATAAAGGATGAATTATAGATACAGCGCTCCAGGGCAAAACACTGCTGCAGGGGGAGAGATGGAGAATCTGGAAGAGCGTTCCTGGATAATGAATCCCACAGGCCGCGCATGAGAGCCGGGGAGCGTACAGGCTGTATGGAGATCAGGGGAGAGAGGCAGAACTAGAAAGGGAATGTGACTTGTGGTATGTGAGAGGATTCCAAGGTAATTGCGGTCAAGTTGCTGTGACTAAGAAGAGGTGTTTTCTGATCCTAGATTTTTCTTTTTCTGTCAAACTTTTGAATATGCTTTCATTTTATTACACTGAATTCTGAGCAACCAATTATAACTGAACTTTTAGTAGTGGAAATCCAAAATTGAACATATTGCACATGCACATATATGTTTTGTGTATTCTTCAGTTAATAGCGCAACCAATTTCAACTGTGTTTAGATAATAAGAGCTTTTTCTTGAGTACTGGCTCAGCACATTATAATGATTTCTTAAGGATGACGTCCTCATGATTTAGTTCACTGGAGTGAGTGATGGCAGACAAATTATTGAATAGTAAAATCTTTTTTTTAGTCAATAATAATTTGTAATATTACAAATGTTTGTTATGGACTTTAAAAAAGTGATTAGTTTTGTTTTGTATTTGAAACACTCTCTTCTGCCTGAAACAGACTGTTTGGATGTCGATAGCAGAAGTTGGCTGCTCCCACCGCTCTCGTCTCTGGTTCTTGGCTCTCAGTTTGAAGTGCCCTGAATTTTGCCTGCAGACGTCTATCAGGCAGAAACAAATACAATCTCAAATCAAAACAACAAGCGGCACGCTTTGAACCAAAACACACATGCGTCCCTCTGCAGGCACCACGGAAGGCAGGGAATCCATGGTGCCACGGGCAGAGACCTGGACCGCTTCCAACATACGCCATTGTTTTACTGGGAATGGTTTTGATCTGGAATGACTGTAGATGCTGCGCAACTCGTACAATTATAAATCACACTGAAGGATGGATAGATAGAAAAAAGGTGGATAGATGGATAGATAGAAAAAAGTAGATTGATAAATGGATGAATGGATAGATAGATAGATAGATAGATAGATAGATAGATAGATAGATAGATAGATAGATAGATAGATAGATAGATAGATAGATAGATAGATAGATAGAAAAAAAGTGGATGGATGGATGGATGGATGGATGATGGATGATGGATACAAAAAGGTAAATTGATTGATTGATTGATGGATGGATGGATGGATGGATGGATGGATGGATGGATGGATGGATGATGGATACAAAAAGGTAAATTGATTGATTGATTGATGGATGGATGGATGGATGGATGGATGGATGGATGGATGGATGGATGAATGGATGGATGGATGGATGGATAGATAGATAGATAGATAGATAGATAGATAGATAGATAGATAGATAGATAGATAGAAAAAAAGGTGGATGGATGGATGGATGGATGATGGATACAAAAAGGTAAATTGATTGACTGATTGATTGATTGATTGATTGATTGATTGATTGATTGATTGATTGATTGATTGATTGATTGATTGATTGATTGATTGATTGATTGATTGATTGATGGATGGATGGATGGATGGATGGATGGATGGATGGATGGAAAAAAGGTGGATAGATAGATAGATAGATAGATAGATAGATAGATAGATAGATAGATAGATAGATAGATAGATAGATAGATAGATGGAGACAATGATGGATGGATGGATGAATGATAGATGGATAGATGACAGATATGTAAATACAAAGATAGATACAATGATGGAAATATAGATAGACCAATACAAGGATGGATGGATGGATGGATACAATGATAGATTGATAGATCAATAGATACAACAATAGATATGTAGATCCAAAGATAGACAGATATGTAGATAGACAGATACTGTTACGACCCTGTCCTTTTCTTCTTTGCCTGGTGGTGGCAGCGTGGCGTCCGGATGTGACGTCACTGTTAAATTGGATAATTTATGGGTGGAGAGTATAAATATCTGGCTGATCTACCCAACAGTACTTCTTCTGGTAGAACATAGTAATTTGCTCCAACTTGTTTTCTTTTTGTTCTTTATTACTTATCAACCTTTCTTACCCATTGGATTCTTATTTTCTTTTGTTTATTTAATTCCCTAGACATTGTGTTATTTTGTTTGGAACAGATAATTTTCTAATAAATAACCTTGCAATTCAAAGAACGCATTTGTTTGTGTGGTCCTCTTTATGTGATGGTCAAGAACGAGCTGGCCGTGACAATACGTAGGTGGATACTTCAATATGGAATGATAGATATACAAAGATAGATGGAGCGACAGATAGACAGAACAATAAAAAGATGTAACGATTGATAGATATATGTAGATAAATCAACGATAGATATATAGATACATAAATAGATGCATGTATTGGTTGTCTGCTAACACACACACAGTGTTACTGAAATGCTGCAGTGTTCCCAGCTGCACACGTCTTGAGATGTGTGTGTGTGTGTGTGTGTGTGTAATGAGAGAATCTCATGGAGCTCTTCTCTGTGCAGATGTGTGTGCAGCAGCAGAGATTTGAGCAGCTCAACTTGCACTTCAAAGGTGCGTCAGGGGATCGGGGTCTCAGCTCGTCTTCATACGCTCCAGAGCTGTGCGGCCATGTAAATTTCATGACCTGTCTTTCTCACACAGTCTCTCCAATAGCATGACGGATATCAGCGGCCTGCCAGCTGTCAGCCGCTTCTGTCTTTTTCGACTTCTCTCGTTCTTTACTTTTCTCATTCCTTCTGTATTTTGTCTCTAAAGGGCTTCAGTCTGTCAGCCTGGGAGACGCTGAATTCCCTCCATCCAGCACATCACATCGCACACTATTAGAGATTTTAGACACAAGGTGGTTGTGTTCTGGTTGTAGTTCTGATATTTCTGTGGTTTGATTTATTTGCGGTTGATGGACGGTGAGATTCTCATCTTCATCCAACCTTTCACTCTCATGCTTTCCATCTGTGTGGCATGAAATGAAGTTCATCTTCTGTAAACAGACCATAACCATTTAGAGCAGCAGGTCTATACAGTAAGGTTGCATTTGTTTACATTATTTAACATAAATTAACAATGAAAGATATACTTCTAAAGCATTTATTAATCTTAATGAATGTTATTTCAACATGTTCTTTTAGTTTCATTGAGATACTATTATAGTTTTATTCATATTTTGAATGAATATGCAATTTTCCATTTTAATTTTAAAGTTTGTATGGAAGCCACTAAATAAAAAATAAAAAACACTTTTTAATTCACAATTCTGACTTTTTTTTATCAGAATTGTGAGTTCATACCCCAATTTCACAGAAAAGGCTTAAGCTAGTCCTAGACTAAAACGCATGTTTGAGATGTTTTAACTGAAAGCAATTTGTACTGACATATCTTAAAATATGTCACTGCAATAGTTTTGTCTCAAGATGCACACCAGTAATGTTTTTTTCTAATGTAAGATTATAAAAGCTACTTAAATATCCTAATTGAACTAAGGCCTAATCCGGGTTTAGGCTAAACCCTGTCTGTGAAACCGGGCCTCGATCTCACAATTCTGCTTTTATGAAATGCAAATGAGAGTTAAAAAGTCAGAATTGTGAGATATAAACTCCGACTTTATATCTCGCAATTCTGACTATATATATCACGCAATTCCGACTTTATAACTCACAATTCTGACTTTATATCATGCAATTCCGACTTTATATCACACAATTTCCGACTATATCACGCAATTCTGACTTTATATCTCACAATTCTGAATATATATATCACAATTCAGACTTTATATGACGCGATTCTGATTATATATCACACAATTCCAACTTTATAACTCACAATTCTGACTTTATAACTCACAATTCTGACTTTATAACTCACAATTCTGACTTTATATCACGCAATTCCGAATTTATATCACACAATTCCGACTTTATAACTCACAATTCTGACTTTATATCACGCAATTCCGACTATATCACACAATTCTGACTTTATATCTCACAATTCTGACTTTATATCTCACAATTCTGACTTTATATCTCACAATTCTGACTTTATATCACGCAATTCTGACTTTATATCTCACAATTCTGACTTTATATCTCACAATTCTGACTTTATAACTCACAATTCAGACTTTATAACTCACAATTCTGACTTTATATCACACAAGTGTGAGTTTATATCTTGCAATTCTAAAAAAAAAAGTCAGAATTGTGTGATATAATGCAATTACCTTTTTTTCATTTCATACGGGAAACAAGCTTCCATAAGTTTTAGCAATTTTGTTTTGTTTATTTTTATTGTTATTATAGTGCATTAAGTTGAACAAAATGAAAATGAGAAATGTTGCCTTGTTTTTTATATTTTATTTTATTTCAGTTAAAGTTTATTATATTTATATATCTGTTTATAAGTAACAAATATATTTAAAAAATAATAATAATATTTTTAGTTGTAGTTAACTATAATAACCCTGCTAATACATTATTAAAATCAAAAGTTGTATCTGGCATTATTTAATGGACCTGAATAACAATGAACAGTTGTTTTTTTATAAACCAATGTCAACAAAGTTTAATTGAATTGCATTGAATATACTTTATTGTCCCATTGCTGGGAAATTCATCTTGGACAACCATGACATAGCCAGTACAACATTAAACTCACATAAACAGTACAAACATAATAAATTACTAATAACCACAAGCCAGATAAAACAACAATACCCTACCTGTTCTTTCATTTGAGCAATTTCCTAAATACTGTAACATACTAGTTCATTTTAGTTAATGCATTATTAACTAATGGGTCCTTATTGTAAAGTGACCAACCAAAAATCTATCTACACACCTAAAACAATAGTAGTTTAATTTATTTGAACCAGGTTGATCGCTAAACCAGAGAAAACTTCTCCTTGTTTCCCAGTTATTCTGGTATGGATCGCCGATTACATATGGCATCTCAACGCTGTTTCCAGCAGGAAGAGGCGGAACACATGGAGTTTGGTCCAGTTCTCTGATCTCAGATCCAGACAAACACAAAGGCTCCATTGATCGAAGCCAAAGAAAAAAGTAAGTCTAAAACCCATAATTTTGAAAATCTGTCAATATATCTAAACGCAAGCAGCAGCTGGCCTTGAGCAGAACTGCGAGCATCTGCTGGCTTCCCCTCGTGAGATCCGATCTTCAAGTCGGGCGTCAAACTTACTTTCCGGATCGCCCCTTTGAACTCAGATCCAGAGAGGTGTGCGCACGTCCTCTGTGCCGAATCGAAATCAGATCCGTTTTGACAGCGTTCTGGAATATTCACTTGAGAAATCAGTGTGCTGTTCCAGCTGAGGTGATCACGTGACACAAGCAGCCTCAATCCCACTAGGATATTCTGCTCCATCCAGTGTGTTTGTGTTTGTGCACATGTGTGAGTCTTATATTCTCTTCAGCTTGACATGGAGCCTTTGGCTTTCATTTATTTAAAGCTATTATTGCACAGAAAACAAAACATATGCTAGACAGGTAACACACATAATCCATCATTAAGGGTTGTGTCTAGAACCCACTTCTATATCTTTCTATCGAGGTAAAATCACTATAACATGATCTCAAGTGCTTTTTTTAAAACATGCACACAGACAATACTGGTCAAAAGTTTGGAATCATTAAGATTTTTAATGTTTTTGAAAGAAGTCTCTTATGCTCGCTAAGGCTGCACTTATATAGTCAAATTAGGGCTGTCAAATCGATTAATCGATTAATATGTGTGTGTATATGTATATATATGCACACACATATATTATGTAAACAAAAACTTTTATGTTCGATGCGATTCATCGCGATTAATCAATTTGACAGCACTATCAAAAATACAATAAAAACAGGAATATTGTGAAATATTATTACAATTTAAAATAGCTGTTTTCTATTTGAATATATTTTAAAATATAATTTATTCCTGTGATCACAGCTGAATCATTACTTCAGTCTTCAATGTCACATGATCCTTCAGAAATCATGCTGATTTGCTGCTCAAGAAACATCTTATTATTATCAATGTTGAATAACAGTATTTGCTACGGTGCATATGCTGCCTGCTTTTTGACACATCTGTAGTGCACATCTGATGCTGTCTAGGCAGTTTACTGGGTTTTGGAACAGAGCACCTATTTAGGGGCCTTTATTGTCTTTTATCTCAAGGCCCCTAAAAATCCATGATTATGTAATCTCTGTCCATGTTTACTGAAAACAGCGGCTGCAGTCTCTGAATCCTCCTCTACCGGTCGTTAAAAGACTATTAAACGAAAGGACTTGCATCACTCACATCAGATGATCATTCTTACAAGGCCATTTAAATCCCATATTAAGCTGCAAATTACTGGCCAACTGGCGATCATGATTTATTTACTCACCGAAGGCGGTTTTTACTCACTTTGGCATTGGCGAGTGTTAACGTTGGACCCTGTGAACATTCAGGATCGTCGAGGTTTGACTGTGAGCCCAAAATGATGAAAATGATTCCAAATGTTTGCTATTATTGTACTAAAGAGACCCGCTGATATGTCTGCGTAGGTTCACGTTTGATTTTTGGGATCGGGAATAACAGTCAGTCGCATGTCTGAAACAGGACACCCAAAGCCCAAAATCAAACTGTCAAACTTCATCCGAATGCGTTTGGCAGTGAATTTACACTTTATGACGAACACATGGCAGGCGTTGAGGAATATGATCTGTCTCATACAGCACTGACGCCTGTAGTTCCTGTAGATCCCCTGGTTCAGCCTTTCCATCGTTCACAAAAGTTAGTTTTGGACTGAATCTTTAGTTTTGTGAGAAGAAATAAAAAACGTAGATGGTAAAAAATTGTGTTTCAGCATTGGGTTTTGGAGTCTTTCTTTACTTTCTTGTTTGTGTGATATCACAATCTTCTAAACAACAAGAGATATGCAGAAAGAAACCTACCTGTGGCTCTAACAGTAGAATATGGTGATTGCAACATAAAGGTCATGGGTTCGATTCCCAGGGAATGCATGAACTGATCAAATGTATACATGTAAATGTTATCCACTACAATGTCATGCGCATGCAATTGAGAATCATTTCAAAACATCTCCAAATATCCAGATGCATTACAGTTATGTGAATTTAGGGGTCAATGTGTATAATTGCCATGAAAGTCATGTCACAAAATCCACAACTTGTAAGTAAGTATTGTTAATCATTTGACATTTAAAGAGGTTTACATATACAGGTAGTCTAAGAGGTATTGAATTGTGTCTATGTTGGAAGCTTACTTTGTGCATTATTTATTGGCTTTAAAATGCCATTAATACATTTCAGTGTTTGATTTTAAGATTAATAATTTTGGTCCAGTGTTCGGTCTAAAAGCAACTGGCTTACAGCATTAGTTCTTGCATTCATTTGCACTATGTTCGATTACAGTAGTCTATCTGTGGTTCACCACAATCAGTATCTACTAGTTCAAACACTTTCCTTGAAGCAAATTAACACTTCCACTGTCTGCTGGGAAAATAACATACAGGCTGCAGCATGGTTGTGAATGCACCAAAACATTTTTTGCTTTAGGTGTCACGTCTGAAGAGACGCAATATAGATCCGTTCATTGTGCATTTCAACAAAAGATCCTCTGTATCTCTTATTCCCTGTTGTTGTCGGTGAAATTTGATCCAGGATTGGCTGATATCCGCAGACAGCTGGACTCTTACAGGGATTCTAGTTCTTCTCGCTGATCAAAGTCTTAAAGTCTTAAAGATACTCAAGCCATGATTTCATCCAGAGTCTCACCGCAATCGGACTCTGTCTCCGTGTAAATTGTGAACACATGCAAAACCTAAAAGCCAAAAATGGAACAATAATAGTATCAAAATGCTGTTGTTTGTGCACTTTTGGAGGAATGTAAACTAAAAAATTTTTTTTTAAAAAACTGTAAATGTACTGTAAAAATGGCAGAACAGGTTTTGTCAGGTGCTTCATATNAAAAACTAAAAAAAAAAACTGTAAATGTACTGTAAAAATGGCAGAACAGGTTTTGTCAGGTGCTTCATATATATAAATATATAATATTTTAGGGGTTCCCATCATGGAATCATTTTAAAGATTTAGTTTTAATTAGTGAATTATTTAATGTTTATTTTTATTTTAATAAAATTTTATAAATGAAACATCTCATAAACAGACTACTTTGTCATTAGAAAAAAATTTAAAAAAATATGTTAAACATGAAAGTATTATGCAATCATTTAAGACATTTCTGAGCTGTGGTTTTGAAAATGCCCGTGTTTGTGTGGACAGGGCCTCCATCAGTGTCTACTCCGGTTTGAACAATGTAAGGCTGAACACCGTTACTGACAATCGACATTTTGGCTGCGTGAGATTCTCCAGCTTTGTTGTTGTTGAGCAACCGAAGAGCGAGCTGTTAAAGCTGGAAACGGGGCCGGGAGCAGCAGCTCATTTGCATTTAAAGGGACACACAAAAATAGTGTATTTTTGCTCACACCCAAATAGTCGCAAATTTGATAAGCTATAATACATGATCTGTGGGGTATTTTGAGCTGAAACTTCACAGACACATTCTGGGGACACCAGAGACTTATATTTCATTTTGTGAAAAGGGGCATAATAGGTCCCCTTTAAATGTTACTTGTGTCAGAATGTTCAGAGAACATTCAAAAGTAACATGTATGTAATGGAATGTTCCCTTAATGTTTGCATAACAAAGAAAAAATTATTTCAAAACATAAATATAACAATGGTAACATTACCAAAACGTTCTTAGAACATACTTTTGTTAGCTGGGTAACAGGTTTTCATTTTCATCCTGTGTTTGGAGGATGATCGCATTGTTCAGATGGTCTCTGACTGTAGAGCACATTTTACTGCTTTCAGGCCTTTTTGTGCTTGAGATTTGTCTCATATTGTGTTTTATCAGCAGACGTGTATCTAGGTCAGCCAATGTTTTCAGTGCTGTGGGTCCAAACTATCTAAAATCCAGCTGTTGTCCAATTTAATTATTTTTTTTTTTCGGTTTGTAAAGTTTTAACCTCTAAGCAAGTCATTTTATGGGTGATTCAGTTGGTTGTGTTGTTGCCCTGGGTGAAGGAGTTATAATAAATCTATTTTGGTCNCCTGGAGCTACATCTGGACTCCTCTGCTCAAGGCTACCACCTGGACTTCACCACCTGCACCTCCCTGGATTTTGGCACCGCCCTGGACTCCTGCTCTTGGCCTCCTCCCGGATAGCCGTCCGCCTCCCGAACCGCCTCCTACATTATCTGCTCCATCTCTTCTTCTTCCCCTCTCCACGGCGCGAGGACGCACCTTTCCGGGAGGGGGCGATATGTCACATGTGCACTCTGTTCTGGACTCATTGTTGGACTTGTTGTTGTTCCATTTCCCACCACCAGTTAATCACCATGGCAACTGATCACCACAATCATCACACCCAGCTGTTCCTAATCACCCTCCTTGTTATCCCTTGTATATAAGCCCTGTGTTTCCAGTCCTGTGTTGTCTGGTATTGCTCATGTTATGTTGGTATATGTTCCTGTGGATTCCTGTTTATCTCCTAGTAAAGTCTTATTATATCTCTATCTCCTTGTCGTGCGCTTGATGTACCAGCTACCGTAACAAGGGGTTTATCACATTTTTGACCTTTAAATTGTAGGCCGCATACCAAAAAAGCAATTCAGTTCTGTTAAACAGGTTTCAATATCCACTTAGAGAGACATGCACCTGCAAAAAGTCTGGAAAAAAAATAGTTTTTTGTGAAGTCTGTCCCTGTCCATCAAGAAAATGGTCCAGGGATGTAGTCTAAATTTAGCTAAACTAGCACTAAATGGCATAAACCTATGGAAGCTTGTTTTCGCCACTAAATAAAAAAATGAAAAAGGTAATTGCGACTTTTTACCTCACAATTATTTTTCTCGCAATTGCGAGTTTTTAATCACGCTCAGAATTGCAAGATATAAACTCACAATTGTGAGTTATAAAGTCAGAATTGTATGATATTAACTCGCAATTATGTCTTTTCTCAGAATTGCAAATTTATATCTCAAATTTATAGTTAAAAGCGTATAATTTGACAAAATCTCTTAGTCTGCATAAACTGAAAATTCGCCCAATCTATTTTCTAAATGCATGTTATTGATCTTATTGTGAACAATTCATTTTAATTCAATATATTTTAATAATGAGTATATTTTATTTACAGCTCTGTATGTACTTATATTTAAATTCATTTAAATTTATATAAAATTTGTATGTCTTTGTATGTCTTCAAACCAAAAAGCAAGGTGTTTTTGAGCGTCTCACTTGTGTCTCTTTATCTTCTCTTCAGGGTGTCCTTGTTGATTTCAGCTCCTTTGTGTGCTGATCCTCCATTAGGACGTTCCATGTATCTTCTCCGTGGCCTGACTGGGTGTTGACGAGATGGTCTGTTGTAAATAAATGATGAGCAGATCTGTTTACAGTCACGTACAAAAGCTTGAAGACATTCCCATGGTGTAGGATGCCCTGCCCGCAGGCCTTCACCATTCATTCAACAGCTTTTCTGTGAACAGGTTCAACAAATCCTCAATGGTGAGAATCAGATTTAGACATCCAAACAAGACCAGCAAACAATACTAAACTCTCAGGAGATGTGGAGCTCCTCAGAGATTTTTAGACTATAACAATTTTTTGTATGACTGCTGATGTTACAGCATATAAACTCTCGCTGGTTAATTTCATTTGTCTACTAAAAATGTCAAAATGTGGACATACAGATCACTCTGACAGTTTTGTAATGTTTTTCTGAACTTTAATGAGCAAATGTAATTTCCAACACAACTCAAATCATCATGCATTCAGGGTTGGACATTGCATTTTAAATGTAATTTTTCATTAGTTTTTGGATTAAAATCATAATAATAAATAATAATAATTATTATATCTTCACATCTTTTGCACAATTTGACGAGATTACAACTTTGATTAAAGTTTTTTTTTCTTACTTAATATTTTTTTTATCTTGCTTTCCAGTACAAATATGTAAACATTCTTAATACATTTTCTAGAGATACAAAGTGACCTATCAAACCTATCAAAATTTTGTGATTTCATGCTTAAAATGGAAAAACTAATTTATTTTTCTGACCCCTTTGCCAAATATTTTTCTTGTTTTAAGCATAAGCGCACTTAATTTTTGATAAATGTTTTGGAAAACAAGACCATTTTGCATCTCAAGTAAATGTATCTTGATTTAGATATTTATAAATACAAAAATACTGAGGAAGAAAATCACTTTTTGCAGTGATGACTAAAAATATACTCTGTTCAAAAAATAATATTTTCCTTCTATTTTTCTTCACACGTCTCTTATATCATCTCAAGCTGTTTACTGACTCTCTTGTCTCTTTGGTGAATGAGGAAACTAACTTGACACATGTGAGATTGCTGAGGTCTTTTTCTCTAGAGAAACATCTGAGATGCAGGAGATTTTAGGAAAGTCTCTATTTCATTAACAGATTTTGACGCACCCTTGTTGTCATATAACAACCCCCAACCACTGTCAGTGTTGATGAGAACATCATTGCATTATATCAAGTGTGTAGCTGCATGTCTGAAAATACAATTTAAATTTTTTTTTAAAAATGAAGAAATCAGATTTAATATGCTGCTGATTTTAGTCTTTTTAGTGTAATTATTAAGTGCAGCTTAAAAAGAGAATTTATAAAAAGATTGTTTGTACCTCCCCTGATCTTAAAAGGCACATTAGCAGCTGACGCTAGAGGTTGCGGTCAAGGAGTGTCAGTGAAGCAAGTCGAGTAAGACCGGTTATATTTGGTGCCGTGACCCGGATGGGAGTGAGGCAGTGTTAATTTTGACATCAAATTTTGATTTAGTTTTAGTCATAGTCTTTTGACTAAAATGCCATTTAGTTTTAGTCATATTTTAGTCATCGGAAATTGTTTTAGTTTTAGTCTAGTTTTAGTCGACTAAATCTAAAGTATTTAGTTAAATTGTAATGCATTAAGCATTTCTCTAACAATACACAGATCCTATACACTGATATACATCTGATTTTCTCCAAACTGTTTATGTTCACCCAACTGTACTTTGCTCGCCAAAGCAGAAGGTTTTTGACCGTTCAAGTGCAAAAAGACATGAAAGAGCAAAATTCAGTACTTTTCAGGGATTGACACACTTATCATTGAGGTACTATTATAGTTTGTTTAAAATTTTTATTAGATTTGATTTTTAGTTTTTCTGCTTTCATTGTAATTTTAGCTAAAAGTTTTAGCAATTTTTTGTGTGTTCATGTCTTTTAGTTTTTGCTTTTAAATGTCAATAAGTTTTTATTTCTGTTTGTTATTTTAATATCTCAGGTTAAGCTAAAGCTTAGAAACTAGATGAAATAAAATAAGTTTACATTTATTTATATATTTTTTTTTATTTCAGTTAACGTTTATTTCAAGTAATGAAGGTTTTTTATGGTTTAAGGTTTAGTTAACTAAACTTTAGTTAACTATTGAATAATGTGTCAAATAATGTTCTTAGTCTTTCCTTCCTGTGACATAAGATACAGTAGTTTACTATGAATTAAATTGAAATTAAATTAAATACAGTTTACTGTGTAAACAAAATAACAATAATGACCAGGAAAAAATAATAATTATAAACCATCCCGAAATACACCGTGACTCTTATTCTGAAATTTCTGCAGTCTGCACTGTAGCCTATTGTAGTATCAGGCTACTCATGAGGGAGATAAAATATGCATTCTTACAACCTTCTAAAACATACTACCATTTAAAAATTGTGTAATAAACATTGTCATGATTCATCAACATTAGCTTATAAGCAATCGCTTGGCATAAATGTGCTCTATTCATTAATTGAGAAGCAGTCAGATGTGCTGCTGCGCGAGTCGTTAGAGCGCGCAACAGCGCCGTGTTTCCCGCGGTTAGATCAGCACGTTACACTTCAAATGTGCGCATCTTCCACACAGGACAGCAGTCCTGACTGGATATCTTCCCAAATCGTCCTTCTCTTCTATTTTCGTCTCATTTTTATTCGTTGACGAAAATTGGAGTAGATTTTAGTCATAGTTTTAGTCATTCAAAACGCATTTTTATTTAGTCATCGTCTCGTTTTCGTCCGTGAAAAAATGTCGTTGACGAAAATTATGACAAATTATTAGTCAACGAAATTAACACTGGAGTGAGGTTTAGGGGGGTGAGTGTAATGGAGGCCAACTATCTGACAAGGCTAACCTTTCGGGGCAGTCGTGGCCTAATGGATAGAGAGTCGGACTTGTAACCCAAAGGTCATGGGTTCGAGTCTCAGGTCCGGCAGGGATTGTCGGTGAGGGGAGTGAATGTCCAGCGCTCTCCCCACCCTCAATACCACGACTGAGGTGAAACCCTTGAGCAAGGCACCGTACCCCCAACTGCTCCCCGGGCGCCGCAGCAATGGCTGCCCACTGCTCCGGGTGTGTTCACCGTGTGTGTGTTCACTGCTGTGTGTGTGTACTTGGATGGGTTAAATGCAGAGCACAAATTCCGAGTATGGGTCACCATACTTGGCCACATGTCACTTCACTTCAACTAGTGAGAGCTGTGTAGGTAAACCTCACTCCCCTGATCTTAAAAGGTGCACTAGTGGCTGACGCTAGAGGTTGTGGTCTTTAGCATCCTTGCTAAAGCACCCGCCTCCAATGCTGGAGGCGTGGTTTCGAATCCCGCTTGGAGCAGGTCGAGTAAGACTGGTTACATTTGGTGCCGTGACCCGGATGGGAGTGAGGTTTAGGAGGGTGAGTGTAATGGAGGCCAATTGTTGAGAGCTGTGTAGGTAAACCTCACTCCCCTGATCTTAAAAGGTGCACTAGTAGCTGACGCTAGAGGTTGCGGTCTGTAGCGTCCTTGCTAGAGCGCCCGCCTCCCTTGCCGGATGCCGGTTCGTATCCAGTTACATTTGGTGCCGTGACCCTGATGGGAGTAGGGTTAAAGGGGGTGAGTGTAACTGAAGCAAGCTCATAAAAGCTGTGCTTGTAAACTTCACTCCCCTAGCCTCAAGAGGCGCACTGGCGACTGACACAAAAGGCTGCAGTCTTTAGCCTCCTTGTTAGCGTGCCCACCTCGGTTTACCCACCCTTGATAATGCCGTTATCACTGTGCCGATTACCACTTTGTTCCTAACTACTGTTTCCTTCCTTCCGTTGCAGGAGAAGCAGATGAACTTCCAGGCTTTTCCCAAGTCTCCCAGCAGATTTTATTCATCTCTAATTTTTATAATTTCTGGAACAATTTGGATCTGGATCCTTTCAATGCTGAAAATGAGCCTTAATATGAACCTTATTTCAGGGCAGTTTGCTGAAAGGCATCTTTGTTAGCTGAAGAAATGCACAGTGTCATATTTCGTAAGTTGAGTTTAGTCATTTTCCATCTAGGTGCCCATATTTACTTGACTTGTTCTTTGTTTTGCTCACTTTGCAATGAAACATTTAAATTGAAGGTGAGGCTTCATGAAAATACACTTTATTTTATTTACGCCATCAGTCTGTTCGGTGTGTAACAGTAAAGCACATATGAGATTATCTGGGGCACGTTCAAATCTGATGCATATCTGATATCTGACTTAAATCTAAACACTAAAATCAGGATTTTTCGTCATTGTTAAATAGCTCAGGCTCAGGTAATATTAGTTAATGTCATGTGACAGTGATACAGAGGCATTGATATCTGATTCAGTTTCAAAGAGAAAGTGAGCAGAGTTTAACCTATTATCATTTTATTATTGTATCAATTATATCAATTTATTATTACAGGGTCAGAAATTGACAATTTATAGAGCTTAAATATATATATATTTATATATGTATGTGTATATACACACACCGATCAGGCATAACATTATGACCACCTTCCTAATATTGTGTTGGTCCCCCTTTTGCTGCCAAAACAGCCCTGACCAGTTGAGGCATGGACTTCACTAGACCCCGGTTTGTTCAACACATCCCACAGATGCTCGATTGGATTGAGATCTGGGGAATTTGGAGGCCATGTCAACACCTCAAACTCGTTGTTGTGCTCCTCAAACCATTCCTGAACCATTTTTGCTTTGTGGCAGGGCGTATTATCCTGCTGAAAGAGGCCACAGCCACCAGGGAATACCGTTTCCATGAAAGGGTGTACATGGTCTGCAACAATGCTTAGGTAGGTGGTACGTGTCAAAGTAACATATACATGGATGGCAGGTCCCAAGGTTTCCCAGCAGAACATTGCCCAAAGCATCACACTGCCTCCACCGGCTTGCCGTGATTCATCAGACCAGGCTACCTTCTTCCATTACTCCGTGGTCCAGTTCTGATGCTCACGTGTCCACTGTTGGCGCTTTCGGCGGTGGTCAGGGGTCAGCATGGGCACCATGACTGGTCTGTGGCTATGCAGCTCCATACACAACAAACTGTGATGCACTGTATAGTCTGACACCTTTTTATCAGAACCAGCATTAACTTCAGCAATTTGAGCTACAGTAGCTCGTCTTTTGGATCGGACCACACGGGCCACCCTTCGCTCCCCACGTGCATCAGTGAGCCTTGGCTACCCATGACCCTGTCGCTGGTTCACCACTGTTCCTTCCTTGGAGCACTTTTGATAGATACTGACCACTGCAGACCGGGAACACCCCTCAAGAGCTGCAGTTTTGGAGATGCTTTGACCCAGTCATCTAGCCATCACAATTTGTCCCTTGTCAAACTCGCTCAAATCCTTACGCTTGCCTAATTTTCATGCTTCTAACACATCAACTTTGAGGACAAAATGTTCACTTGCTGCCTAATATATCCCTCCCACTAACAGGTGCCGTGATGAAGAGATAATCAATGTTATTCACTTCACCTGTTAGTCCTCATAATGTTATGCCTGACTGGTGTATATATGTGTATATATATATATATATATATATATGATGTGAGGAATATTCCATATGCGTGTCATCACACAGCCTCCCATATCAACTTCTGATGTTTGTCAAAAAACAAGAATCACAACATCTATTCTTTAACAATCTCTATGTCTTACATTTGAATCGCTCACATTGCATCAGCAAATGTCAGATTTTCATTCTTAAACCATGTATTATTTCAATTCCCAGTAAAGTTACCAACAAACAACTGAAAAACTGCTACATTTTAATTCTTTACACCAAAGACAATCTTTACTCCAATTTGATGCTTGATGAGTGTTTATTTTGGCTGTACAACACATGCTTGCTTAAAAGATGACAAAATGATGAGCAATCCAATCATTTCACAATCACTAAAAGACAAACGCTGGATTACACTGGACTGAAGTGAGCACCATCCTCGTCGTCATTCATTTACATTTTCTCTTGGTACAGAGATCAAAGCAGAATGGGGTCAAAGGGCAGGAGATGCCTGGAATCAACATTTACACTGAAAACGGCTCGGCCTCTTTCTAATCCAAAACTTCTTCCCACTGGCGCTCGCTCAACCTCTCAAATGCAGATCAGAGGAAACAAGTTTATGTCCTGCTTTGGCTGGAGAAATATGAAATGGCTTTTTCATTTTTCTCGGAATCATTATGGGGAAATATCACAGCCAAAGGCAGCGAATAAATACAGCCGCGGCCGGGCTGATAACAGTCGGCTGGAGAGATGAAAAAGAGCCGTTCATTAAATTATGGGAATTACTGGAGAGAATCAAATATCCAGTGAGATCAGTGAAACACAGAGGATCTGTTCTCAAACAGAGTGAGCTGCATTTTAAGACATCGAATGCATAATTCTAACATGCATAATTCAAATGCATATTTCTATTTGGCTACTTGCCAATGCCGAAGTCTGTTGAAACCAATTGTGCTTCTCTGAGGAGTTCTCATAGAGATATGGACAGCGATCATCTTGGTGTTAGAATAAATTTGACCAGTTCATGCATTTCCTAGAACTCAAACCATTGAATGTTATCTCTTATGGTAGTTGATTGAACAAAATCTTTATCGGACCATCACAATACTGTGATTCGAACATTCCTGAGACATTTTGAGTGTGTGTTGTGCCTCATGAGCGTTGTGTTTGATCCTGACCATGACTTGAAGAGCGTTGCGAGCAATGAGCCGTATTACAGATGCCCTAAAGGTGTGTGTTCAGAATGTGCATGTTTATACATATGTGCGCATGCATGATTGCGAGCATAAGTTTGTCTGCACGCTTTCCTGCATTTATAGCCTGTGCGTATTCCCGTCTCTCACCTCGCATGCGTGATTCCAACAGATGGAATTGGTTTCATACAGCTGGCACGTCCCCAGGCCAAAGCAATTATGAATTATAAACAAGCTTTGCAGAAAACCACACACACATTTCCTCTTCATTCATTCCTTCTTCTTCTCTATTTTTCTGTCTATCGATCACACACATGCAGATGATGTGTAAATTTAAACGAGCTCAGATCATTTCTTCAAACCACCAGCTTTTGACAGAAAACACAAACCCAGAGGAAAATGTTATTGCTCAGTTGTTGCTCTTTCTAGGAGTCCTAATGAATGCTTCCATTATGCTTCGTTAAAGGATCAACTTCAGCTGGATTGATGTTTCATTCATTCATGCTTTTGAGAAAATACTGTAGGAGCCAAAGGAAAATAAAAACAGTATGAAATAAAATACTGGACATCACAATCACAATAAGGCATTATGGGTCACGCCTGACAAATTGACTAATATCTGCCAAAGAAATTATTTTTTGGTCAGAATTTTATGACGCTCAGAACAGGGTTATTATCCTTAACTAAAACTAAAACCATAAAAAAAATTTTTTTTTAAAAATGTCATTACTTGAAATAAAATAAATGTGGACAGAAATAAAAATAAAATATTAAAAACACAAACTTATTTGATTTCATACAAACTAAAATCAATAAATAAAAAGTATTAATAAAACTATATAGACATTAAAAAATTGACAAATACTTTAAGTAAAATTAAAGTGAAATGTGAAAATAGGCTATAAAAATAAAATCGAATTCAAGATATTAAAGTCCCCCTGTAGTCAATAATTTTCTCTCTTAAAACTCATCTGTGATCACCAAAATGACATTTAAACGTTTTATTTTTCCTGTGAAGAAAAATTCTTCATGCCTTAAAATAGCTTGAATGTAACTCTACACCCTTGCTGCATTTATTATACGCGGATCTATGAATATGCTAATTAGCCCCGCCTCCACTCACTCACACGAGCTCAGAGATCCACTCGGTCAACTTACTGAGGTAAACGCTGCACAGTGGTATTGCTTTTTACAATTTCGGACATATAACTGTAATTAATATGATTAGACTTTTGCTTGACTACGTTATCAAACAGCTGCCCCTCTAGTGCTGTGTTGCTAATGTTGCAAGACTCCCTTCCTTCAATACGGTCATTGTTAATGATGTGCTAAAGCCCACCAGTAATTTCAACCACAAGCATATAAACTGAAAGCATATTAAAAACACCACATAGACATATAAACAACATTAAAAACTAGATTTTCACCACAGGGGGACCTTAACAAAAACCATAGTAGTATATCAATGATACGAAAATAACACTGGCTCAGAATTAAAATTAAGTTTCCGAGTTTCGATAGGCTGCTGGCAGCCATTTTTATTGATGTCTCATTGGAGTTTGATTGTTTTTTTTATTTTATTTACTGTATTGCGCCCCCTAATGGTGGAGTTTGGCCATTTTTGCAATGCATTCTCAGAATATCCTGCTGTCCCAATTTTCTTTAGATTTAAACTTTGTGTTGAGAAGATGTAGGTAGTTTTGTGGCTGATATTTGTGAAACAATTTGAATCAAAATCAGTTTGATAACTCTTTATCTCAGGAGAAACATCTGAAAGCTGGAGACTTTGAAACATTGATTAGATCTCATTTGTGTTTTCATTCTCACCCTGACAGACAGAGAGAAAAAGAGATCAAAATAAGAGGAATTTAATCTTGGTGAAGTTCATGACCTCCTGAGTGATTTACGGCGTGTCCTGGAGTTCATCGGCCGCGTTTGGCTCCAACTCTACACAACTCCAGATCTTCATTCATCAGGGGAGCACGGCAGGAGCGCGGGCCGACGTTCCTGACATCCTCATCTCTCCTTTTCCTCTTTGTTCCCCATCTGCTGTAGCATGAGTGCCAAGAGACTGACATTTACAGAAACGCCCTGCGTTTTACACCAGCTCTGATAAAACACACAGGAGTAGTGTTGGCCGAATCCATTGAACGCTTCACACGTCAACTAATTCCAGGATCAAATCTTGTTGCACATGTATAAAGAGCAAAAACACTTAGCTTTGGCATCTGATTTGGGCCACTTTCTAATGTAGTTTTAAATGCAACACATATCTGATCATCAAAATCTAAACACTCATATCTGATTCTTCTCTTAAAACAAGATTTTTCATGACAATTAAAGGGTTAGTTCACCCAAAAATGAAAATTACCCAATGATTTACTTTTGTGGTTTAAACAAATTGGTCTGTGCAACAAACTCAAGCTCCTCTTCTCTTATATCGAAATCTTCTGACATTTCTCTTTAAAGTTTCTCATTTTAGACTTCTAATTCATGACTGGTGTTTTGTTTTGCTCTCTCCTCTGAGCTTCCGCATTCGTCATTACGTCACATGTCGGGTCAGAGTTCACTTTTTCGCCCTAAATCTATGCGTCGTCTGTCAGAAGCTAGTTATTTTAGTTTTAAAGTTTTAAATATAGATATTTTTCTTACACAAATGCATCGTTTCACTTCAGAAGGCCTTTATAAACCCCCCAGAGCCGTGTGGATATCTTTTATGATGGATGGATGCACTTTTTTGGGCTTCAAACCCTCATCCTTTTTTACTACCATTATAAAGCTGGGAAGAGCCAGGACATTATTTAATATAACTCTGATTGTATTCATCTGAAAGAAGATATACATATACACCTAGGATGGCTTAAGAGTGAGTAAATCATGGGGGTAATTCTCATTTTTGGGTGAACTGACTCTTGAAGGGTAAGAGTGATTAATATTTTATGTATTGTTGTTTATTTTAAATCCATTAAATAATTATAAATAATATTTAAATATAAGTATTAATAATAATTATTATTGATATTATTAATCAAT
>RJVU01051648.1:4750222-4784248 GCA_003731715.1 Anabarilius grahami
TAGGGGTAGTGTAGGGGGATAGAAAATACAGTTTGTACAGTATAAAAACCATTACGCCTATGGAGAGTCCCCACTAAGATAGCAAAACAAACCTGAGTGTGTGTGTGTGTGTGTGTGATGTGTGTGTAATTTAGGTATAGCCTACCCTATGTTCTAGGGACAAAATATCCCCACGAAGATGGCAATACCAGAAATCCTTGTCCTTGTGGGGACATTTTTTTATTTTTTTGACCCCATGAGGAAAACGGCTTATAAATCATACTAAGTTATGTTTTTTGAAAATGTAAGTTTTCTGTGATGGGTAGGTTTAGGGTTAGGGGATAGAAGATACAGTTTGTACAGTATAAAAAACATTATGTCGATGAAATGTCCCCTTGAAAACTCAACGTGTGTGTTTGTGTGTCTGTGGGCATGTTTTTGTGAAATATCAGGACACAAATGTGTATAATGACATGGGTATGACATAGGTATTACAAGGAGAGGGTGACTTATGAGGACATTACCCATGTCCCCACTTTTCAAAAGGCTTATATATCATACAGAATGAGTTTTTGTGAGAAAGTAAAAGAGTGCACAGTTTCCTGTGATGGTTAGGTTTAGGGGTAGGGGTAGTGTAGGGGGATAGAAAATACAGTTTGTACAGTATAAAAACCATTACGCCTATGGAGAGTCCCCACTAAGATAGCAAAACAAACCTGTGTGTGTGTGTGTGTGTGTCTGTGTGTGTGTGTGTGTGTGACCTTGTCAACACAGTGCCCTCCTGACCCATCCATCAGAGACTGCAGCAGAGGACACACAGTGTGTTTCATTATATTTGCTTTTCATCAGGGGTCTTGAGCCCAAAAGCTCAGATGCATGCTGAAGAATTAATGGGGTCATCTGAGATCATCAGTGTTTTAATTGAACTTTAATCCTGTTCCACCTCAATTCCCAAAACTCCCACATACCTGGCGTATTGAAGCGCCAATCCACATCCCTCAGAGTAGCTGGTTTACATCTGACGTCTGGGTCTCATTCAGTTGTCAGACTGAGAAATAATTAAAGAGTTTAGAAACTATTGCTGTTTTATCAAATGTGAAAATGAACCATCAGTCCCTCACTTCAATGAGTAACTTTAGCTCTTTATTTCCATCATGTTAATTTTCATGTCTTTACATTATAATTAATTAATAATATAAGTTGTAATTAATTCAGTTGAAGTATATTTCAAAACAAGCACAATTATTTTCAAAAGTCCTACAGATAGGAACAGAAAATGATCCAGTCGTTTTTTGTTTTTTTTAATCATTTGTTTGCAAATGAAGCAAATTAAACTCCATGTGTTCGTTCACATCATGTTGAACCTGTGCAGCTGGAGTAGTAAACCTCTACCTCATCTGTTGCTAAAGGGATTTTCTTATTAGCACCTGGACTAAACTTATTGAGGCAATGCTGCCACCTGCTGGCGACTGAACTTAGAGATCCTGTAGGTCAGCAGCTACAGAAAAGACTTCATGAATGACTCTGTTCTTAGTGTCCCAGTCTCAGATGTCCCCAGAATGTGTCTGTGAAGTTTCAGCTCAAAATACCGCACAGATCATTTATTATGCCATGTTGTAAATGCCCATTTTTGAGAGGAAGGAAAAACATGCTGTTTTCGTCCATGTATCTTTAAATGCAAATGAGCTGCTACTCCCCGCCCCCTATCCAGAAGAGGGCGGAGCCTGTGCAACTCATGTCTCAGATACTCTGCCAAAAACTTAACAAAACATCTGTTTGGTTTTGATTATCATCTCTATTGCGGTCAAGCTCATGTGACACAGCAGTTCTTCATCATCATGAAAGTTTATTAACTGCACGCGTTTTAAAGCAATATCAGTCTAAACTTCTGATATATGATTTTCTGAACGCACACATGAGCTGGATGTCAGACGACGTGTCTCACGAGTGCTAAACTAAGCACACTTTCATATGTTATTGCATTTAAAGTGTCAAATACACACAAGTTTGTCGAAAACACACAAAGTTTGTCTGTGAACGTAAACAGCAACTAAAGAAATCACATGTGTATATTAGATCTGTGTATTAAAGTGAAAGCAACATAATAGTGCCTACTGCTATATGAATCAAACAACAAAAGAAAAACAGAAAATCACTTACTGCTCTTGATTGAATAACTTTAGTAGCTTTAATAAGAATATATTTATTTCTTGAATGCTGCTGTTAAATGCTCTGGCGAGGAGATAAACATGGCCGACTGTGTACAGCTCACTCAGGGCGGAGTCTATGCTAATAGGCCAGAGTCCGTCAGCAGTCGTGGGCGGGGCCTAAGTATTTGTGACGTCACAAAAGCTATAGTTTATTCTGAGACACTGCTTATGATTTATGGGGATTAAAAAAGAAGAGTTGGTGGATTTTTACTATTATAGTGTGGTTGTGTACACACACTGCCGACACACATTTATGTTCAAACACCATGTAAAAGTGAATTTTGCATGATAGGTCCCCTTTAATATTTTATGTTAGAAGGGGAAAACAGGATGAGAGTTTTTTAATAGGAGTTCCACACACAGGTATTACTGTAGCGATTGATTCTTGTGAGCAGCAGCTGTCAGGCTCCGCTGGCTGTTGTTTCCCATGGCGTGTTGATTGATTAGCTGAGTTTGGCTTCACCGGGGCGTCGTATCTTCATCCAGCTCCTCAGGCTCCTCACAGCAGACAGTCCAGCTGAGCCGGGCAGCGCTCATTCTGCTCATACGGAACCGTCTCTTCCCGACATCCTCGTTTCTTTCGATTACAGCCGCTGGTGTCCGCCGTACCTCTGAGAATATCCACCTCTGCGTCCAGCATCACTCACAGCGGCTGCTTTGACTTAGTGGTTGGTCGTATCCTACAGGTAGATCTCATCATTTGATGGGCTGTTCAATCTGTCTGTGCTGAAGCGCAGCTGAGGGCCTGCGGTGATCCAGACCGCTCAGGGGAACCTGTCTAAAACATATTTGTGTTCTGCTATGTCTCAAAGAAACGCTGAAATCCTCAGTAGGGACGTGAGAGGATTATCCAAGTGGATGCTGCACACTGGTGGTGGATGAGGAGAGACCCCTTATATGATTGTAAAGCGCTTTGGGTGTACAGTAGTACATAGGAAAGCGCTATATAAATGCCTCATTCATTCATTCATTCATTCATTCATTATTGTGTGCACATCAAAATGCTCTTAAAGGTGCAGTAAGAAAATCATTGTTGAACACTGTAGATATTTGAAATCTACCCAAACAACACACCCCTCCGTTAGATCACACAATGCAAGAGTGGATGTCACTTTAGATAGATAGATAGATAGATAGATAGATAGATAGATAGATAGATAGATAGATAGATAGATAGATAGATAGATAGAGAATCCTCTGACTTTTTCTCTTTTGTAATGTCTCTCAGGCACTTCTCTTTCTACAGTCTTTCTTCAAATCTCCCTCTCACTCTCTCGCCCCCTACTGCTGATTGGCTGCATTAAGTTTGTTGTGGTGTTCGGTTTGATCCACTTTTAACAGTGTTTCTCAGAAATCGCTTACTGCACCTTTAATGTGTTTCCCCGCTGAATACGGTCGTGGAGTTTGGCACAATGGCGTTAAAACTAGTTGACCAATTTGCTTTTGTTTCTCTTTTGTAAATTAAAAGGTTCTAGTGAATTATAGGATTTTTTTTCAATGATAAAATACTCTGTTGTCTGCCAATTTAATATGCAGTCACTATAATGGAGATATTTATAGGTTCATTTATCTGAAGAGTGAAACACTGTGACAATACGATGCTTTTAAAACAGTTTGTTTGTCTGTTTAATCTGTTTTAGCATTTTATCTCCTCCGTGACGTGCCTAACATAGGGTATAAAACTAAAATTAAACCATAAAAAATGTGTTATTTGAAATAAAATGAACATTAACTGAAATAAAATAAATATAAAAATATTAAAGTTATTTTATTTTAGCTAGTTGCACAACAAAATTACTACAACTAAAATTGAAAAAATGGAAAAGAAACTACAATTGTGTCTCAATTATGCTAAAATAATACTGGCCTAAACATATTATTTACAAGTATTTGATTTTGAATGCTTCCAGCTCAATGTAAACGGTCTTTTCATAGTTGCATAATGGTATGTTTTTTGGCCTTATGCATCAAAATTCAGGGAATATTGCTTATAATCAGTATTGAGTCACCATTGCATGGTAAATCATGTACTGATGGATGAAACATTGTAGAATGATATAAATAGGTTAAAGGACAAACTGTAAGAGTTTGAAAGGAAACACTGTATTTCTCATGTTCACATTCACTTCTTGACTTTCTGCTGCTCTTTCTAGCTCTCTTTACAGGAAATGGGTTTATTTATCTTTGTTCCCCTCCTACATTTACTCTCAAATATAAAGCAAATAAATAAAATCTGCCACTAAGTAACATTGCAAAGGAACAAACGATATTTACATAACAATATGTGCAGTACGTGTGCAAAACGATTTGCAATGTCTGTCATTATAATTTTGTACTGATTGTACTGATGCAGGTTTGTAATGAAAGTGAGTACATATTTACAGAATTTCTGTTTTTGGATGAACTATCTCTTTAAATAGTACACACGTTTGTTTTGCAGTTCTACTAATGATCAGCAGGCGGCAATATTGTCTCATATTTCATCTGATTCCTTGTTATTTGCTTTGGTTTTTACTTTAAAATATCACGTGAGTTATGTTTAATATCATGAATTCATATGGGATTTCTGTAATATAAGTTAATATAGTTCAAGAATGACTCAAGTTATAATTGTATTATTAATAATATTAGCCTATTATTATTTCAATGGATTTAAACTGTTCAGAAAATTGATAAGCTAAAAAATGTTGACTGTTTCATAATATAACTTACATTTTTGATTATACACAAATATAATATATAGCTTTTTTGCCAACTGAAACTTCCATCCTGAAACCTGTTTAAATGATTAAACTTTAAATTAAGCAGTTTTAAGAATGATTGTTAACTCAAGTTCAACAATCAATGGCTTTAATTAAACACATTTTGTGCTTTAATTACAGCAGTAGCTTTAGGTCAAACACTGAGACGTCTCTCAAACACTTCTGATACATTACATCTCACACTGAATGCAGTATTTGAGTGAAGTACAAAAAATATATATAAATGAAGTACAAGTCAAGCCCTTTACATCCCCGAAGATGTATATATATATATAAACATCCCCGAAGCATTATCTTTAGTGTTTTTATTCTGAGGTATAGCCATTTTGGAAATGTGTTTGGTTATTGTGATACATTTCTTTCTCTATTTTGTACAGCTTGTTGGAATCTTCTGACATTCCAGGAAATTCCTCCACATTTTCCCACAGGAATGCACAGCAATAGGAGAGAGTGGAAAAGTTGAGAGTTCACCCGAGAGTTGAACTGTGTTTTTTATTGTTAATGTTTCCTGGGGTGCACTTATAATGCTAGTATGCTTTTTACATCAAAAATTGTCATAATTTAGAAATAAAAGGCATTTTTCCTACCCTGATTTTAGCCCTCTGATTTGAACGCTCTGTTTTAAGGGGCGTGTCTGTGTGAGACTTCAGTGTAAACGCCCACTGCTGTGATTGGCTGACATCTTTCCATCTGAAATAGCAAAGTATTACTCACTCAAAAACTTTCAGCATGTTTTTACTATTACAGCTCTCAAGGTTAACAAATCGTGAACAGTGCAGCATTACATTTAGATCTATTATATTTAGATCGTGGCATGAAATGTTGCAGTGATGAACATTGTAGCCGATCACAGACATGTTGTTGAGCGCATGAAAGCAGTGATCTCGTCATTGCAACTCAATTTCTACTAACGAAAGGCTAACTTTAAAGTGTTTCAAACACACTGTAATTAAGAGATTCGTTGATTATTACTTTAGTTTTAGTCCAGAACTGATAAACTCACGCTGTTTGATTGACAGCTCCAGGGATTGTAAAGGGAGCATTCTTTCTTTTTTCTTTTCTATATATAATTTAATCGCCATTTAAATAACAGATTATTTTCATCCTACTAAAAGAAATAATGTGAAGTTGAGCGTTAAGTCACTGGTTTGATTTACTGACACATAGACAAAGAACATCTGACTGTACATGAATCACTAATATCAGATCAGGCATTAGAATTAACACAGTTACTGACATGTTGTTGCATTACTGTCGAGTTCATATCGTAAAAGTCTTTTAGCAAAGCCTGTGCCGAAATGTGATTGATTTACCAAAGAATCCACAGGGAAATGTACCGAATACAAATAAATAAAGCTCAACTGAGTAATTCACACTGTTGAAAATAAATAACCATATTACTAGCATTAGGATCCTTTGAAAGGTAATGTTATTTTAGTCCTGTATCGCTCTTCTCTCCTCCTCATCTCACTAACACACCAGTAAATACTTTCTATATTATTTACTGAAATAAATACTTTGAATGTTGCGATCCTATCGGACTTATGATAGCAACCTGGGTCGTAACAAAGCACTGGCCCCCCGACTAAGCCTGGTTTCTCCCAAGTTTTTTTTTCTCCATTTTAACACCTATTTGCCACTTGTTTGCCGCTGTCGCCTTTTGCTTGCTTAGTTGGGTACACTTGACATTTGATATTCAACAGTGCTTTGATCTGACTGAATTGACACTATTCTTTAAGAGCTGCTGTGCAGCCAAAATAATGTACCAGTTATCAATGTAAAGCTGCTTTGACACAATCTACATTGTAAAAAGCGCTATATATAAATAAAGGTGACTTGACTTGACCAGTGGGCGGGGCTAATGTTGCAATGATGCTTTTAATGGCATTGATTTCTTCTGTGGAGGCGGAGTTTCACCTATCGACCCAAACAAACACACCCCTCCGTTAGATCACACAATGCAAGAGTGGATGTCACTTTAGATAGATAGATAGATAGATAGATAGATAGATAGATAGATAGATAGATAGGATAGATAGATAGATAGATAGATAGATAGATAGATAGATAGATAGATAGATAGATAGATAGATAGATAGAGAATCCTCTGACTTTTTCTCTTTTGGAATGTCTCTATATATATATTCCAGGATCAGTCGTTCGCTGGGTCTGGTGTCAATAAAAGCTTTTATTGGATTAACAAGGAAGTTTTCAGTTCTGAAAACTATATATTCTTATAGTATGATGACCTCTTATATATCAAAAGCTCAAGGAAAAGTTGATTTCTCAATTCATGACCCCTTTAAATATTACTACTTGTTCATAAGTTTGAGAGAACCTTGCCAGAACATTAGCCAAAGTTTGACCTCTGACCTTGCATAGTCCGACTAATGAATTCTGCTGGACATCACTGTCTTGATCTGGACAATTCTAATCTGATTCTGATGGAAAGTGTAAGAGTTTTTCTCCGAGTGTTCATTTGTTAGTGTGAGTGTTTGTGCAAATTCATGCATGAGTTCATCACTTCTCATTTCTCCTCTTTACAGCTCTCTGAGTTTTCACACAACAGTTGCCAACTCAGAAATCTGTGCTGTATATTTGGTTTTATTGCGAATGCTTCATCGGTGCATGATGTTTATCTTTGTAATCTTTCATCAAAAAGCAATAACTTGACAATGCAATAACATGCCTCTGACATGACCTTCTTTTTCAGATGATGTTCTGAATCCTTGTGAATCTACTGAGCCAATCACATGAATTTCACTTTTACAGTACTAATGTAATAAGTACACTAATAGTCTTCACAATGGTCATTCATCCTTGTAAAGAGACTCAGTAATCACACTGACCTCAAACAAGCAAAACATTTCAGATACACTCATCCCTAAAGATGGACGAACTCGAGTGTGAACGTGGTCAGTGATCAGTCTATAAACAAAAACTCAAATAATGAGAAAACCTCCCCTACAAGTCTGTTTACTTTTTCAGACTATTTCTAAAGCAGAAGTTTACTTTTCAATACTTCAGAGTACAATTCACTGTGGGAATGTTTTGACATTCACTCAAGTGTGTTTCCAGTGAGTTGTTTTGGCATGAACGCACAGGGTTATTGCATATTGCTCTTATGGACGTGAGGTTTCCTGTCCACTCTGTCATGCAAACGTCTCCAGATGGGACAAAAGACACAATATCTGCATGCAGAATTCTGGAGGAACATGGATAGAAGAATTAGGCAGATAATCATTCAAAAACAATAACAGTGCTTGTGTGCGTTAAAACAGACTCAACAATGAGTGATGTGAACCCATCTTGTCTGCTCAGCCATATAGTTTTAGGTTTATTTGTATTATTATTATTTTTTATCCTTGTTTGGATATCTTATATGAAAATTGCAAGTCAAAATGTTAATTCTTTTAATACCTTAATATTATTTTGTAACTCGTAAATCCTTTATATTTTAACAACCTCTATTATCTCTCACACTGTTTTCCAAAACATATTATTTTTATTAACATTATTGGCACTTTTTTTGGTAACTACCTTTTATTGTGCATTGATGCTTTGGTAATATTGTTTGTAATACAATCATATCAATAAAGCACTGTGAAAATTGGGTTTAAAAAACAACTTTAAAATAAAAATTTAGAAACATTAAAGCAAACTAAACCTTATCAGTAAAACCATTATAAAAATTATCATATTATTTAAAAAAATCTGTCACATTTTTTATTACTCGTTAAAAAAAAAAAAGATTTGAGAAATGAGTCTTAAAAAATTGTGAGAGAGTAGGAAGTGAGCCTGAAATCATTTAAGGATAACATTTTTTAATATAAACTGAATTCAAAATTGAGGATATAGTCCTTGGACTTGTTGGAAGTGTCAGTATCATAGCAAATAATATATTTTAAATGAAAGGTTTGGGCAAAAATAGATGGGAGAAAAAAAAAATGACCAAAACTTATGAATTAATTCACAAGAAAAGAATAAATGCATTAATGTTTCATCCTCACGACCACAAAATGAACAGGTACTAGGAACATCAACATATTTTTAGACACAGTCAAATTTACAGGGTATATATTGTGCAAAAGTTTAAAGTGGACTTTTTTTGGTCTTGTTGTGAATAAAATATTTATGGGGCAACAACCACGCTTTTCTCCAGCCCAGCTAGGGTTTATTTCCCTAGATTATGACGTCTCCGGAAAGCCCCGCCCCCGACTCGCTTACGCACTCTGCACGTACGGCAGTTAAACACACGTTCAGTTTGTGTAATAACCGCCCCCCGCGAGCACAACAGCTATCGGCGCGGCGTTTAGGAGGAAAGCCTCGCTTCAGAGCGTTACTTTCTCGCGCACAACATGGAACAGAGGACGTTAGTTAGAAAACAACAGCGCATGAGGCAAAAACAAGCGCGGGCACCCGCAACTTCACGCGCGAACGCGCTGACAGCGATTTAAAAGCCTTCGTAAAAGTTTCGCTGACGCGCGCGTGACGTTGGACGAGTCAAATGTAACAGGCGACCGCTGTCACTTTTGTTTGTTTGTCTTTAATAATTAAAATCGGAGGGAAGTGTAGGTTGGCATGGGCGCCAAACAGAGTAGTCCCGCTGCCAACGGGCGCACGCGAGCGTACTCGGGCTCGGATCTCCCGTCGGGCACGTCGTCGAGTAACGGTAGCGGCAGAACGGCTGCGATGAGATATCACGCGCACGGCACCTCAGGTGCTACATCATCATCGTCGTCTTCATCATCAGCGGCAGTGGCCTCTAACTATATTGGTGCCAGGACGCGCTCCGTCGGGGGTGGCACCGGTGGCCCGGGCGCTCGACCCCAGTCGACCATTAATATACCGAACTCCGGAGCCTATAGTTCTCAAGAGTCCGGTAACAGCACACCGGAGGAGAACGGCGGAGAGAGAGAGCGGTCAACCGGCACTCCGAGACTGTTGATCGGATCTTTACCTGCTCACCTGTCGCCTCATCTCTTCGGAGGTAAATGAACAGCTTTATAGTTCCTACAAGTTCTAATCAACCTGAGCATCAACCAGTTAACCAGCTTGTTAAACCTGTTGAAATAAAGGTTTTTTTTTGCTGGGATGCCTTAGATAGAAGAACCATTTTGGGTTCCATCCTTTCAGTGAACAGTTCTTAGAGCCATATTTTTCATAATTTTATTTTAATAATCTTAAAATACCCTTTTCCACTATAAATATAATAGAATGTTTCCATGGATGTTCTTCATGCAGCTTTCAATGCCAACAAAGAAACTTTATTTTTAAAGGATTAGTTAACTTCTGAATTAAATTTTCCTGATAATTTACTCACCTTCATATGTCATCCAAGATGTTCATGTCTTTCTTTCATCAGTCGAAAAGAAATGAAGGTTTTTGATGAAAACATTCCAGGATTATTCTCCTTATAGTGGACTTCAATGGAGCCCAAACGGTTGAAGGTCAAAATCAGTTTCAGTGCAGCTTCAAAGGCCTTTAAACGATACCAGACGAGGAATAAGGGTCTTATCTAGAGAAACCGTCGCTCATTTTCTTTAAAAAAAACAAATGTATATGCTTTATAAACACAAATTTTGTGTTTATAAAGTTGTGTTGCCTTGCACGTGCTTCCGCTTCCCGTATTCTTCAAAAAGCTTACGCTGTATGTCCTACGCCTTCCCTATTCTACTTACGGAAAAAACGGAACTGGCGCCGCGTTCGTTCCGTAAGTAGAATAGGGAAGGCGTAGGACATACATCGTAAGGTTTTTGAAGAATACGGAAAGCGGAAGCACGTGCAAGGCAATCATTTGTGGTAATAAAGCATATACATTTGTATTTTTTTTATAAAATGACTGATTGTTTCTCTAGATAAGACCCTTATTCCTCGTCTGGTATCGTTTAAAGCCCTTTGAAGCTGCACTGAAACTGTAATTTTGACCAACTGTTTGGAGGCCACTGTCCACTATAAGGAGAAAAATCCTGGAATGTTTTCATCAAAAACCTTAATTTCTTTCCGACTGAAGAAAGAAAGACATGAACATCTTGGATGACATGGGGGTGAGTAAATAATCAGGAAAATTTTATTTGAAAGTGGACTAATCCTTTAAGAGTGTAGTCTTACAAGTTCAAACTTTTTCTTCAAGATTGGTCTTTATTTATTTTAAAGTCAGCTACATAAAAAGATAGTTATTGGTTGTTGATGTGACATACATAACCTGTCTTAATTCTTGTAAATATGGGTAGTTGACACTCAATATCCATGAAGTTTGACGTCAGCATTTTTATATTTATATCCGTGCAAATGTATAGCCTGTGAACTGTGTATAAGTTTGAGAGGTTATTAAGTGTAGGTGTCAAGGTCATGTTTGTTATTTTTCAGCTTCCCAGCTTATGTCATGATCAAGTTCACAATGGTAATAGTTAATGGATCAACCCTTGTGGAGTTTAAACCTTCAACCTTTTAGTTAACCACTAGGTCACATCACCACCGGTTAAACCAACCTAAATAGTGGTTTGTTTACAGCAGCGAAGAAAGAATATGTTTTGGTTTATTATTGGTTGAAGCAATCTGGCGAGCTTATTGAAGGCTTTATTTTGAAAGATCTGTTCTATATTTGTGCAGTTATGTGCAGCATTGCACAACAGATGTTTTGTTTTTTTACAGATGCATGGTAACATGCCGGTGCAACAGTGGTAAGAGACTGCAACCTGTTCTGAGGAACGTGGTTGTGGTTAGGAAGTTCTCTGATCAGGTGTAGAGATGCATGTGAGCGGTGATTATTTCCGGGTAGTTCAGTCGTCATGCGGGTCTTTTTGTTGTTGTGTTTCTGAGAACCTGTTCAGTAATCTGATGTTTCATAAACAGCGGTGTCATGCTATTTAAATGGCTGATTCTCAGGAAAATGGTCAAGAACAGGGTCACATCAACATGTTTTCTTTTGCATTGTGCACATTTGACTCACAGTTCTCATTATCGTTCTCTATCTCTTCACATTTGAATCGTAGTTCTCATTTTTTTCAATTCATGCATTCATGCAATTTATCAGTTGCTAGCATCATGCTTTGCAGTTTGAGCTACAGGAAAGCTATACCTAAAAGTAAAATGTCCATATGCATGATTTTGGAGGCAAAATGTCATGTAAAATAATGTCTCCAGGCCAAAAATTATGGACAATTCCATGCAAAGGTCATTTTTACCATGAAAAAAAAAAAGTTTTTACCAGAAGAGCAAAACCCTTTTTTAAGTTTTCCCTTTTAGGTTTGTAATATACTGTGCTCTAATAGAAATTTTAAGAAAATTGCCTTGTTTATCCACCACATATGAGGTAAGCAACTATGCTTAAATTAAATTTTCAACCAACCATATTTCATGCTTTCAAAAAAGGGATCAAAGACCCCCTTTTTTAAACTTTATTTTAACAGTAAGCATTATGCATAGAGACGGAGACATGCCTGAGAAATAAATACACTCATTTTGTCATAACAGCACTGCCTGATGAATTTATAAGGGCTGTAATTAAGAGGTCACGACGCTTCAGTGCTCTGTCAAGTCTGTAACGTTTTAAAGATTAAGTTTGTCATATAACAATTATAAATACAAATAACTTGAAACTTTATATACAAAGCTAAATTATGTTTATTCTTATTAGGATCAACAAATCATCTCACTACTTTACTCTGAACAACCATAATAAGCGTTACAGAATTGACCGTTACAGACGCTTCATATTAAATTAAATCATATGCATATGACTTTGCTTCTTTATATTTCTGTGCTCTGTTTCAGGCTTACCGTATATCACAATATATCCAGTAATTGCAATAATCTTTGTATTTTGTTATTTTTAATCCGAAAAAACGTGTCAACTTTCAAATTCAGTCGATTTTATAACAAAATTCAAACAATAGATGTCGCTCTTTAATACGGCTCGTGACAGATTACTGCAGCACCTCACTGTAAGCGGCGGATCAAAAACGCACATGAACTGAGCTTCTCTTCCTCTTTGCCAGTTACAGAACGAAATATGAACATCAGAAGGTAGGCCTATATGACACAGTACAACTTACAGAAGAGCATTGTGTCTCATAGGACACTTCCCTTGGGATGTTGCGTTTTTACCTGTTGGTTAAAACATGAATGGCCTATTGATCATGATCCCGCAATGAAGCTGACAAATAATAATATTGCAAAAATTTTGACACGTGTGATCATTCATACACAAAACATAAAACTGACATGATTGCGAGTGACAGTAGTGTCATCTGTTCACCTGACTGTGGGGAAAACCTGCGATTTTAAACTGCTTTATGATAAACATTAATATTTGTTAATGTATTTTAGCAAGCAGTTCTGTTAGAAGGAAAATTGTGGTCTCTAAATTGATTCTTGAACAACGCACACGCTTGTCAACATGAGAAATAATCCATAACCATTTGCAATAGACCTACAGGGTATAAAGTTTAGTATAAAGTGAATTATTTCTGCAGTCTTACCATACTGGTATCCCAGATATCAACATGTGGTGGTTTAAATTCCCGCTTGAGGTCTCTGTGAAAGTTTTAAAGCAGTCTTCTGTGCCGGTTGCAGAGCGGTCACGTCCGTAACATTGTTTTTTCCTCATAAATGCGAACACGAAAAATAAAATGATTATTTTAGGTTCTGTGGATAGCCAACCCTTCTTCATTCGGTGGGCAGTATTATTTTTGGTTCGCGCAGTGTAATTCACAGAATTCCTAAAACTCTGTGACTTTTTTTCATGTCCGTAACGCATGTATATTTCCCTCATCTAAAATATAAAACGATTGTACATACTGACATTTTTCTAATGTCTGGACTCCTTTAATAAAGGACTATGAATATATAAACAAACAGTTCAATATGTTGGTATTAAATGCATTCACTGAGAATTTATATTTAAATTTTTGATTGCAAATGTCATGTCCATAATGCTGTAATTGCCATATAATGGTTGTACAATATTCTTTAAGTATGCTTTATTTATTGCGTTATTGCTTTATTTATTTATCTATTTATTGTTCTCATGATATTGAAGTGAAATATGGCTATGCGTGTTGTCGTGAGATTGCTGCTGATGTTTAGTATTGGCTGTTCATTGTTTCTTACACACAGATTCTGGAAAATTCAAATCCAGTGGAAAGGCAGGTGAGGCCGTCAGTTATTAGGATGGAATTTCCCCAGTCATTGTGGCCTGGATTGAACTTTAATTCTGTAACAGGCTCTTACTGGTGATTTGAAGTTAATCTTTGAACGTTAGCTGAGTATGACTTCTAACCGACTGTGGATGAGATCAAAAAGGGAGTTTTTAAAGGGGATGTGAGACTTATGTTCACTATCAGAAAGCACGGGGGAATCCTGCCTATAACAGACTTTCCATTTGTGCAATTTGTATCAAACCTGGAGGCAAAATCTTTGTGTTGTGTCATAATCATAGTCTAGACCTCTATTAGAAACAACTTTTAATTGCTGTGACTTTATAGTGTAAAGAGATTTTTAAAAAAAGGAGAACTATATAGAGAAACCAGTGTAGTTCTGCATGTTTCATTGTTGATCAGTGTAATATTGACATAACAGTATTGAAAGAGATCTTGCTGTTTTGACACACAAGAAAGAAAACACTTTTATTAATGAGCTGACGTCAGAGAGGAGTATCACTTCCAGTGAATGCGTTTCATTTCTGTGTGTTAATTATTTGCATGCACAACTAGTTAACACAGATATAAACTGAATGTTATTATAGCTTGTCAAATTTGCCCCTATTTGGGTGTGAGCAAAAACACGCCGTTTTTGTGTGTGTCCTTTTAAATGCAAATGAGCTGCTGCTCCCGGCCCCCTTTCCAGAAGAGGGTGGAGCTTTAACAGCTCGTGCTTCGGTTGCTCAACAACAACAAAGCTGGAGAATCTCACGCAGCCAAAATGAGGATTGTCAGTAACGCTGTTCAGCCTTACATTGTTCAAACCGGAAGAAGTTCAAACTCAGGAAGAAGTTACAACTTTTAGAATGCAACTGGACGTTTCTGAATGGTTAGTGGATATATTTATGTAGTTGCTGTGGAGTTGATTCAACTCATCGACTAGCATGTGCCGTCATGTTAATCTTTAGTGCAAATCCAGTGTTGAATATTTTTAATGCACTGTGTATACCAGCACACCAAAAACAAAATTTGCTTTCTAGTCAACCACGTACTTCATGTTGTCTTTTAAAGCTAATGATGTCCTACAAATCTGTTGACAGAGATCTAGACCATTCCCAAACCACAAACCACCAATGAAACCAGATCCAGTCGTTTAGTTCATCATCATTGTGGTTTCAAAAAACATCCTCTGCCGGTCATGCATGAACTCAGGACACCTGACAGGTGGTCCATGTTCATACTGTCCATACTCAGTAAAACACACACACAAACACAGAGAGCGAGCCAAATGGTGTGTACCTTAAATACACACACTGCCTTCCTCCTGCTTCACTCTCACTTTAAATGGAAGCCAGGAAGTGTTTGTTGTGGCTCCCCTTTGCTCTCTGCATTTCTCTGACTTGACTTTGACTCAACTGGTTTTGTGTGGCTCACTTTACCGGAACGGCTTCGCCTGCAAGCTGGTGAATGATTGCTATTGTGCACTAATGTTTCTGTTTTTGAGGGTGGTTGCACATGTTGGCATATATACAGTAGTTGATATGTTTTAGGCTTCCACATCTACTAATTTTTACTAGTTGACCAATTATCGGTTGATGTTTCATTTATGTAAATGACTCACAATACACTGTGCCGCATCAGCGGCCTTGTCCACTGTTGTTTTGATGGACAGTGTGTGACTGAGGAAATTAAAGCATGCATATCTCCATTGCATGCTTTTGCGGATGAATTCAGACCATCACAGATGTCCAAAGCACCAGCACATTCACTTAAGACATGCTTTTTGAATGCAAGTTAGTTAACTTTGTGTAAGTTACCGTTTTTATTGCATGGTTTGATACGGATGACAAATATTTTAATACTGTGATCATCCGATACCAATCAGGCTTATAAATATTATGTAAATATTACAACACTGAGAACATGCATGCGCAAAGTGTTTATCAATGCACACAAGATATTGTCATTAGACAAAAAAAAAATCTGGTGTGCATCTTGAGACAAAACAATGGCACTGATATATTTTAAGATGTCAGTGCAAGTTGCTTTCAGTTAAAACATCTCATACATGCATTTTAGTCTGGGACTAGGCTTAAGCCTTATCTGTGAAACCGGGGGAAAAGCTAGTAAATAATAAAGGGGAAAAAAAGAAAAGGGAAAAAAAAACATATCACAAGTAATAAACAAATAGTGTTTTTTAAGGATTTAAGAGTATCTGAACATTTTCCTTTTCAAGAGCTGTGATTTTTCTCTTTCTCAGCTTTACTGTTGTTGACAGAAGATGATGTGGTTTGTCCTGTCTGTTTGATCTCAAGACATAACTGACTGTTTACATTCATTTTGCTTCATAAAAGTATTTTGAGACGCAAGTACATTTAACCACTTAAACGGAATTACTCACAGCCGCACGCGCGAGCACTCTTCACAAAGCGTGCGTCAGCATTTGAGATTGTCATAACGACTTAACTGAGGCAGCGTACGTAGAGGCAGAGCATTTGTAAGGAAAATACCGGCGGGCGAGATGACACACTGCAAGCCAGCAAAGCACGCGTTTCTCACAGCGCACATTCGCTTCAACCTTTCCGAACTTTATTAAAGATTATTTTATGGTTGGTTCGAGTGGTGTGTGTGTGTGTGTGTTGGCAATTGGAAGCAAAGCAGAATAAGTTTCTAAAGCACACCCAGTGACATCGCGCATCTGTGGTTAAAAACTAAGCTCAGAAGCGATCCAGAATCGTTGGAGAGAGAATCTTTTCTCCCATCTCTATTTTATAGTATGACCAACACAATATTAGATAGATTAAACATAAACTGTGCTTTCCTGTAGGCCAGGCATATGTCTAGCGTGCCAAGTTGATGCTTCCTCTGCAGACTGCTTTACTCTCGCGTTTCACTTGGCGAGCGTGTAAACGCAGCCTTTGTGGTAAAAAAAAACGCATTTTGTCAAATTGCGATGTTATTGCAAATGCGATTTAATCGTTCAGCTAGGGCTGTCACAATAATTAAATAATCGTCTCACCGCGATTGTTTGACCTCAAGTCCGCGATGATGCACACATCTCTCTCTAAAAACACAAGAACATCTCTCTCTAAAAAACACAAGAGGGCGCTGCAGCACCTGCAGCATCCCTACATCCACCACTCTGGCTGCACGCAATACAGTGCTCTGACGTCAGTATCATCAGAGTTGTACATCCACGGGTAAAATGGATCTAGTTTTAAAGCCGAATACGACGGCACCGATCTGGAAATATTTTGGTTTCAAACCAGATGACAAAGGGCAACCAAAGGACATTGAGAAGGCAATATGTCGTATGTGTAAAAGAGAAATATCCGTGAAAAGCGCTAACACCACAAACTTACGGACTCACCTGAAGACACATCACCCCACAGAATTCGCCGAAATCACGAAGACATCCGCGACCCCGCATCAGTCTCGTCAATTGCCTATAACGCAGGCTTTTGAGCGATCAACTAAGTATAAACGAGACAGTTTCAGATGGCGCTCTTTGACTGAGAGTGTAACGCGATACATAGCAAAGGAAATGCAGCCATTCAATACAGTTGAAAAATCAGCATTTAAAGAAATGCTGCAAAACTTCAAGCAATATGACCTTCCAGGTAAAACTTACATGTCAAAAACAGCAATTCCAAATTTATACAGGGAAGTAAAGGATGCTATTATCAAGGATCTGAAAGGCATAGATTTTTTTAATTAATCGTCATAATCGCCAAAGCCCTAAAACAGGCAATTAATCGTCATAATCGCCATGATTTATTAGACAATTAACCGTCAGCCAAATTTCATAATCGTGACAGCCCTACGTTCAGCCCTAGTTCACACCATAGACGATAACAGATATAAAGATATTTAAAAATGATTCTAAATGTAAAAGAATAGCAGAGTCCACAGGCACACGACAACTATAATCACTTTCACAACAATTTTTCTAGCTGATAAAAACATTGACAGTCAACCAGAATCCATCCTGCTTTAAAGAACTTTAACATTTAAAGGGGACCGATTATGCCCCTTTTTACAAAAAGTAGAAGTTACAAGATGTACAAGTCTTAGGTGTCCCCAGAATGTCTTTAAAGTGTTAACTTAAAATACTCCACAGATCTTTTTTTTTATACCAAGCCCCAAACACCCCTTCTTGGGTGGATGCTATTTTCATGTGTGTATCTTTAAATGCAAATGAGCTGCTACTCCCCGCCCCCTTTCCAGAAGAGGGCTGTGCCTTTAGAGCTTGTGCCTCAGATACTCTGGCAACAACAAAACTGGAGAAACAGTATGGGGTCCAGTATTTTCTGTGTAAACGCGCTAGACAGACTTTGCTTTTTTTTTTTTTTTTTTTCTCCCGTTCAGGGTCATTCACACACAACGCATCTTTCTGTCTAAAACCACGAAACGCGGGCAGTGGAAAACGCATGGTGCAAAACGCAATGCAATTTTTAAAAGTTCTTTTAACTTGAGTGCTACATTTATAGAACGTCGTTTTGCGCGAGGTGCAAGCGCAACGTCCAAATACATCCGTCTAGTGCATTTACATAGAAAAGCAATGGAAAAGTATCACAGTCGGTAGCGAAGTCGGTACTGAAAATTAAAAAATGTGACGCTTTGAGCGCTGTTGAGCAGATTCGTAAACACCTCTGATTGGCCAATGTGTTCACATGCTCATTAGGTATGTCTGTGATTGGCTACAGTGATCAACGCACTGAAGCGTTTGAAAGCACACGGAAGTGTTTCAATTTGAAAGCATTTTGAAAAAGGGAACTGACCAGTCTGCTAATAGACGTCTGCTTTCAAACGCTCCATTGTGTATCTGTGTAAGCGCTCCGTGAAGAGCGTCATTGATGTCTATTTACATGTTTTTTAAGCGTTGATCATTGTAGCCAATCACAGACAAATTTGATGAGTGCGTGAACACAATGGCCAATCAGAGGTGTTTAAGAATCCGCTCAATAGCGCTCAAAGCATCACATTTTTAAAATATTGGTACCGACTCTAGCAAGGAGATAAACAATGGACAGTGTACAGCTCACTCAGGGGAGGATCTAAGCTAATAGTTAGTTAAGCTAATAGTGTTATTGACATCACAATGTAGAGAACACAAAGGACTCATTTTGAGACAGTTTGATTTATGGGGAATATAAAAAAAGAAGTGGGTGGATTTTTACCATTTATAGGGTGGTTGTGTACACACACTGCCAACACACATTTATGAATTTTGCATAAACGGTCCCCTTTAAAGTGGCACAACAAAATTGCTGCACATGCTTACAATAAACGCTAATATCGTTATCATTATAATTATCTTTATAGTCATCGTTCTTGACGTGAATGGGCCTTTAGAGTTGGTAAGTTGGATTTTTATTTTTGTGGGTCAGTTCAGACTGCAACTTATTTAAAACTATTATTCAGAAATTAATTTTGCATGTAATGAATATCACCAGTTAACTAGTGCAGAGAGGGGGAGCAAAATAAATGTTCTCAGTGGGAATCGGCTGACATCAGGGAATGGCCGCATTAAGCGTAGCTTGAACTTGAACATGTTTGGGAATGGGTCAGTAGTCGTGTTGGATGGTTTGTCCCGGTGTGCTGCCGCAGCAGTTCAAACTCCACTTCTTAATGGATAAACTGCCTCCCTTCCCTTCTGCATTATTCTCAGGACTGGCTCCGTTCCACTCGCTGCTCAAAGAGCTTTCCATCTTCAACAATCTCTGTGCCACACGCATTATATCTCACACATGCACACACACGCTCTATGCCTAAGGCCTCTGGGACATTTAAAATAATAGTTCACAAAAAAATGAGAATTTCTGTCATCATTTACTCACCCTAATGCCATTCCAAACCTGTATGACTTTCTTATACAGAAAACAAAAGAAGATATTTTGAAAAATGCCTTAAGTGTTTTTGTGTGCATACAGTTAAAATCAATGGGGTCCAATGGTCCATTTTTGGGTATACTATCCCTTTAAGCCATTTTAACAGGCATTCACGCTTGCGAGCAGCACTGTGAGCAGTTTCAGCCTATATTTCTTGCATGCTGATTATGCAAAATTGCTAATATGCAAATATATCTAATGCTGTATAAGCAGTGTAGCACAATCTCTGTTTATTAACTAATTTCTACTGTCACACTTTGTATGCTCAGTTCAAGTTTGTCCTTCTCAGTGTGTTCTTTAGCAGCCGGTGATGTTTCTGAGTCAGCAGGTCACGGTTCATTTCACATGTCATAGATTTAGTTTGACTGGGTCGTCGGGAAGATCTCACACGGATGGATGTTTTATGAAGTCTACCTGCATGCGCAAACACCGCCCATCGATCCAGTAATCGATAGCCAATGTCCCAACCCGCTGCTGTGTCCTGCACATGTGACGTGGACATCAATCCTGTCTTTCTTTTTTCACTGCGTCTCTAACAGATAGCTTTAAATCAGATAGACAGGGAATTGTCTAAGGCCTTCACGCACTGCCTGTATCATTGATTCACACACAGTGAGTAGTGATTGTGAGATGCATATCAGCTCTTTAAATGAACTGCATTTGCTGCTCAGTAGAGCTGAACAGTGATGTCCACCTTTTCAGCAGCCTGGTTTCCAGAAGTGTTTCCTTACTCAGTTTCTTCTGGAAGTTCTTCAGTTAAGGGTTTGAGGGTGAATCCAGGTTACATTTCACTCCAAAATCCAAAGAAACAAAAATATGTTTGTATAAATCTAGTTGTATATACACATACACACATTCATTTAACATCTTTTGTTGTTGTTTAATTGTTGTTAAATATTTAATTAGGCTACTCTCCCTTTAAGATCGAATCCATGAATGTAATATACTGACACATATCCTGTTTTCACCCACCTGTTTACGTCCACTTAAGCCATAACCGACTGTATTTACGTGAGATACTCCACACGATGGACATTTTGACAATTATTTGTGCATCTGACCATTCGGCGCGAGGAGAACTGATCGCGCGCTGTCTGAGGGAACTGGGATTGTGCGCAAGAAAGAGAGATCTGTCATTCAGCATGATTTGCATGCCATTCGCAATGTGTCGGTTGTCATCAGTAATTCTGAAGTATTTCCACACCCCTGAGGCTGACATTGTTTCTGCTGATGCTGCCGGTGTCTCTGTGCGCGGAATATTCTGTCAGTTACGCCATATCGGTCTTTGGTATCGGGGGTATTTTTACGAGTACGAGTACGAGTACGAGTACAATTACATGAGCTTGGTATCGGGCCGATACGGATACTGGTATCGGTATTGGTGCATCCCTAGTATTTGTTATGAAAAACAGTAGCCTGAATACATTTTTACTATAAATACAAATGCACAAATGCTATAGGCCTAGCTTAATAACAAAAATACTTATATTCCACTACTCCTTCAATACAAGTCTACATTAATAATACAATAATAAAATTCAATATGAATATTATAATTATATTTATCATTTTATAGTCCAACCCTAGGTGAGACACATTATGCACTTTCATGGCAAGAAAGAAATAAAATAACAAAATTATAGACCTCTGACACACATAAAAACACGCATAAGGGGTACGTTTGAAGGTTAGTCCTATTGATGGAGAGGCCGATTCAAGTGAGGGTCCCGAGGAGATATTTATAATTCATAAAGCTGTCAGCACTGCCGAGCAGATGGACGGGAGAATAAAACGGGTGTTTAGTGTAAAAAATTGTCAGCGGCATCCAACTGTAAATGATCGTAAACATGCTACATTTTGACAAGGTGACAACTTCACCTTCATATGGTTGAATGAAGACGAGGAAGCGGCTACCCTGATACACACACACATGAACTTTTGGACAACAAAAGGAGAAATTTATTCACCAGATGCAGTTTTCCTTAGAGTCAATGTAAATGAGAATGGACAGTCATTTACACTAAGTATCATAAAATGAGATTTCTTTGCTCTTTCGCCCAGCCCTAGATAGCACAAACCTAATGAGGTTGAACATACAACTGTGTATTCTCTGATTCTCTGACTATAGAAATGAAAAAACTGAGGAAGAGAAAGTAACCTATTCAAATCACCTGACAACGGCAGGTTATCTGCAGTTCCTGTTTACAGCTTAGACAGGAAGTGACCATCTAAAAAGCAACCAACTGCAGTTTTCTTTTTAAAATAGCGTTTAGAGGCCATTCATTCTAAATCAGACAGAACTCAAACCCTATTCGGACAGAATGAGTTTTTCCCAGAAGAGGAGGTCATTTGTGTTTCACAAATGTACTTTGTGATTTCAATCTAGTCAAATCGAACACATCTGTGGTTTTTCTCCTCATATAACCATGACTGAAATTACAGAGCAAATTACCTACTGTCTTTGGGAACTCTCATTACATCTAATCCTGTCTGGAAAACCAATCAGATTGAAGAATTCTACTTTATGCAAATTATAGGTGATGTGATGCAGCAACTACCAATGGGAGAGCAGAGTTGGATATCGGAACTATTACTATAAAGTTAGTGAGGGAAGGGCATAAAAAAAGTGGACTTAAAGGCCCACTGAAGTGCCTTGAAACACGCAGCATTATTCAATGTGTTGACAATTTCCACTGAAACAGGAAGACCAGGCGGGACATAGCGAACAGCTCCTCCCCCTTTTTAAAATAGCCAATAGCATTTCATTTATACCATACCAGAGCCGTTGAGCTCGATAAAGCCTCAGTTTCTTTCTAATCTCTAACCGTTTCTACTCCTAATCTCCATATCGCTTTAAAATACAGCATTCTGTGCAGAATTTAAATGGGTCCGATACATTTTGTGGTCTGAGCCGACTCGCGCATATGATCTGCTCTGTGCTATTGTGCCTCCGGGCCATAGCAGACAGTGCTCGCGCTGCGTTGGTTCGTGTGACAATAACACGAAACCAGCCATAATTCGCCTAGTTGTTTGATTGTTCGTCTTAATTGTTCCCCTATAGTGCCCTATGTGCCGTTCACCATGTAGAAATTAGTAAATGTGTGAACAAGTGACTGATTTCAGCCGCAGCTTCAGCGTCTATTTATAATGTAGGGGGCAGGACGCTTCAGATTCTAGAGAGCATTTGATTGGACAGAAAATCTGATGAGAAGCTGAAGTGCAGGGTGATGTCATCAAAATCATTGATCCATATTGCCGGAAGTGAGAGACTGTAAGATTTGAATGCTTATATCTTCTAAATAAGAATTTTGTCATTGTTTTGAAGCACACTAGCTTATAGATAACAGTAAGGCTAACATATTCATACTAAAACAAATTCATACTAAACTTAGAAATTTGATTTCATGGTGACTGATCTGGTTTTGCTTCAGCCCTTATCAAACACACCTGAAGCTAATCAAGGTCTTCAGGATTATTAGAAAGTTACAGGCAGGTGAGTTTGATCTAGGGGTGGGAATCACCAGAGGCTCCACAATACGATATTTTCACGATACTTATGTCACAATACAATATTATTGTGATTTGAAATATATTGCAGTATTCTGCGATATATTGCAATTTATTACCTTTTTCCAACTTCAAATTATGTCCCCAAAGGAAAACTTTGTCAACATCTGTTTTATCTAAAAATAAATAAATACATATCTCTGTTTGTTCATCTCACTTCAATTTTATTGTGGCAAAATGGGATTGTCAAGCAGACAGACTGACCAACACTTTCATGAAAACCTGTCATAAATGTTGTATGCACCGGGCAAACTCAACTATTTGTATTACAGTCTAGTCCACCTTAATTCACCCTTCGCTGGGAGTTTGATAGACAGGCGATCTGACTAAACATAACGGCAAATCCGCCGCTTTGTCCGACAAACCAACAAGACAGGAGAGTTAGTAGAATAACGTTTGTGCTCTTGAACTTGAAAAATGGTGTATTGATGTCTTTCTGCTGTTGAAACAACATACCTTCTGATTCAGATTGTCATTCATGTTTATTTCATGCAATAACTAGGAAGAGTTGATCGGTTTACGTGTGCTTGAACTGAGGCGCTACAGCGATCTGTCGCGACACATTAAAGAGCCACAAAACGTATTGAATTTCTTTAAAAATTACACATTTTGAAAGCTAAGACTTTGTTTCATACCAAAGCAACTTCCTCTGTCTTGTCTGTCGGTGCGTTGTCAGAGTCCTCTTTGCTCTGCGATGTAATGCAAACAGGTATGCACTGCTTTGCTACACCAGAAAAGGAAAAAAAAACTCACCACCATCTAGTGGATTGAAAAAGAAACTGATTTTTTTATTCTATCAAAAAGTTAAATTCTCATGTGCAATTTATATAATAAAAGATTGAAACTTGGCGTCTATGTATCGATACAGTATTGCCGTGGAAAGTATTGCAATACCATGCTGTATCGATTTTTTCCCCCACCCCTAGTTTGATCAAGGTCGGAGCTAAACACTGCAGGAAAGTGGACCTCAAGAGCCAGAGTTGAGAACCTCTGCTATAAACCAACAGCACAGAGACTGTGATAGGTTCCCGTCATAAAGAAGCCTTGAAATTAATGAACCAACTCTATGAGGGATGAATAAAGAGAAAGCAGATTTTTTTTAAATCACGAAGCACTTCACCTGTGAGTTTGAGGATCTTGTGAATGCTGATGCAGATTAGATGGTGATTATTCAGCAATCAGGAGTCGCTTGAGTGCAGCGAACCTGCCATAAAACCAAACCAGCGGGAAACTGAGAATCGACTGGCGATGGCATCTAATGTGCCATATGCAGTAAGTGAGAGAGACGGCACACTTACTTTCTCTAAGTGCTCAATTAACTAGACGGCATGAGCCTGTCTGCACGATGCACATCTAAAGGCACAATTTGCATTTAGAACATTCCGTTTGCTTCATTCATCTGGCCAAAATGTCACTCTTACTTTCATCTGAAAGGTACAAATCCAACCCATGGGGTGCAATTTGACTAAACTCAAGATAACAGTCGAAGGTATAAATCATAACCTAGTCAAGAAGTGCTCTCAGAGAGATGCATAACAAATACATACTGCACATAGTATGCAAATTTTCTGCATGCATAGAATACCTGGATGACCTAGTAAATTTGCTGAAATAAACAGTAAACAACAGAGCCTTTTTTAAACATCCCATTTGTTGTCAGATTTCAATGTGCATAGTTAAAGAATTAGTTCACTTCAGGAGTTTAATTTCCAGAAAATGTACTCACCCCCATGCCATTTAAGATGGACTTCAACAGTTACCAACGGGTTGAAGGTCCAAATTGCAGTTTCATTGCAGCTTCAAAGAACTCTACAAAATCCCAGCCGAGGAATAAGGGTCTTATCTAGCGAAACGATCTGTCATTTTCTAACAAATTTAAAAATTATATACTTTTTAACCACAAATGCTCGTCTTGCACTGCTCTGCAATGTGCGACGCATTACGTAATCACGTTGGAAAGGTAAAGCGTGATGTAGGCTGAAGTACCACGGTAGGGCGAAAAACTCCATCCTGTTTTCTCCTTCAACTTCAAAATCGCCGTCATCCTTGTTTTACCTTTTTTTGTAAAGGGCGTTAGACTTAGTCTTTGCACGTTCACTTTGTAAACACTGGATCGTTACTTTCGCCTACATCACGCGTGACCTTTCCAACATGATCATGTAATGCGCGGCGCAATGCAGAGCTGGTGCAAGACAAGCATTTATGGTTGAAAATAGGGCTGCACGATTAATCGCATACGATTGTCATGCGTGTCTCGTCAGTAAAGCCGGTTCTGTGATTAGCGGTAAATGTCCATCACCTGCTTTCAAATGGAGCGGCACTTAATATACAGAGCCGTAGTTTGCGGACAAGCTACGCAATATTGCGTTCATAATCGCAGATGAATCGCATGCGGTTATGAACGCGATATTGCGTAGCTNATGCGGTTATGAACTCGATATTGCGTAGCTTGTCCGCAAAATTTGTTACTCAAGGATAAATCAGTACAAACTGTTTGTGATCAAGCTTACAGTCTCCAGAGTGATACTGGATACGGCAGTAACGAAGGTGAGAGCACTTTATTACAGTTCATTGGAGTTGATTTACGGACATAAAGTTTACCAGTTTATTAAGCACCACCCGAAAAGGCATAAAGTCTTCATATATTTGTTCACTGTTAGTTGTAACGAGTGTTTGTGTACTTCGCTGTGTATGTTGATGATAAAGCAAGGGAGAGATAGAGAGTTTATGGATAATATTTTAATAAACCTTATAAAACTCATTGGTATACAGGCTTGTACTAATATAGTGGATAAAAACAAGACGACAATACAAGTTATAACCGTAATTAAACTAAACTATACCTGTTCTATCTCCATGCAGTATATATTCTCTGTTTCTGACATTATAGTGCGTCCTGACTGACTCCTGACACCGGAGAATCAGCTCTTGAAGCTCCGCCCTCTTAGGCAGCGCGCAGCAGCTCATTTGCATTTAAAGGGCACACACTGAAACAGCGCATTTTTGCTCACCCCCAAAAAGTGGCAATTTTAACATGCTATAAATATTATCTGTGGGTTATTTTGAGCTAAAACTTCACACACACACTCTGGGGACATCAGAGACTTAATTTACATCTTGTAAAAGGGGGCATAATAGGTCCCCTTTAATTTTGCATCATTGCAACCAATAATATCCTGTATTCCTGTAGCTGAAACAGTAGAACATTGTGCTAGCAATGCCAAGGTCATCGGTTAGATTTCCAAGAAGCACATGAACACATCAAACACATACCTTGAATGCAATGCAAGTCACTTTGGATAAAAACATCTGCCAAATGCATAAATGTACATAAGTTAAGATTTAAAAAACAAAGGAACTGTATATGTATATATAATGCTGTTTAATAAGATTAAATCCCTGCCTTTATGATGCTCAGATGATCTAACCGCTCATGCATTCACAACTGAGTCATGCTCGATACCGTTCACCTAACCTTATGACTATGAGGATTTCAACATTGTAAAGGCCTGAGGAGTAACAAATCAGACAATCTTTATAAGAATAACAGACATTGTGCAAGAACACAATGTGGTGCATAACAAAATAAGATACATAAAATCATAAAAATGAGTGTCGTAACAGAGCATGAGCAGCTCTTCCTGTTAATAACAAGTCTATTTAAAGCTGCAAGTCTTCGACAGCATTTTCATTTCTTAAAATCTACTTTTGCTGTGATGTTTAGTTCCCTATATGAGTAGTGTGCTTAAATGCTTAGTGTCTGGTACAAAAAATGCTTTTAATTGGGTGAAAAATCATGAGTATATACACACAGAATGAGTCAGGTAACAGAAAAATGGCCTTCTTGTTTCAGGAAATCTAATTTCAGTTCAAATGCATGTTTCGGATATAACCACCTTTCCACTGAAACTGATTAATCTGGTACCAATCCGCTGTTGTTTACTCCAATTATAATCATCAAATCTCATGCAGAAGCTCCAGATACTTTATTTGCCTGCCCATGAAAAAATATTTTTTACTGATTTTAACTAGTGATTATTACTCATAATAGCTCTGCTGATGTTCTGCGTCAGTGTCCTGAGGTCATGGATACTGTTACAGTATGAGGTAGGGATGGGCGATATGGCCTAAAAAATGTATCACGATAATTTCAGGTATTTATTGCGATAACGATACCAATGTCGATAATATATACAGTGGGTACGGAAAGTATTCAGACCCCCTTAAATTTTTAACTCTTTGTTATATTGCAGCCATTTGCTAAAATCATTTAAGTTCATTTTTTTTCCTCAATGTGCACACAGCACCCCATATTGACAGAAAAACACAGAATTGTTGACATTTTTGCAGATTTATTAAAAAAGAAAAACTGAAATATCACATGGTCCTAAGTATTCAGACCATTTCCTTAGTATTTAGTAGAAGCACCCTTTTGATTTAATACAGCCATGAGTCTTTTTGGGAAAGATGCAACAAGTTTTTCACACCTGGATTTGGGGATCCTCTGCCATTCCTCCTTGCAGATCCTCTCCAGTTCTGTCAGGTTGGATGGTAAACGTTGGTGGACAGCCATTTTTAGGTCTCTCCAGAGATGCTCAATTGGGTTTAAGTCAGGGCTCTGGCTGGGCCATTCAAGAACAGTCACGGAGTTGTTGTGAAGCCACTCCTTCGTTATTTTAGCTGTGTGCTTAGGGTCATTGTCTTGTTGGAAGGTAAACCTTCGGTCCAGTCTGAGGTCCTGAGCACTCTGGAGAAGGTTTTCGTCCAGGATATCCCTGTACTTGGCCGCATTCATCTTTCCCTGGATTGCAACCAGTCGTCCTGTCCCTGCAGCTGAAAAACACCCCCACAGCATGATGCTGCCACCACCATGCTTCACTGTTGGGACTGTATTGACAGGTGATGAGCAGTGCCTGGTTTTCTCCACACATGCCGCTTAGAATTAAGGACAAAAACTGAGTCCTTCAGGTGTTTTTTAGCAAACTCCATGCGGGCTTTCATGTGTCTTGCACTGAGGAGAGGCTTCCGTCGGGCCACTCTGCCAAAAAGCCCCGACTGGTGGAGGGCTGCAGTGATGGTTGACTTTCTACAACTTTCTCCCATCTCCCGACTGCATCTCTGGAGCTCAGCCACAGTGATCTTTGGGTTCTTCTTTACCTCTCTCACCAAGGCTCTTCTCCCCCGATAGCTCAGTTTGGCCGGACGGCCAGCTCTAGGAAGGGTTCTGGTCATCCCAAACGTCTTCCATTTAAGGATTATGGAGGCCACTGTGCTCTTAAGGTTCCTAAGTGCAGCAGAAATTTTTTTGTAACCTTGGCCAGATCTGTGCCTTGCCACAATTCTGTCTCTGAGCTCTTCAGGCCTCATGATTCTCATTTGCTCTGACATGCACTGTGAGCTGTAAGGTCTTATATAGACAGGTGTGTGGCTTTCCTAATCAAGTCCAATCAGTATAATCAAACACAGCTGGACTCAAATGAAGGTGTAGAACCATCTCAAGGATGATCAGAAGAAATGGACAGCACCTGAGTTAAATATATGAGTGTCACAGCAAAGGGTCTGAATACTTAGGACCATGTGATATTTCAGTTTTTCTTTTTTAATAAATCTGCAAAAATGTCAACAATTCTGTGTTTTTCTGTCAATATGGGGTGCTGTGTGTACATTAATGAGGAAAAAAAATGAACTTAAATGATTTTAGCAAATGGCTGCAATATAACAAAGAGTGAAAAATTGAAGGGGGTCTGAATACTTTCCGTACCCACTGTATATTATTATAAATTATTTTCTTCTGTAAAATAGCAGATTGTTATGTTTAAGTTGTGTTCCAGTGACTGTGCTGAAAAACATCACACAACAACAATTACAAAATAAAAAAAATCAATTAAAAGTTTAAAATGTAAACAGATTCTGTAGGAAAAGTAACAATAACCAACCATGTCTTCAGTAGTGTTTCAAAGTTACAACAGAGTACAACTGCAAATAAATCCTGATAAAGTATCAAACATCTTAAAGTAACCTGATAAAGTAAAACAGTTCAGTGTGAAAGTCAATAACACACTCTTAGAACGTAAATATAATACATATGTGGAACATGCTACCACCAATTAGGTAGTTAACTTTTCAACACTCTTGTCCCATAGAACAAATTGTAAAAATAGTGCAAACACTATCAAAAAGTAACGATCCCAACTATGTCTTCAGATAGTTTACAAAATACAGCTGTGACGCAGCTCTCCGTGTACGCGCTTCGGATGAGTACACACAAATCTCCTCACAGCACGCGCGAGTTCTCTTTTGCGTCTTACGGTTGAATGTTTAATTTGGCAAAGTTTAAATGAGTTTAGTTTAAACACAGACAGCAACGTGAGATGTTCAGGTCTCACCTGCGCTCGCGCGCTATCAACACCCGGGTGATGACGGCGTAAATGATTGCTCCGAGCATATGGCTCTTGCATTGAACATTTGTTTATAGTGAACAAGCTCCTCCTCAGCCTCACGTCCGCCTTCCACCATGCTTGTTTTCACTCCGCACGTGAACAGTGAATCAGTCACGCACAAAACTACATCAACTAGACTTATCGTTATTATCGTGAGGACAAATTTTTATCGTGAGGAGAATTTTCAATGGTATATCGCAAACGATAAGATATTGCCCATCCCTAGTATGAGGCCTTATATCCATTGCAGAAAATATACATATGAATTCCCACAGCTGTCTCCTCTTGAAAATAAACAGATCCATAGTGTCAGTTCTGCATCTGATTTTAATGTGTCCTCTTCCTGTTTATGCCCTGAGGGAACCGGCTGTTCATTTGTCCCTTCTGTCCTACAAGTCAGTCAATAGCAAATCTTCCAAGGTGGTTCAACTCCACAACCACAATGATTTTCTGGAGGACGACAAGTTGTAATTTGATAAAGAATTTATGTTTTGTTTTCCACTAAAGAAATAACAACAAAAGGGTTGAAAAATGACATGAGGGTGATTAAATAATGACAGAATTCATGACAGGGCTCAGAGCTCTACAAACTCTAACAAGCAATATTAGGCCAGAAAAACTATGGCTCATTGACTTTTTCTTTGAGCAGATCGGAGTCATGATGCTTCACATTTTCACGCTGCCTGTATAACAAACCTCCATATGTACAAGTGTCTCAAAAGACCTGCATCTGTGGTCCAAACTTTTTACTCTGCAAATACCTTCAAAAAGAATGTGGAGTCAGTCATGCCTCAGCAAGAGATTCAAAATGATCAGCACGTGTTAAAACAAGCCTGTGACAAGACTCTGTAGTTGCTGTCAAAGTGCAGCACAAATATGAAGCAGTACTATAGTTAGGCGATAAAAGAAAAAAAGAAAAAAATCTCTCAACAGCTTTCAGCCTTGTGACTAAATTAGATAGGCATCTTGACATTTATTTTCTCAAATTCAAAATGATATTCATATAAATTCTATTGTTGATTTTTTTTTAAATCCATAGACACGTTATGCGTTAACTACCCACATATGACTCAAAATGTTGTAATGTTGTGATTAACTAGAGCTGGTTGGTTGTTTGAACTTCTAGTGTGAATCTCACAAAAAACTGTCAAGAACATTTTTGCGTTTTATTTCACCTGAAAATAAAGTAAAAACAATAAGAATTTATATTTTGATGTTAATTAAGCACATTCCCTAAAATTACCAATTACATTTATGCATTTGACAGACGCTTTTATCCAAAGCTACACTGTAAACCCTAACACTCAAAATAATTAATTGGTTTGAGTAGGACAAACTTAAATTTAAAAAATTAGGTCAGTCAAATTAACTGAGTATTTAGCACTTTCTTTTTCAAGTTCACATAACTGATTTATTTTAAGTAAACTGAACTGTTTCATTGTTTTGAGTTTTATGAACATATCTTTTAATTTAGATGAACTTAAGTTTAACTGAAACTAGGCTGGGATTTCTATTTCCCAGCACGCTTTGCCCATGGCACTAGAAAGGGAGAGTTAATGCTAAAATTAAATGTTATATAAAGTTTTTTTTTTTTTTGTGCAAGATTAATGTTAACTGGGAGAGTGTTATGCTAATTTAGAAGAGTTTCTGTTTAATGTGGGTTTTTGGAGAGTTACCATCATGGTGACGAGTGGTGCATGCGGCTTGGTTTGAGAGAAAGTATATTATATGCTTTGTATTTCTGCACTCATTCAGCAAATGCTATACCATGCTATTGTTAACATGTTAGCAAATTAGCATTTTCTGAATTAGCTTGTTGTAGCTAGCTAAGTTTACACTAATATAAATGTTTATATTGAGGTTACATAATCATTTTAAGTTAAATGTATGAATTAGTGTACTCGAACATTTCAAGTTAAGAATAATTAAAATGTATAAGTACAAAATAAAAATCTGCAAGTTCTGCTTACTTAAACTTTGAATTTCTTAACTTAAAAATTGGAGGCAAATGATTTGACTCAAAGTTGTGCCAACTTATACGGGTTCACAGTGTATTTACACTGCACTGAAGTATAGGCTACATTTGGTCAGTTTGGTCAGTTTTGTCAAAAAAATTTATTTGCATTTGCAAAATATCTCTACATCATCATGGTAGTGTGTTGTTCTAATGCCTTTAAATTTATTGCTAATTCAAAAAATCTTACAATATTTTTGACTAATATTGTAAATGAATATTAATGCAATGAAAAATAATGAGAATCACTTCTGAGATTAAGAATTACAAAAAAAAAAAAGTAAAACAACCAGATACATTTACAATAATGAGAAATGTAATGAGAAATTAATAAAATTAACCTCACAATGCAAATATATACAGTGGGTACGGAAAGTATTCAGACCCCCTTAAATTTTTCACTCTTTGTTATATTGCAGCCATTTGCTAAAATCATTTAAGTTCATTTCTTTTCCTCATTAATGTACACACAGCACCCCATATTGACAGAAAAACACAGAATTGTTGACATTTTCTGGGCCATTCAAGAACAGTCCCGGAGTTGTTGTGAAGCCACTCCGTTATTTTAGCTGTGTGCTTAGGGTCATTGTCTTGTTGGAAGGTAAACCTTCGGCCCAGTCTGAGGTCCTGAGCACTCTGGAGAAGGTTTTCGTCCAGGATATCCCTGTACTTGGCCGAATTCATCTTTCCCTCGATTGCAACCAGTCGTCCTGTCCCTGCAGCTGAAAAACACCCCCACAGCATGATGCTGCCACCACCATGCTTCACTGTTGGGACTGTATTGGACAGGTGATGAGCAGTGCCTGGTTTTCTCCACACATACCGCTTAGAATTAAAGGTGCCCTAGATTCAAAAATTGAATTTACCTCGGCATAGTTGAATAACAAGAGTTCAGTACATGGAAATGACATACAGTGAGTCTCAAACTCCACTGTTTCCTCCTTCTTATATAAATCTCATTTGTTTAAAAGACCTCCGAAGAACAGGCGAATCTCAACATAATACCGACTGTTACGTAATATTGGGGGCGTACACCACGACTGTTTGCATATGCCAGCCCATGTTCCCAGCATTATGAAAGGCATTAGACAAGGGCAGGACGTCTGGATGTGCACAGCTGAATCAACAGACTAGGTAAGCAAGCAATAACAACAGCGAAAAATGGCAGATGGAGCAATAATAACTGACATGATCCATGATAACATGATATTTTTAGTGATATTTGTAAATTGTCTTTCTAAATGTTTCGTTAGCATGTTGCTAATGTACTGTTAAATGTGGTTAAAGTTACCATCGTTTATTACTGTATTCACGGAGACAAGAGCCGTCGCTATTTTCATTTTTAAACACTTGCAGTCTGTATAATGCATAAACAGCTTCATTCTTTATAAATCTCTCCAACAGTGTAGCATTAGCCCGTTAGCCACGGAGCATAGCCTCAAACTCATTCAGAAATAAATGCAAACATCCAAAATAAATACTATACACACAGGAATCAATGTATGCATGATGAACACTTTGTAAAGATCCATTTTGAGGGTTATATTAGCTGTGCAAACTTTGTGTTTGCTGTTTAAGGCAGTTGAGAGCTCACGGGGGCGGGGAGCGGGAGATTTAAAGGGGCCACGCGCTTAATCGGTGCATATGTAATAATGGCTCAAAATAGGCAGTTAAAAAAATTCATTAAAAAAAATCTATGGGGTATTTTGAGCTGAAACTTCACAGACACGTTCAGGGAACACCTTAGACTCATATTACATATTTTGAAAAAGGGGATCTAGGGCACCTTTAAGGCCAAAAAGTTCTATCTTGGTCTCATCAGACCAGAGAATCTTATTTCTCACCATCTTGGAGTCCTTCAGGTGTTTTTTAGCAAACTCCATGCGGGCTTTCATGTGTCTTGCACTGAGGAGAGGCTTCCGTTGGGCCACTCTGCCATAAAGCCCCGACTGGTGATGGTTGACTTTCTACAACTTACTCCCATCTCCCGACTGCATCTCTGGAGCTCAGCCACAGTGAT
>RJVU01051648.1:4791344-4812468 GCA_003731715.1 Anabarilius grahami
CTTAATGGTCAGAGTCAAGTAACACATGGTTAGTTTGGCTTCCTACATGAAAAACTGTGACTCCGTGATGCTTTCAAAACATAGATATTTTTGTTTGAGCATCACAACATTGACTCATCCAGTGGGGTGAGTTTGGGGGCGGGGCTATCTATTAGACCAACCAATGACAGATATGGAGAATACTTTGGATATCAGGCCTTTTTTTGGGTATTTGCATTTGATCATGCACACAAATTACACACTTCAGCATTTGAGCTGCATTAAAAAGGCTGTGCGAGTGCATCTTTTCTGCACACCCACTCTGAAAGTTCCCAGTTCTTTATTTCATGCCTCAAGAACAAAACAAGAAGTAAAACGTCCACTTTTACTGCATTGTTTATCTGACTCTCAGTAGGTTTATATGGGTTCAATAACATTTGATTTCCAGGTACACTGCACATGAACATTGGGATAAGCAGTTATGCAGGTCAGATGGGGTTTGGTCCTAGAAAGTAGACGGAATGGAAGAGAAAGAGCCATATTGCTACGAAACTATATGGCGAAAATGCGTTTTTACTGTAAATCTCTTAAAAGGACAAAAAGCACCATAAAAATAGTTCATATGACTCATTCCAAGTCTTCTGAAGTCAGATGATGGTATATATGAGGAATAGTCTGAAATGTAACTTATTGACTGATCAACTGTCATCTGTGCAAATGCGAACTTATAGGTAAAATGTGAAGTCTTTACATAAGAAAAGGACAACCAGTGTGACAAAATTAATATATGAACACTGCCGCTCAAAAGTTTGGAATAATTACGCTTTTTTTTGGTTCAAAAATGTTTTAATATTGTAAGGTTTTTATTACAATTTTTAAAAAAAAATTGATTTGATTTTGAAGGATCATGTGACACTGAAGACTGGAGTAATGATGCTGAAAATTCAGCTTTGCATCACAGGAATAAAATATATTTACATAGAAAACAAAATAGTACAAATAGTCTAAATAGTACAAATATTTCACAAAATTACTGTTTTTACTGTATTTTTGATCAAATATGTGCAGCATTAATGTTTAATGTAAATAACCCTTTATTCCAAACTTTTGACCGATACAGTGTACATATATTTCTGCATATATTAAACAGATATTCAGTGTCATTTCAACTTCTGTCTTAACATCACATCTTATTTAGCAGACTTTTTCTCATATATGGGTCAATGACGTGACAGGTAATTTTTTTTTGTCCAAAGGCCTTAATAATAATAAAAAAAGATATGACATCAAAAGTATGTAAGGTAGTACAACTTGATCTCTTTTATTGAATCCAAAAGGTTTTAATTATATTTTGCTACATATAAAGGTATTTTAAAGATTTTGAAGTGTCAAATGGTCATTTGGTTTAACCGTCCAAAAGCCAATTCAGCCATGTAATTTGAGATTAAAACATCTTAAAATGTAATAAATGTATATATTTTTTATTCTTGTATGATTTTATTACATCATATATCAACATAGTCCAAAATTATATTAAAATTATGTGTAGAAGTCATTGCTTTGTTATGAGAAAGAATGTCCGGAAAAATTAATTTCATTGATGTAATTCGGAGTAAACAATATGAAGGGACCATTTTGGATCAAGTCATGCGGTCAATATCATGTGACAGGATGTGACATCATTCAGACACCTCAAAGGGCCACATGGTCATGAAGCAAAGGAACTAACTCTCTTTTAGCTATTTAAAAAAATCCATGTTTTCACTTTTTCATGCGCATGTCCCGAGACATCAGGTCATTCGGTACAACCGCTATAAAACATGGAAAATGTTGTAATATTTTAAAAACTTGTACTAAATTGTCCTTTTGCTAGCTAGATATCAGCCTGTTAACATTGTTTGAAAATATCATCATTTGGTATAACCAAAAGTGTCATTCGGTAAAATTGAAATACTTTTTTGGTGACAAATTTTGTCCATCTTGTAAAAAAATGACAAAAGCAGTGTTGATTGATTATAAAATCCACATAATCTCATTGTTAACACTTAATAAAACTTCAGAATTAATTATATCTCCATTGTGTTTTTTTACACTTTTAAAAACCTTATTCGTCAATGACCCATATATGACTCTTTTTGCAGATGAAATTATAAGAAGCAGAAGATTGAAAACATTACGGATATTGCTACCATAACAAATGGCTGTAGACAATGAAAACCTTGTTTATCATGACAGTAAAGCTTGTTTGAGTCTCTTTTAATGTCCTTAAAGAAAGAGAGCTTAATAGTATGTGTTGTAGGCCACTTGTCTGACTGCATGATCACCACAGAATAATGTTTAATAATAATACAGAGTCGGTATTTCCATGGTAGTTTCCTGCAAAAATCAACAGCTTCCGTCCTTTCCCAGGAGAGAGACTGTAAGTGAGAATGCAGTCTTTACATAATTCACGACTCGCGTGCGCTTCTCCCCGAGGAGCTCTTCCTCTTTACTTTTCTCTACTTCCTCCGCAGACGCACTCATTAATTCCCAGTGAGAGCATTCACAGAGCTGCTTGTGTGGATAGCATTAATCTCTCTGGGAGAGATGCCGTCTGTATTGCTCAGATGCTCTAAACTATACTGAATTCATGATTACTGAAATGGATTTGTCCAGCAGGGAGAGCCAGGTGCCGATCAATAAAACTGAGATGAGAAGTGTAGATGGACTAGTAGTGCCAACTACCAACCCGGACTGCACTTTTAAAGTTAAACGTTCTTGCTGACTAGACTTTAATAAGCGACATCATAGTTTTTATTGTCTTGTATTTCTAGGCAAAAGAAAAATGACAAATGCAACTCACTGCGATGTGAATGTACTGAGGCTTGTCATAAGAGTTTCATTATGGGTTAACTGTTGATGGGTTAAACTGTAGAATAATGAATTGTACAATGTTTTTGCTGCTTCTTTTTTGTCTTTATATGGTTTAATATAGAGACAACTTCCACTGTTGTGTATTTGTATGAACACCTATAAAGATCAGCACTCTAACACAGATTTATTCTCCTTTCTGGAAGAAAACTTTTACAAATGTACCTATAGTGCTAATTTGTGTCAGTTTTAATTATATAATTATGGTTTTATTGTTAATGGATTAATGAATTCTTCAATGTTTTATCAGTTTTTTTTTCTGGTTATCTCATGATTTAATATAGACCACTTCCACTGTATGTTTTATAAGATCAGCACTCAAACACTTCTGCTTTCAGGAAGAAAACATCAACATCAGGAGTGACCCTTTTTTCTTTATTAATTCATTTTCCTTATTACAAATTATTCTTTACTGCACATTCTAAAGATGAAAATGTTTGTCTTCATAATCTTCCATCAAAATACAATAACTTTCTCAGCCTCTGAATCAATGCTTCTGTCCTGCTAATGTCATCAATACCTTGTTGTTTTTATGTTGACTTCAAAAGTCCTTTAGCAACACAGCCTGTGTGTGTTTCACTGACGTAAATCTTGACTCGCTGAAGTTCCTGTGTCAACCGCATGACTTGTGTTTATTTATTACTGCAGCTATGAGATGTCTGAGGCTGATGATGAAGTGATGCACAGACCAACCATATAGTTGTTTTTAGTGTCTAGTGAAAAACAAATGAAGGTGATGAGGTGTATCCAGACATCAATTGCAGACTGTATCATTGTGTAATTTGCAGTCTGACAGTAATTGTCTTATTGTTGAAGTCAACACACTTGTCAACATTATGAATGGATTATTTGCTCTTTAGCAGGTTAACAGAAGTCTTTATCAGTCCATTTTAAGCACTTTTATCTTTATTTAACACATTTAAAATGAATGCCTGTTTTCCACCCATCTGTTCGACAGATTGCATTGGAGCAATTTACTATAACAGATCTCTACTTCTCTTAATTTCTTACTTTCATGAAAGTATCCAAGTTTAGTCTATAGTTGTGTTCCAGGCCCAGCATTTATTTTTATGAGTCAATATAGTAGTCCGTAGTATTCCTAGCCAATATATCAATCTACCACAATATTTGGCCATTCTCTTCCTTCACTTTTGGATTTAACCCTGTGGGGTCTGAGGATTTTTGGGGCCCTGGAGAAGTTTTGACATGCCCTGACATTTGTGCTTTTTTCAGTTGTTCATAAACATATAAATGACACAAGTGTCATTACACTGTATTCAGCACAAACTAGGCTACAATAATATGTGGGGAACATGTATGTACATGTTTGTGTTTTTGAAGGAATAACGTTTATGCGTGGTTATTGAAAAAACAAAAAACTTAAGTCACTGAAATAAGGCCTAAAAATATATATTAAATCTGTGTTCACAAGACTTCTGGGTATTGGAGGTTGTAAACTAGAGTTTTTGCTTCAGAATGAAGTAAAAATTATACTGCCAACTCATTCATTTATAACAATATATTGATTTAGTTTTGTATGACACTTTTTGTCAAAATTTACACCCGAGAAGACAAAAGAATCGCATAATAATGACCTGAAATGACTTGCATATTAATGAGCTCTTTCAGACTGGTAGGCTGTGAAAAAAACCCTCTGTGTAATGCTGATAACAGGATTAATGTCCACTATGGACAAAAAAAACCCATGATTTTTGTGATCTCATGCATGCACGTATTATCGGACATGATGTGAAGACAATTTTGTATAGCCCTATGTTAGATTACAGTACCAGTCAAAAGATTGGACACACTTATTTTTAAAAAAAAGTCTCAAGTCTCTAACCAAATAATGGTTTTCTATTTTAATATGCTTTAAAATATAATGTATTTCTGTGTGGCAAAGCGTCTGAACATTCCTACCTCTATGGCATTTCATATAGGCTACTATATTTGTTATATAGCCTAAATGTTAATGTGCAGTTGACAAACTATACATCATTAAAAAGATCTAAGACTCGAGCTTCACATTTTGACTCTTAAAATCTTACATTGTCCATAATATGCTTAAAAGCATGCACATTTTGAGAAATATTGATGGATTCTCATATGTTTATATACATTTTCTATACAGAGGAGTAATATTTATTCTATATTTATTGTTATCACTGTGAGCTCTGGATAGCCTACTGTGTTTTCAATTCATACTTGCAGCTGGAGGGCACTCTGCCCCTTTTGTCCACAAATGCCTCAGTAAAAGAAGAGGCATATCATGTGACAATCAAGGAACTAACAGAGGCCAGAGATCGCTAAATAGGGCTATTCAAAACACTTTTGAGGACAATAAATACACGATTGAAACGATGTCTGCATGTATTGACTGAATTTGCGTCTGAATAGCGCTGGCTCTGTGGGCGTGGCCGCATTAGCGGATAATGAGCTGAATCACAGACTTCTGACATGGCACTCTTTTCATACAGATTACATAAACAGAATTTTTGTTTTCGATTTGACTTACACGGTTTAAAACCTGACATCTCAACGTTTCTTTTGACATAAGTGTAATTTTTTTGTGATTAGTATTCACTAAGTTACAGTTCATTTTCTGAGAACTATCAGATTGGACTTCGTTCAGAGGGAGACGAGAGATCACGCATCATGTTTGTTTTCTTTATTTTACAAAAAGCACAACATTTTGTTTTTACTCTGAGTGTACACAAATAAAAGAAGATATTCCGCAGATTAAAATGGTGTATAACTCTTAATCGTATGTGCAACATCGACGGAGTATTTTGAGTCTCTTTCACACTGGTAAGAAAAAAACCGTGGTGGTATCGCCGGCGTGACCGTTAGACCTCAGAGTGTTAACCTTCTGAATGCATGGTGACGGGTAGCTGATCTGGTAAACGGGCCGTTGACTGCGGGATTGTCCAGCTGCCTAACGCTCCAGTGGGACATACGGCCATCAAGTCTCTGTTAAGCCTCTTATGTTACGCTTTTACACCGATAGATGGCCTTCAGTCTGATATGGCCTACATATGTCTGGGGATCTGGGTAGAAGAGATGATTGTTATAAGATGAGCAGTTCAGCATATACACACACATACATGAATGCATTCAAAATTGTTGAAAACAAACTAGGTTAGAGAACGCAGATTCTACCCGACCTAAAAAGCCTTGGCATCCATCTAAAAAGCTCTGTCTAGAGGCGTATTAAAATGGGGATAAATCATCTCATCAACTTACAGTTTAAGGCTCGTTTCCTTCCATTGTCCGTTGCGCTCGTTCCTGTTCCATGTCCTCAATCTGGCAACCAGCACAAGCGTCGAGTCTGAGGCGGCGGCGGGAGAAACAACCTCTCCAATATTTTGAATTTGCACTGCAGTACCCCTTTCAACAACTAGCTGTCAATATTTCATACTGCACCTTTAAAGCTTTACTTTACTTTATTTATTTATAAAGGGACCATGTACAATTTTTAACATAAATGTTTCCATTCCATGCATTGTACCGGATTTAGCTAAAAGCTAATTTTCACCCGCAGTCCCCTGGCAGGTCGACATAAACAAAGTAAAACACACAATACATATAATGCGATTATTAAATGGCAAGTGCGTTACAAATGTTTAGTGAAGTTTTGTTCATGCATCAACAGAAAACAGCATAAACTAAAAGATCGATCTTGAGATTTAAGGATCCATATTAGTATCGATTTAAAATAGAGAAATCGATATTGTCAGCTCTAGAGCCCTAGAGTCCACACAGCTGATGCATTTAACTGTTGCAGTGTATCCACGTTATGTGCACGAAGTAGATGTTGAAAGTTCAAAATGCACCATCGGAGAAGCATTAATTAAATGTCACTGTTTCAGTCAATGATTTCGGCCCTTCAACCGAAAATTGCTGTTTTGGCCAAAAAAATGTAGTAGCCGAAATTTCTGTGCATCCCTAATTTAGATTAATTAATTTCTAAAATTAACTTCTGTTAAATTCTAATTTGCATCAATTAAAATTCTGGATATCATGATGATGAGCGTGTTGAGATAAACATTGATCTGTGCCATTTTTTTATTTTTTTTGTAAGTTCTGTCCGAATTTATTTGCCCTATAATTCAGTCCGCAAAAGAGATGCACTGTAGCTTGCCCAAACATATTATGCAATATGCACAGAAGAGTGTGAAATTGTTGCATGCAAGTTGTTCTTGCGTGAAAACAGATGTTCAAACAAGATAAACATGAGAAGTTTGATTGTGACAGCTTTGAATGTTTACGTCCTCTGTTGGGTCCTTCCAGGGGGGTTTCTTTATGGTTATTGCTCTCTCAGCCATGGGATGAAGCCAATAGATTTGATAGCCGATTTACCAGCAGGGGTAACTGCTACTATTACTCGGCCGTGTTTTGTGGCAGGATGGCTGTCTCTCAGGAGTCCTCCAGCAATAATAGTTTACAGTAAATAATGCTCAGCACTTAGTGACCGTTGTACAACGCGCCACAGTTGTTGAAGTCATTACACACTGGTACAGCTGTAATGAGAGCAGACAGCCAGGAGTCTGGTTTCAACTCTGCTTTTGTCCGCTGTTTAAAGCAGGTTTTGTGTTCCTGGCGCAGGTAAACATTGTTGACTCATTCTACTCTAGCCTGGTATTGTTCTGAGAAATCAGAAATCAGCTTATGATCTCCGTTTAGCCAATTCAGTGTTCTTTTCAGGCCTTGTTAAAGGGTTAGTTCACCCAAAAATGAAAATAATGTCATTTATTACTCACCCTCATGTCGTTCTACACCCGTAAGACCTTCATTCATCTTCGGAACACAAATTAAGATATTTTTTATTAAATCCAATAGCTCAGTGAGGCCTGCATCCACAGCAATGACATTTCCTCTCTCTAGATCCATAAAGGTACTAAAAACATATTTAAAACAGTTCATGCAAGTTCAGTAGTTCTGCTTTAATATTATAAAGTGACGAGAATATTTTTGTGCGCCAAAAAAACAAAATAATGACTTTTTAACAATATCTCGTGATGGCCGATTTCAAAGCACTGCTTCGGAGTTTTGCAAATCGAATCAGTGACCCGGAGCACCAAAGTCACGTGATTTCAGCAGTTAAAACAACTGAACTCGCATGAACTGTTTTAAAAATGTTTTTAGTACCTTTTATTATTTTAAAGAAGCACCAACTCCTTTAATAACTTAATGATATGCTGAACAAAAATAGTGACATACCTGCTCATACTTAACGAGCATCAGTGACTACAACAAGCACCGATTTGTCCGTGATCCGGGGGCAACATCCAGCCAAAAGTTATGTAGAGTGAGCTTGCTATAACTGGGCTCAGATGTCATCTTTAATAGTTATATGGATGAGGTCAGTCAAATGCACATTTGTTTGAGTGGTTGATATCTTGATCTCACTCTTGCATGTTAACCTATAATAATTATGAATGATTAAATGGCTTGTTGCATCGTATTATTTGCATTTAGCATTGTATATACATGCTGTCCATGACCCATTTTAGGACTGTGACCAGCTAATGCAGGGTTTTCTAAATGGGGCTTTGTAAGTTGATAGATAAAAAAAAACTATTAATTTAAATTTAATGTAAAATAAAAAATGGGGCTGCACAATTAATCAAAATAAAATGGTAATAGTAATAATAATAATTATTATTTTTCTAATTATAAAAAGATTTTTAGTTTTATTGCAGTAATAATGTCTTAAATTCTGTAAGGTCCTCATTTAGCAGTTCAGTAAAAAGAAAATAATGCCTTAGTATATTTGTCTCCACATAGCCATTTTCTTGACTGTGAAAGATGTCAAGCTGTCATTCGCGTCTCCTCTTCCTCAATAGCACGTTTATGCAGAACAGCCGCAATGCATGTCGCATTCAAGCGACTGTAAAATTTTGTCACAAGGTCATCACGGGTCAGTGGTGTCACAAGACACTATCAGACCTCTTCTCGGTGCAGCTGCCAGTGAATCATATCACTGAGTGTGTTCATCCAGACTCAGAGAATGTCTCATATTGTCATAGTTCAGCTGTATTTAGCCTGTGTGTTTCAGCTGCCCACACTGAGACGACCCGACTCACTCCATGCAAGACAAACCCTCTTTATTGTGTCTGTCTGGCTTTCTGTCTCATGCTCGACCTTGCCTTTTAGAGCCCTTTGAACCTTTTCTGGTTAGTCAGCTGATCATCTTTTTCCTGCACACAGGCTCTATGATTCTGCTAGAAATGCAGAATCCAGTCATAAAAATAGAATTTACAGTAGAATGCGGAATCTCATGGAACTTTGGGTGAATAAATCAAATGTAGGGCTGTACACTAAAACAGGACCTATTATGCAAAAATCGTTTTTATAAGGTGTTTGAATGTGGGTCCACAGTGTGTGTAAATTTACAATTTACATTTACAACATGGTTTAATAAATGATCTGTGAGGTATTTACATTCTGGGGACACCAGAGACTTATATTACATCTTTTTAAAATGGGCATAATAGGTCATCCTTAAACAAATTGCCATATGAACTAGTGTCTGTGGATATTAAAGCACACAAAAAACTGCTGTGATGCTCATGGTGTTTTCAGCAACTGCTGTCTTACACCATTTAATTTGAGAAAACTATTGTCAGGTAAACACTGAAACTCAAAAGTCTTTGGCACTACAACCCATCTCAAAATTAAGGTTTTTAGTGGATGTTGTTTTTAGAATGTGTTTTTGAATCCACTGTGCTGTTTTTCCATTGTCTTTCTGTTCAAACATGCACTACATGGATGTCTCTGTCTGTTGCACTTACATCTTTTACAGCATCTCGCACACAAGTGCCTTGTGTTTAGAAGGCTGTGTCAAGTTGAACTTGCGTTTATTTTGTGTTTCTCTGCCCTGCCTCTCACAGTTTTAAATGCAAAAACGCATTTTGTGTTTGAACAGCCCATTATTGATTTTTCGTTGCAGTCCTAATCTCATTGTGAGCTCACATTATTTTGCTTTATTTTTCTCCACAGGTTTCAAGTGCCCCGTCTGCTCCAAGTTTATTTCTTCAGATGAAATGGACCTTCATCTGGTCATGTGCTTGACAAAACCTAGAGTGACATACAACGGTGAGAATGTTTGTGTTGTTGCCTGCTTCAAGTGAAATGCTTATTCAGTGGAAAATATGTTTTGAGTCCCTCCTGTAAAGAAAGAAAGAAAGGCATTGTGTTTGGATGTAATTCAGGTTCCAGAGGAGAGCGTAATGCTGTAATTATCTCTGCCTGTTGCTTCTCATGTTAAGACCTGGCAGCCACGTCTCACTGTTTTATAGCCCACAATCTACCAGGCATAAACCGAACGATTTGGCTGCTCAGAAAAAGGTTTGGTGATTTGTTGCAGTGTTATGCATTCATGTTCAAACATCTAATTTTCCAGCGGTTGCAGTTGGTTTTTTGCACAGAAACATGCTGTGATGAGGAGCTTTATTTATGCTTAGTTTGTGTTTTATGGAGAGTCTAGCAGCTTTAATATATTTAATGTGTTTGTTTATTAAGGTAACGTATCTCATTACATTAACACAGAGACATTAGGCAACTCCTGTCTGGACGTCCCTGTCTATCTGACTGTTTACACCTGGTAATAGGTGATGTAGATCTGGGCAATTTAGCTGAAATGATACAGAATTATTCCACAGCTTTTTGATAATATTCAAAATTTGTTTGTGCATTTTCTCTAAAAGGGACTTAAAGGATTAGTTCACTTCAGAATAAAAATTTCCTGATAATTTACTCACCCACATGGCATCCAAGATGTTTGTCTTTCTTTCTTCAGTTGAAAAGAAATTTAAGGTTTTTGAGGAAAACCATTCCAGGATTTTTCTCCATATAGTGGACTTCAACAGTTACCAACGGGTTGAAGGTCCAAATGTCAGTTTCAGTGCAGCTTCAAAGGGCTCTACATGATCCCAGACGAGGAATAAGGAATAGCGAAACGATCTGTCATTTTCAAAAAAAAAAAAAAGAATTATATATTTTTTTAACCACAAATACTCGTCTTGCACTGCTCTGCGATGTGCGACGCGTTACATAATCACGTTGGAAAGGTCACACATGATGTAGGTGGAAGTACTGATCCAGTGTCTACAAAACGAACGTGCAATGACTAAGTCAAACGACCTTTACAAATAAAGGTAAAACAATGATGTCGGATGATTTTGGAGTTTGAGGGGAAAATTTGATTAAATTAGTTTTTCGCCCTACCGCGGTACATCGCATTTGTTGGTTAAAAAGTATATAATGTTTTTTTTTTTTTTTTTTTTTTTTTTTTNTTTTTTTTTAGAAAATGACAGATCGTTTCGCTAGATAAGACCCTAATTCCTCGTCTGGGATCATGTAGAGCTCTTTGAAGCTGCACTGGAACTGACATTTGGACCTTCAACCCGTTGGTAACTGAAGTCCACTATATGGAGAAAAATCCTGGAATGTTTTCCTCAAAAACCATAATTTCTTTTCGACTAAAGAAAGAAAGTCATAAACATCTTGGATGACATGGTGGTGAATAAATTATCAGAACATTTGAATTCTGAAGTGAACTAATCCTTTAAGAGTGATATTATTATCATTATAAAAATTATCATCGTCTGTTGAATGCGAGCCTGATTGTGAGTCTTAACTCCAGCTCTGGATGGATGTTAGTAGCAGGTGTAAACAGGGCTTCATTGACTTTTTCTTGTATTTCTGGAGAATACTGACTCTTTTATCATTGTTTTAAAAAGTATATATAGTTAGTGTCGTATAGAATCTGTACTCTACCTGAGCGTGAATTTGTCCCCTCTTTCTGTCCGAATCTTTTAGTCGTCTTGTTTTTATAGCCCTTTATCATGTTTTTAGGCATCGTCAGTTTCCATAAACTCAACGGGACAGATAGAGTCCTCCGTGCAGCTGGGGAATGTGCCAAACTGAGAGATGTTATAGTGGAAAAAATCTGATCTAAAACAACATGAGATTCCCAGCGGTTAGTGCTGTTGCTGCCAGGTTTGTGTGACAGAGAACATCCATTGGGGGAAAAATCAAGCGTAATAAAGTCACTGCCATCATTGAGAGTTGTATTGTTTACTAAGTGACAAAATTATTAAAAATATACATTGACTAAGTAAACATGGTTTATAAAAATCCTTTTCTTGACACCACTTTTTGCTTTATTCCATTACTCACCCTTATTTCATCTTTTGAGGCCCTCAGAAAACTGCACATAGTGCTTTACAAGGTCCACAGAGTTTTTGGATGAGGATGAAAAATGCTCCCTGCCTCATTCTTCCGCCCATTTTGACGACAGCAGCTAATTTTAGTACATTAAAACAACAGCATTTAAGGCAGCAAATAAAGCAGCATTGAATGAAAATAAATGGGTCTGGGTGAATAAGGATGTCGGTCTCTAAAAATCTCTGTGGACAATGACTATATACATGCTGTTTTTGTAAACATTTATTCTTCTGTAATATATCCTTATCCTCAGTTTTTCTATTTTGTTTGTTTTAGTATGCTGGTAGTAGGGAGTGTACTGAATATTATGCAGTATAAGCTAGTATTCCAATCCATAATGTCCGTAATGTGACGTATTTATGAGTAAAATGGAGTATTCAGCGATTAATAAAAAAAACTGGGCTATGAATCTTAGGGTAATAAGCTGTGGAAACGAAGTCCATGTGGTTGGTGTTCACGCTGAAAGCCACCTCTCTGCGAATACAGTTCTCTTTCGCATCTTATTGCGCTTGAATGGTCAGATAGACGGACAATAATGCCCGTTGTGTGGAGTATTCACGTAAACATAGTTGGTTATGTCTTAAATTAACTTAAACAGTTGGGTCAAAAAACCGGATGTGTGTCAGTATATTGGATCAGTGCATTCGGTCTTAAAGTGACAGCAGCATAATAAACCGCTGGCTGTCTCATTAATGTTAATCAGACAACAAAAGACTCACTGCTCATGACTGAATCACTTGTATCTTTAATATGAATCAGTTCATATTTGATTCATACAGTGAAGACTAGGAAGTGTTTTAGTTATACACTACTGTATTTGTCCTACTGTTTAATTAAATTAAATTAAATTAAAAAATAAATAAATAAAAATAGCTATATCGAAATGTAGATCGTTATCGTGAGGGGAAAAAAAGAAAGTCATACTGTGAAATAAGATTTTGGCGTTATCGCCCACCCCTACATACATACATACTATATAAACATATATAAACATAATTCATACTAAGGAATTGTGCACTTACCAGGACATTTATTAGGGAAGCAAATATAGGCTTAATTATGATTACGGGTTGTCTTTAAAGTTATCGTGAAGTCAAAAGTGTCTCTATTTACTTTCTTAACTCATGTTATTTTGGTCCGGGTTTCATTTAAATAATTTGTCTAAAAAAAGTTTCTTCATAATCTTTCATCAAAATATAGTAACATCCTCCAAACGACTCTTCTTTTCAGCTGCTCTCTTCAGTCTTTCTTATTTTTACAATCACCTTCCAGTCAACTTCTCATGGATAAAATCAAGTTCTGTCCTTCAGTGTTTCTCGTTCAATATCCTGTTTCACTCAGAAACATGTCAGATTATGGAATATAAATGGGTAACATTTACATGGTAAACATGGAAGGTTCTTGAGTTATGTAAGCTTTTGAGAGAGATAAGTGGTCGTCTGTGTGTGTTTCTGAATGTTTGTGAGTTTGTCTCTCCATCTCTTGCCTCTTGCCATAGCCCACAGAGTACCAAACACCAGATGCATGCTCTCCCTCCAGGACCCATCTCAAATATGGCCTCTGCTGCTAATCTGGGCCAAACACACACAGCCCCACACGCAGAGCACTTAGCAGTGAACATAATAGGGCAGATGATGAATAAACCGCTGTAGTGTTCGTATCTTCACTTCAGCTCTCAGACGTTTGGAAGGAAGCGCTAGTCAGGAACCAGACGCTTGCCACATTTATTAAACACTCTCAGCAAACACAGTTAGTTCATTAAGATTTGTTAGTTGAACTTTGACAGATATTAGTTGAGGGAACATCAAGTGAAAATGGCAGCCAATAGCCCAAATCACAAGTATGTACTGTAGGATTTTTCCCCAATTATTTTTAAAGCATTAGAAGCAAAGTATATTTACGTGACCCGTGCTGGCAAAATGAGTCGCAATAAGCAAATTTTCAAAAATTAGTTATTATTCTCACATTCTCTCTTGAATTAACGGCAATTGCTTGAATGGTGGGTTCATTATTATTCTTAATGAAAAACACAACTCCCAGAAAAACACAACTAACCCTTTGCAGGTTCCCTATTAGCATTGGGTTTAAATCCAAAATATTGCCAAATAGGCGCTTTTACATTTCGCTTTGAAACCAAATCTTCCGCCATCGTCTTGTCAGTCAGCTCCTCACTCCCGTGATAAATGAAATCTGTCTCCTGCTGCTGATCTGTGCTGCTACTCTCATTCAGCTCACACTGCATTGAGCAGACACGTTCAGTTTTTAATTGTAGTGTCTGTTTTCTAACTGAACTGAATTATTTTTAATTACTATAAAAATCAATACAACAGTGGGGGGTGGTGCCGCGGTGGGCAAGTGATGTAACCGGTGTTGCGGCTGAACACCGGTAACACCAACTATCACAGCAAGCCTACTACATATACTTTCCTGCTTTCCTGTAGCTCAGTGGTTAGAGNTATATAATATTATATATATATATAATATATATAAAAATATATAATATGTATGTATATATGTGTGTGTATACCTGGATATAATTTATATAACATGCAAAATCTTTATTTATTTATTTATTTAACAATGTACAACCTTAAATGAAACCAAATAAATTGTATGCTTGAATGTTTCAGTAAATTTTATATTGCTCGTGCATCACCTCTCAGCATTTTATTCCTTGTGCTTTGCGTTTATACAATGCTGTTTAAAATAGTTTTAAAAACTCTTGACCACTGCGTCTTTGTTCTCTTGCACTCTAGACGTTTTTGAACATGTCTGATTCATCTCACACTGCAAGAACCTTTGAGCTTAGCATTCCCATGATGCAAAGTGGCCACATATGCTGGTCCTGTTGCATTTCTCGGCCTGTGTCACTCCGTGACCTGCATGAAAGAGCAGCATGGAGAGAAAGCTCCCTCAGCCCATAGCGGATCCCAGCAGTCTGTGCAGCATGTTAAGACTCTGGCCGTGTGACAGGAAATCCCTCAGCCTCGCCAACTTCTGAAGAGAGCGAGATTGCGAGGGCAGGAAAAAAGTCTCTGAGAAGCTGGTCCAAATCGATAACTGTCCGCTCTGAGTTATCATGAGCATAGCGTTCTGTTCAACTTTAATTAGCTCTTCAGCTGACTGGGCCAGTCCGTGATGCACGGTGTGCGTGCTGCGTGTTTTGATGTTGCCGTATTGTTGTACTTCCTGTGCCAATTAATTAGACCTGACAAATGTATTATTGGGCCATTTCAAGCCACATGAAGGATGAGCATTTCATATTGGTTTCAAGTGATTGTGTAAATGAACACGCCACTATAAGTAGCATGAATAATCTCATGCTCTGTTGCAATAAACCCCTAAGTTATGAAAAATTTTAGTTATAGTAGGAAGAGCATTATCACCAAAAATGTTCTTAATGTAAAAGAATTGTGGCTACTGCGCTTTTGGGAAGTCTGATTCATTTTAGTGAATCAGATGTTTGTTCTTTTCAACAAACCAGTTCAGAAAACGATTCACAGGCTGCCTTATTTCTGTATCGAAATGTTTTCTTAAATGTTAGTGTTTTATAAGCTGTTTTATGTAAGTTTAAGTTATATATTAGGGAGTTTTATTCAATGTAATTCTGTCACCGTAATTCAGATTATCATGTCGGATATATATTGCTCTAATTGCAAAAATTATTTCAGCCAGATCAGTGGTTCTCAAACAGGTCCAGGACATCTGCAAACTTCCAAGGGGTCTAAAGATTACTTAAAATTATTCAAAATAAGCCCAAACAAGCATGAAAACAAGATCAAGATATTTCTTATTTTTATTCACACCCTGTTCCTGTTTGTTGTCTTTAAAGAACCAGGATTTTCACATCCTTGAAAAACTGGTTTATAAGGAAGTCTAATTTTAAAAGTGTAATGTCTAGACCTGGAAAAGTCATGGAAACTATTTAAACTCCATGTGCGTGTTTATACATTTCATAAATATACACTTATCTAGTTATGGCAAGCTCTAAAATATTTTATCAGGTAAAAATTGTGAGTAAAATATATGTTTAAAAATCCTTATCCTCAATATTTATCCAGTAAATCATGAACAGCTGGAAAAGCCATAGGGCTTTTGAATATTGGGCTTCAGAGTCAAACAGTTAAAAATCCAAATAAATATCAGTCGTCACTCTATATCTGCCAATATGTCTTAGTAAGATGATATTGAAATGCTTAGTTTTATGATCAAAGCTCTGTAGTTTCAAAACATGATGATGACTGAGAGATGAACAAATAAACCTTTCTCAAAAGTCTGATTGGATTATATTCGATGCTCTCATTTTAACATGATTTTTCAAAAAAAAAAAAGATGGATAATCAAGTAAACATAAGTTGCTTTAGTAAGTGTCAATCTTGAACAAAATAAAATGTATCCGTGTATTTACTTTATAAAAATCAGTAAAGATTTTACAGCAAAAAGGCATATGAAGCATGACCTCAAGGGGGACATTTTTATAATTATACTAAAAAGTATAACTGCTAAAAAAGTATAAACTATCAATCAGATGACAGAAGGCATGTAGTAGATTGTGTACTGCATGTTTTTCAGCAACATTTTGATCATGTTGATCATTTAGATGCCTTAGAATTTTGTGTATCAAATATGAGACAGTAGCTTCATAAGGTAAACTTCTTATTGAACAGCTTGACAAACTATTTTCAAAGTCTCTTTCTGAACACTTCCAGCTCTATTTGTTGAAATCTACTCAGCAGACTTTACCTCAAAATCAGCACAGGAAATGCAAAAAAATATCATGTAGGTTCAGTTCGCACCTGTTATGAGGTGAATCCTGTTTAAGTTTTTTTTGTTTTAAAACTTTAGTTATGTCTTGTTTGTTTACATGACTCTCTAACCATACATGTTAATGGCCATCTTATTACCTTGGTTACCGGACGGTCTGATCTCCTGCTTAGTGATCCGTCAATGGTTGTCCAGCTGCGACACGACTTAATTACTGTATAGGATCTATAGATTTCACAGTAAGAGTGCCATAAAAAAGGCCTTGATCATGCTAACAGATGCAGTCCTCAGTCCTGCGGTTCCGGAGGTTAGACGGGATGAACCGGCCCCTGAGAGGGTGAATAATTTGCTGATCTTTTGTTAAGCCGTAGGGAATAGCATCACCATGCCAACCACGCTGCTAGCTACCTGTGACCTTTAACTCGAACGTCTGCGGCGAGACGTGAACTCGGATCAAATACTGGATGTTTGCTTCCTGTTCTCAGGGGAAATAATAACACACTTCAGTTACAGATGCAGGAATATCTGCATGATCACAGCATAATGTCACCTTTCATCTGTCCTCATGTGACCAATATTTTGCTCTTATTTAATCTCTAAAATGACTTTTATAGAACACTGATTTCATATAATGAAAACTTGTCTAGGTCATACCCAAAATCAAAAAATAAAGAAACTGTACATTTTAGAACCCTTCTTGTATTTTGCCTTGTGACATTATTTTCATGATAATTTAGTACATTCTCATGACAAATGCATACAGATGTTTTCAATTCTCATTGTTTTTTGCAATTCCTTTAATCTCAAAGGTAGTTAAACATAATTTTACTAAAATACAGTAAATATATATTATACTGTTCTCTGAAGAAACAAGAACACACTTTAGTAACAGTTGCACTAATAACTGATCTCAACATATATAAGGTCGCCACTCATTTGTCCTTGTGTGACCAATAGTTTGCTCTCATATAATCTCTAAAATGACATTTAATATTCTGTAATCTACAGAGACCCGCACATGACATGCAGGAATAAAATGGTAGGCTAAATTGTGTGCACAATTTACTAATTCGTTCCTTCGATTCACTAAATTGTGCGCAGAATTTACTATTTCATTCCCTTGATTTACTAAATCGTGCGTAAGCTTTACTAAATCGTTCCCTCGACTTATAAATTGTGCACACGATTTAGCAAATCAAGGGAATAAAATAGTAAATCGTGCGCACAATTTACTATTGTAGTAATCAGTTTTTTATACGTTGAAAAACATTTGTAGGATTTGTAATTTTGCACATTGGATCAAATGTAGGGGTGTGCGATATTGACAATTTTTTTTATCAAAATATTGCCTAATTATACTTATCTTTTTCGAAATGTATAATTAGGCCATATTTTTCGGAGTGTTTTTGCGCTGGTAACATGGCTGGTTTAGGCCTATCTAAAACTACCATTAGGTGGCACCCTAACCCTGTCATAATGAGTGATTCATTGAATCATTCATTCAAACAATTTGTTCAAAATGGTTGATTTAAAACCGTTCTGCCCGGCTTTGTTTCAAACTATTTTCGTTGGTGAAACAGATCAAAAACACACAATATTGTGTCTAAAATATAACTAATCCAGTATTAACTTGTTTGTTGAACCGTTGTATAAAACAAATATCACACATACTCATACTCAGTAATGTCAGCTCAAAAATTGTTAAATTATAATTACGATATTATCGTAGATAAATATCGCACACCTATAATTAAATGTGAAATTTAATTAGAAAGACTGAAATGGTATTTTCTTGTAAAACATACTCCCATAATCTGTTCTATTTACAACTTTGGAAAATTCTACACAAAAAAAAAAATGTGGTGTATAAATTTGTTTTTTTTTAAATCAGAAATTGCTAGTAATTTCTCAAATAAATACAAAGAAATGGCAAGTAACATTGAAAACTATGACATTTTGAAATTAAAAGACTGAAATAGTATTTTCTTGTTTTATTTACAGCTTCAAAAAAAATTTGTCAAGGACATGCCTTTCTATCTGTGCTCGGTTTTCTGAATTTTGTTGTGGAATGGCTTAAGTTGTCTATTCTGTAAGTGACAGGTTTGCTGCAATGTGATTTGATTTGGTATGTCATGAACCCTGTTTGTTCACGTGAGAGTCAAGAATACAGGCTGTTTTCACATGTGTTTCTCTCTCTGATGAGTGATCAATCTCATCATGCTCTCCAGCACTGCAATCAACTTCAGTTAAACATGCAGGTGCCTGCCTTCCTGAACATAGAGGACACATGGAATTTCTTCTCATACTGCAGCAAATGAATGTTGTTTTTTCAGTGTTCAGTTGTAGCTGCAGGTGTGTTTATCAGCAGAAGTATTGCCCCAGATGAACAGCAGTCAGAGGAGAGAGAGATAGAAATGTAATCAATACTCATAGATACAGTAGATACAGACCACAAAAAGAAAAAAGAAGAAAATCTGCCAGAGTAGACAGCCACAATGCTGAGGGTTGTTGTTTTTATTTGCCCTTCTGAATCACTTATTTAAAGGGTTTAGCTGATAGATGTAATTAGATTTAGAGGTCGGCCAATAATAAACTTTTAATAAACACTTGTCCAGGTTTTACCCAAAATCGAAAGGAAAGTGTAACGGATTATATATTTCATAAAACAACTGTCCATTTTAGGACCCTTATTTTTTTACCTTGTGGCATTATTTTAATGACAGTTAAGCACATTTCATGAAAACGTTTCATGACAATTAAGCACATTTTTAAGCACATTTCACTTTTTTTCATTCTTCTCATGACTGTTATGCATTAACATTTACATTTATTCATTTAGCAGACACTTTTATCTAAAGTGACTTACAAATGAGGAATATAACGAGATTGATAGTAGAAAATAATGTATTATTTGAACTGTCAAGTAATGCATACAGATTTTTTCATTTTTCAGTGTTTTTGTAATTGCTATTATTCTCAAAGGTAATTAAACATTATTTTTTGCTATAATACAAAAAATATATAATGAAAATCAAATGATTTAAATTATTTATTTATTTATTTATTTAATTAAAATATGCGTTAATATGCAGTACAACAAATAATACCATGATGTACAAATAATATATGGTTTTGCATCACGCTAATGAGAATAAATACATTTTTGGGGGCTAAATGTGCATAGTTCTTGAACTTAATGATGTTATTTTCTTTTGCATTTACATCATTTTTCTTTTGATTTGGTGTGAATATGACCCAGACATCCCGACAGGCTCTCTGCATCTGGTGATGGTGGATGTGCCCAGTTAAAGAGCGTAGGGTCATGATGAGGGTGTGATGTGGATCGTGGCATCATCTGTGCTGTGAGGCCAATCAGAGAGACACAACAGAGGAACTATTACAGTGACGTCACCTGCAAGGCTTCCCCCTGTGTTTGTTTGTCTTAACAAGTGCAAAATAAAGGCCTGTTCAGTGACAAAACAAGAATTCATTCATTTTCAGTGACTTGCGGTGACAAACATCAGTTTAGATAAGTTTAACTTGATGCAAATGCAGAAAGACTTGATAGAGAAGTTATTGCATATATGATACGGCTTTGAGCATGTACAAGATAGATATTGATCGGCTTGTATACTTGCATTTGCAGCACGTGCAGCCTCAGAGTGTGTGTGTGTGTGTGTGTGTGTTGTGTGAGCAGGCGTTCATGTTTACGATGTCTCTCCCGGCGTTCTCCATGGCTGTGTTTGTTCCTGTCACTCTCTGAAGGTCACTGATGTCATGACTGCTGGTTCTAATCACTGCAGTCGTGCGACGGGCCACACAAGTTCAGTCCACATTCCGCCTGTGTCAGTGTCACTGACACCACAGCTGAGCTCTGCTTACACACACACACACGCACACACACACAGGCACGCACACACACACACACACGCGGTGTGTTGTCTTCAAGTGTCGCAGTCAAAAGTTCATCTTAAAAACTGAATCTTACTGGTTTGCAGGACAAATATAAATTGTACCCATGAATTCCTTTAAGTAAAATGTATTGTGGAGCTTTCCTGTAGCTCAGTGGTTAGAGCATGGCACTAGCAATGCCAAGGTCATGGGTTCGATCCCAGGGATTGCACATACTCCGATACAAATGTATAGTATAATGCAATGTAAGTCGCTTTGGATAAAAGCGTCTGCCAAATGCATAAATGTAAATGTATTTAATTTTAATAGATTACTTGTAGCAGTGAAG
>RJVU01051648.1:4812508-4843201 GCA_003731715.1 Anabarilius grahami
TATATATATATATATATATAAATAAAAGGTTTGGTTTTTTTTGTGCCTTGTGACATTATATTCATGACAATTTAGTATTTTACTCAAAAATTATCATGATTGTAATGCATATAAATGTCCATAAAAAGTGCCCTATTTATGCTTTTTCGAATATTACTTTTCAGGAAGTGTGTAATTATAGCTGTTTGTGAGGGTAAAAGGTCTGAATAGTTTTAAAGATCTAACAAATAACATTTTTGTCTCCTAAAAGATACAATCGTTTCCGAACTGTCAAAACGAGTCGTCAGCAATTCCATTGTTACTTCCTGCTTGAACCTGCTTGAAGTTTGTAACAAATTTGCCTATGGTCTTCATTGGCTGTCTGTGAACAATGTCTGCTTTGACCTACCCTCAAACACTGTAGTTGAAGCGGAGGCCTGGAAGAGTTTGGTTCGTGTTGTCAACATGTCAAGAAGTCGCTGTTTTCTGTGCTGCAAAAGCAAATCCACTTTGAATGCACTTCCAAATGATGAGAACTTGCTCTCGAATGGATACAGTAAAACCAACTTAACCATTATTGTTTGAGAAAATAAAAAATCACAATTACCTTTTATATCTCACAATTCTGACTTTTTTCTCGCAATTCTGAGAAAAAGTCAGATTTGTGAGATAAGAAGTCTTAACTTTTTTATTTCTTTATTTATTGGCGGAAACAAGCTTCCATAAAAGGGGCACTTTATTATCTAAATCTAATTACACCTGTTATTCTCAAAGGTAATTACACATAATTTTTTACTGTAATACAGTAAAGGCAGTACAACAAATATGTACAATTCAGAAAATTTTTTTTTTTTTTTTTTTTTTTTTTTTTTTTTTTTTTGCTTTCTCATTTGAGAATAAGATTTTCTGTTTTCATTTAAATTTTGGAGCTAAATGTGCTTAATTGTTATGAAACTAATGTCTTGATGATCCCATTTTCTTTTGGATTTTGCATATTTTCCTTTTTGATTTGGGGTGAATATGACCTGGACAAATTCTTCATAGGTTTTTAATTAGCTCCACCCCAAAAGGCTCTTATATATTTAAGATATATAATTATTAATTATACAAAATATGATTTCATATTAATTTATTTAGATTTTGGTGTGAAACATAACCCAGATTTGTTCTTGACAGGTGAGATTGGCCTAATAAGGCCAGCTCAGCTCTTGGTTTACCATGTTATCCATGTGTTCCCAGATCTGGAAAGTTCCCAGTGGGAATTCAACCCTGTGCACATGCGGTCAGTCGCTCAGAGTCCATGCGCCGCTGTCATCTGCTGTCTCATGTGACCCAGTGTACCGCTCATGCGCCGGCCATAGCAGGAACGTTTATCCAGTATTACGTAACAGTTAATGACTCTGTTTATTTTAGCCGGCGAGTGTCGCAGATGTCACAGCCTCGGCGGTTTAACTACGTTCCCAGTGACATTCACAACCCTGATACGCATCCCTGCAGATTACTCAGCAAAATGGTGTTAATACTACAGGAATACTTTCAAAGAATACATCATTTTCATTCCATTTGAACCTAAATTAAATATAAAAATTGTTTATTAATGCTTAAATACACTATATAAAAGCAGTATTTGGTTTCTAAAAAAAATGTTCTCTTTTAAAACTCAGGGAAATGTAATGGACTTCTCAGATTTGTTTCATTCAAGTATCAACTTGGTCTGAGATGTTTCTAAAATTCATTATGAGAAATAAAAACGGACCCAAATGAGTCCATAGTCTTACAGTAAGCGTCTAGAACTATAAAATGAATGAATAAAATCAATTTATAAGAAATGTTTGAGTTCATATTATGTAGGCAATATTAATTCACACACTTCACCTTTTAAGATTTCAGGACTCACATATAAACGTCACTGTCCTGATAGATGAGAATAGTGTGAGAGCTGCAGCGTGGCTCCATATAACATTACAACTCTAATCCAGTCGGTATTTGTGTCAGATTGATTCTGTTTGAGTTATGATGTTTATTCCTTGGGAATTCCCACCCACTGATGAACTCTAAGTCATATTAGCATAAGATAATAAAAATTTCCAGTTAAACTATTAAGATCTCAGTTTGCTGAATATACCATTAACCCTCAGATACTCAAGCATTGATATTGACGTGAATTTTCTTTCCTTTCCTCTTAAGTGTTTTTAGTAAGTGCCTGGTAATTAAAATCATGGTTTATGTATATTTTGTTTAATATTACACACAAAATTAAATCTTGAGGAAGTGTTACATGATGGTACAAATCGATATTGATATGATCCACCTTCACACTAAAGGTATTTAAAGCTTCTGGAACTCATTACTAAAACGTTATGCTTACTATAGCACTGAGATTTAAGCAAAATCACAAGCAGTCAGCATGAAAAGAGTCAATTGCATTTTTATCACACTGAAGCACAAAATGTTCAGTTTCCTCTAAAGTTAATTTGCTTTGTTCTGAACAACCAATCCAATTGTAATGCAACACTGAGATTGTGAGTGTTTCGTGTTGCATGTCGTAAATGTTTTTGTTGCGTGTGCTCAGTTTTCAGTGTGTAAGGAACATTGATTCTCCATCAGTCACTGAAGTGTAGAGCGGTGTACAGTGGAAAGCAGCAGTGACACACAGACTACCACAGTTCATGTTAGAGATATCACATTCATCCGATCAATTACCAAACACTGAATCAGCAATCTCAGAACACACGCTCAGTCTTGTACTTATGATTCATGTCAGATGCAGCAGGAAACCAATGCAGAAGACCGAAGAACCGATTTTAAAAGCTGAACTTCTTTTAACTTGATACAGCATCTCAAAAAGCTCATGGTTTGCATGTGTACATAACCAACAATTAAAACTAGATCAGATAGGGGAGCCCCGAACTTAGTGATTCAGGCAATTAGGGCTCATTTGTTTCCTGTTGATTCCATTTTTATTCTTATGCATTTGTTTCCTTTTCATGTAAAGCACTTTGAATTACCACTGTGTATGAAATGTGCTATATAAACAAACTTGCCTTGCTGTGGGGTGGTTGCTAGGGGGTTACGTGGTCATTGGGGTGTTGTGGATGGTTGCCGGGATGTTATGTAGTTGTTAAGGTGTTATGTGGTCATTAGGGTGTTGTGGGTGGTTGCCAGGGTGTCATTAGGGTGTTGTGGGTGGTTGTCAGGGTGTTATGTAGTTGTTAGGCTGATATAGGTGGTTGTCGGTGGTGTTCTGTGGTTGTTAGGGTGTTGTGGGTTGTTGCTGGGGTGCTATGGGGTCGTTAGGGTGCTGTGGGTGGTCGATGGTGTTATGTGGTCGTTAGGGTGCTGTAGGTTGTTGCCAGGGTGTTATGTTGTCGTTAGGGTGCTGTAGGTTGTTGCAAGGGTGTTATGTTGTCGTTAGGGTGCTGTGGGTTGTTGCTAGGGTGTTATGTTGTCGTTAGGGTGCCGTGGGTTGTTGCTAGGGTGTTATGTGGATGTTACGGTGCTGTGGATGGTTGACTTTGCATTTATTACTTAGCTCACTTTAACTACTCCAATACCACAGCAGAAACTTCTAGCCTAACTAATACATTATTAAAGGCAAGTGAACAGACTGTAAAAAGAACAAATACTGTACACCAATTACAAGCATAGATAAATACAACATAAAGTTACAAATAAAGTATAAGGTCTAACTGTAGTATTAATTTTCATGGACAGAAATGTAATAATTAAATATAAAATGACACCGTTCACTTTATAAATGTAATATAGATTAATCTTTGTTAAAGCTGTGTTTTGTTGTTTGATTTACATGACAGACAACGGCAGGTATTTATAGGTTGCTGTCACTTTAAGAGTAAGACCCCATACATGCACACATCCAACAGATACACATCCGAATTCTCACCTCGTTCAATTAAGACATAACCAAATGTGTTTAGGAGAATACTTGCCGAGAGGGGTATTTTGACTGACATAATGCGTGTGTGTGTCCATCCAAGTGCATTGAGGACGCGAAAGAGAAATCAATTTGGAGTTCGCGAGCTATCTGAAATGCACCTCTCTCTGTGGGTTTGTGCGCGCACGAGCCTTGTATGCATGTGCGTCTGTGCGCACCGATAACAGCGTGGGGTGCGATACCAAATTAAATCCTCTTTTGCCTCTTCTAGCATTGGAATGGTTTTATATCTATTTAATATGTAAACTAGCAAGACAAAACACGTGCAAATGATAACCTTTCACTCTATTGCGGTTAAACTTGCAATTGATCAGCGAATCACATGCGTGCCGAACCGTGGGGCTTGGTCCGTACAGATCACGGAACAACAACGATCCGTTTAACCACTAGTAGTCATTAGGGTGTTGTAGGTGGTTGCTAGGGTGTTATGTGGTTGTTAGGGTGATGTGGTTGGTTGGTGTCATGTGGTCCTTAGGGTTTTGTGGGTTGTTGCTAGGGTGTAATGTGATCGTTAGGGTGCTGTGGGTGGTTGACAGTATTATGTGGTCATTAGGGTGATGTGGGTGGTTGCCGGTGTCATTGTGGGTTGTTGCTAGGGTGTTATGTGGTCGTTAGGGTGCTGTGGGTGGTTGCAAGGGTGTTTAATTTAATTTACTCTGAACCAAAGTCCTAAAAGTACCATGACCTGAGCTTACCTCAACTTAAGCACTGTTCTTTCGGGACATGCAAATCTAGTTTACATTAATTTAAATCAGTCACATGACTTATGAATATTCAGCTGTGTGAATGACAGGGCCGTCAGGCTGTAAAGTGTAGGTGTTTATTATGTAACACCTCATGATCCTGTGAGAAGGGCCACAGGTGTCTGTTCACCTCAGTCTGCCAACAAACAGTGAACGCTGTCATCTGGGCTTATTGAACTCAAAATATTAGCTCTTATTTTTGCTTCAGTTTTCAGCCTGAAATCCAACTTGATCTTATTTACTTCATTATGTTCCATGTCTTATTGTGAGTAATTCATCAGTGCATGTAAAAAAAATAAAATAAAAAAATAAAAAGTTTTGAGGATCTGTTATCACCCCTGAAAAAAATAATCACAAAATCATTCATGTTTTTCAGCCATCTTTATACAGACACTTTTCACCATCCAATTAATAAATTTTTGCTCATTTAATATCTTGTATCATGCTGAAATACATCACATTACAGAGGTGAAATCGTTTTCAATTTGGATCTTATGCAGTTTTTCTGCAGGAATGAGTCTTTAGCGCCACCTTCTGCTCATTTATAAAAGATACTTTGACTCCAACATGTTGGGCCTGATTCATGAAACACAAGTCAAATATTGGGTAAATTGTTTTTATATTGTTGTCTTTAATTCAAAGCATTTCAGGTGTCATGAATGATATACACAGAAATGGAAATTATTAGATATAATCTGATAATGTAATTAGATAAATAATAAATAGTAATGTAATAATTAGAAAAAATCATTAATCTGATGCGTTTATGCAGTGTAACTTACATTTATTTGCAGGTTCATATAGCAATTGATTTTAATGAGTATAGTCGCTTATTTTTATATATAACTTCCTTTTCCAGTAATCACATATGACTGAAAAAGTGATGAAAGTTCCTTGGCCAGAAACTGAGCTAATCCTGATTCAACTTTGATTACACACAATGTCTGATTTTGGGTGTTCTTTATTGTCTTTTCTCAGAGGACGTCCTGGCGAAGGACGCAGGAGAATGTGCAATATGTCTGGAGGATCTGGTCCAGGGAGACACCATCGCACGCCTGCCCTGCCTCTGCATCTATCACAAAGGGTAAAGCTCTTCACGTGTGTGTAAGTGTACGTGACATGAGTTTTTCTCTTATATTAATTCTGCTTTCTTTCAGCTGTATTGATGAGTGGTTTGAAGTGAACCGATCGTGTCCTGAACATCCTTCAGATTAAAAGCGCCTCTCGCACCTTTGCACAGGTAACATGCATGTGCATTTAAATAAAAAAGTTTGTTCTTTAAAAAAAAAATGTTCCTAGTCATATTGATTCATCAGCACACTTTATATAATATGACATATATGTGACATGATGTTATATGCTATTCAGAAGAAAAAAAAATCTAATTTCATGAGTAATTTTATATCATGATGATATTATTTCATATTAATGGATTATTCATGAATCTGTGAAATCAGTGTAAAAACAGAAATATACTTTACATTACAGTTCAAAACTAAAGACTCAAACTAATTAGTTCAGTTCAGAATTAAAATTTCCTGATAATTGACTCACCCCCATGTCACCCAAGATGTTTGTCTTTTTTTTTTTTCTCAGTTGAAAAGAAATTAAGGTTTTTGAGGAAAACATTCCAGGATTTTTCTCCATATAGTGGACTTCAACAGTTACCAACGGGTTGAAGGTCCAAATGTCAGTTTCAGTGCAGCTTCAAAGAGCTCTACATGATCCCAGACGAGGAATAAGAGTCTTATCTGGAGAAACTATCGGTCATTTTCTTAAAAAAACAACAACATTTAAATACTTTTTAACCACAAATGCTCGTCGTGCACTGCTCTGTGATGCGCCACGCATGACGTAATCACATTGGAAAGGTCTCGTGTGACGTAGGCGGAAGTACCACAGTAGGGCGAAAAACTCATCTTTGTTTTATCTTTTTTTGTAAAAGCCGTTTGACTTAACGTGATGATACACGGGGCAACTTTTTGAGCAATGTTGCTTGGGCACTTTCCCAATGAGAATGAGCACACAAATTTATATGTAATGCGTGTAAGCTGTAATTAAGCCATTGAATGTTTTCAGTTAAATACTAAAAAGACAGGGCCTGTTTAACGTCTGTAGTAGCGTAGGCTGTAGGGCGTATGGCACATGAATGTAGCTTTTGATGCGATTGACACGGGTTCGAATCCGCCTTTTGCTGAACTCACTCTTCTCCCTTTTCCTATCACAAATCAGATCGGAAAGGCATTTATTTTTAATTAAAATGAAGAAAATATTTGAAAAGTTGAAATAAAGTGCCTAGCAAGTGTTTATAATAAAGTATTTATTGGGTTGGCAATAGATTTGCTCCTCTCTGATTAGTTGCTGCCAACTGTCCATTGCCCTAATTAGTTGCCCTGTGTCTCATCACCTTTAGTCTTTGCTTGTTGGCATTGTAAACACTGGATCGTACTTCTGCCTACGTCACGCATGACCTTTCCAACATGATTACGTAATGCGTGGGACATTGCAGAGCAGTGCACGACGAGCATTTGTGGTTATATTTATAAACATAAATTTTTTTTTTTTTTTCAAAAAATTACCGATCGTTTCTCTAGATAAGACCCTTATTCCTCATCTGGGATCGTGTCGAGCTCTTTGAAGCTGCACTAAAACTGCAATTTGGACCTTCAACCCGTTGGTAACTGTTGAAGTCCACTATATGGAGAAAAATCCTGGAATGTTTTCCTCAAAAACCTTAATTTCTTTTTGACTGAAGAAAGAAAGACATAAACATCTTGGATGACATGGGGGTGAGTAAATTATCAGGAAATTTTAATTATGAAGTGAACTAATCCTTTAACAGTTTCATGTTGTCTTCAACTGCATGCAGTTATTATTTTAAGGCAAGACACCCCAGGTGAATAGTGTAAAAAAAAATAGATATCACCATACTTCCCCAGTTGATTAATTACAATAAGAATTGCAAACATTTTTTGTATTACAAGTTTTCTGAGATGTTATGTTTAAATATACATAAATGAGGCATTATATAATTAAATATGCACTAATTTGTATACATTTCCAGAACAGAAATATGAAGATTAGTTAAAGCCAGAATCAAAATTCTTGTTTCATTTTGTTCGACATATGGTTTTTCATGGATATCTCTTTATATCACTCCATAAATCAGAAAATACTAACAACAGCCAGAAAACACATACATTTTCACAATGTTTTCAGGAATAAAATGTTATATAAATCAGGCGATATATGAAGAAACCCCTCTGTAAAACGCTTCAGAATATAGATAAAATAAAACGGGAATAAAACTGTAAAGTTTGGTGTATGTAAAACTAAACACTTAAATGTGTATTTTGGATGTTTTCTTTGCATTAGTCTGACCAGTGCATGAAAAAACAATGGTCTCATCTGTAGTGTCCTGCCTTAAATCATTATAACTCTTTAATTGTTTCCGTTGTGTTTCATGTCTCCAGCCTCCTGGTCGTGAGAAGTGACTTGTCCCACTAGCGGACAGCAATGTGAATTCTCTTCCTCCTCATAGACACTGTGACTTTGGTCTCTCCAGGCCGAACAGGACGCCCTGATCACAGAACGCCCCTCTCTTCTCGTAGCACGACTCTCCCTAGTCGCCATATAAACCCTAGCGTGCCAAAACTCATTCAGGGAAATTTTTTCCACATCGCAGTCCCATGAAAACCACAGCAGAGGATGTGACACTTGAGATTTTCTCCTCCGTTGCACAGTTTTCCAATCAGAAACTTGTGAAGAAGGCTGATCTAGCAGAAGTTGGTTGGCCGGACTCAGGGTCAGCTGACTCGTTAATTATTGGATTGTTCTGCAAGACTTTCTGGTAAATGGGACTGTCTCTCAGTGCCTTAATTTTCAGATCCCAAGGGCCGAAGTGGCTGCCATTCGGATGTTCTTCAGTGGAAGTGCTTGATGGACTCGGAGAAAGACACCTGGATATGACGGACATGTGACCCCTGATTCAGGCCGGCCCTGAGCCATACTGAGAAGTGCCCTGTCTTTCAAAACGCTGACGCGGTTGTGTTTCCATTGGAGCCGTTTTCTCTCTCGATTCCCAGATGGACGAATGTCCTGTACATCTCGAGTCTTGTAGCAATATCTGTCAGATAAAGATTCACTGTAGCCTCTCACATGGTTCTCCATGATGTCTGAACATCTCAAGATCATTTACGTCATCATAACATCATATGAACATGTAACGTTTTGTCTTGAGACAAATCTGGGCCTTAATTCAACACATTATTTTGGGTGAATCTCATCAAAACATATCAGAAAGAGCTTTATCAGGTCAAAATCAGAAGGAAAAAAAGAAAAAAAAAGTTCGTTTTGGGAAATATTAATGTAATGCAGTTATTTTTATTAAAATCAGAATAAATTAAATGTGGTGCATCAAATACTACCATGATGGAATCATTATTATCATTAAATTAATTATAATTTATTACATTTTTTGAGAAATCAGAGGGGGTGAGGTTAGGATTAGTTCGCTTCAGAATTAAAATTTCCTGATAATTTACTCACCCACATCATGTCATCCAAGATATTTATGTCTTTCTTTCTTCAGTCCGAAAACAAATTAAGGTTTTTGATGAAAACATTCCAGGATTTTTCTCCATATAGTGGACTTCAACAGTTACCAACGGGTTGAAGGTCCAAATGTCAGTTTCAGTGCAGCTTTAAAGAGCTCTACATGATCTCAGATGAGGAATAAGAGTCTTATCTAGCGAAACAAGCGGCCATTTTCTAAAAAAAATAAAAATGTATATACTTTTTAACCACAAATGCTTGTCTTTTACTAGCTCTGTGATGTGCCACACATTACGCAATCACGTTGCAAAGGTGCAGAGCAGTGCAAGAAAAGCATTTGTGGTTAAGTATACAAATTAAATTTCTTTTTTTAATGATCGATCATTTCTCTAGATAAGACCCTTATTCCTCATCTGGGATCATGTAGAGCTCTTTGAAGCTGCAATGAAACTGACATTTGGACCTTCAACCCGTTGGTAACTGTTGAAGTCCACTATATGGAGAAAAATCCACTATATGGAGAAAAGTCCTGGAAAGTTTACCTCAAAAAACTTAATTTCTTTTCGACTGAAGAAAGAAAGACATAAACATCTCGGATGACATAGTGGGGGTGAGTAAATTATCAGGAAATTTGAATTCAGAAGTGAACTGAGCCTTTAATTGTAATAATGTAAAATAAACATGTTAAAGGTCCTAAAGTATCTTCTTTCGTCTTAAAGCAAAATATAATTTCTTATTTCTTTTGATTTTGTGATGAAAAATGACATTTCTTGACAGGTTTTGTGAGATTCACTCTTCAGTGATGTCATTTAGGGCTCCTTTGTTTAAACACACATTGTACATGCATTACATCATATGATCATCCATTTTATATGAGAAATGTAAACCAGGCACCACATCAGGCCAAATGGGTGAATCTCACAAAATCCCCAGGTCATATTTTACCTCAAAATCAAAGAAATTAGCTTATTATATTTCACACTGTAACACATTTTCATGACAATTATACAGATTTTCACCCCCTCAGTATAAGTATTTATACATCATGATAGTATTCATTGTACTTCTCGCAATTTATGCTGATTAAAATTTTAAAAAATCACTGTATTCCAGTAAAATGCGTCGGTAAAATGTTCTGCATTACAGAACTCACGGAAAATGTGCTTGATTGTTACGAAAATGATGTCAAATATTAATGGCTTTGTTTTCCTTGTTAAACAGAGTTTCTTTTGATTATTTGTGTTGAAATGTGACCTGAGATTGAGCTAAATAATTCTATCTTTGTGTTTGTCTTTAGTTGCTGAAACGAGCTTTATTTCTCTTTGTCGTCTTTGGGATTTTATCACTCAATCTATTTTGTGCAGTTCATATAGTTTGATCTAAATCATAGAGCCATGTGTGTGATTTATATCATTTAAACACTCTGGGTCACATTTCAGCTGCTTTTCCCAAGATCCACATCATAATGTTTCGGAGAAAGGTGGTTGTTCTCCAGTAGGTTTTGACAGCTTCAGACAGACACGCTGCTAACTAGTTTTTAAGAGTTACTAATCAGAGATTTTACAAGGGATTTTTTTTCCATGATAGATTTACACTCATTCTGTTTTTACCAGCCTCAAGTAAAGCCTTGTGTGGTTGGGTTTATATGAGGTGTTAGTTGGTTAGTTTTGGTGTTGAATTTGACCTGTGGACTAGCCATGGCCCGTTGAAGCTGAATTGGAAAGCGTGACTTTACTGCAAAAAAAAAAATTTTTTTCCTCCGTATTTGTTGTTTTCCAGTACAAATATCTAATCATTCTTAAATCAAGATACATTTACTTGAGATGCAAAATTTCCATAAGATATTACAGGGTTAGTTCACCCAGAAATGAAATTGCTTATCAAGTAAATGTTCCTTGATTTAAAAATATTTATTTTACTAAAACTAAAGACAAAAATTCTGAGGAATGAAATCGTTTTTTGCAGTGTTCCCACTGTCAGAGTATTACAGTAGTACGGCCCAGCATATCAAAGGTGCCATAATAGCTTTAAAATGCTGCTAATCATGTATGTTGAGGGTGATGAGAACCGGTTTCAATGCGAGTCCACGTCAGGTTCGTTGCAGTCATACCAGCACAGCTGGAAGATGCTTTTGTTGGTTTTTCTGGTCACATAACAGAAGATAGATGACATCATTGCACATGTTGCATGGGAAACACCACTATTTTTTTAAAAAGCCTTACCAGACAACTTGCAAAACACCTTTTATCACATATCATTTAATTAAGTAATAAATTCACATTTCTAATTGTTTGATGATGTTCTTTCATATTTTGCTGTTTTGTGCAAATGTCTGTTTCCAGCAGATCTGAGCCCCAATACATCCGACTGGATCAGTGACTGTCAAAAGCTTTTGATATAGAAGATGGAGTGTCTTTTCTGTCTGTTTGTTTAATGTGCTACCAAACTCCATCAGGTAATGATCTAGTTTCATCCTTACAGCAGTTGAGAAGACGCTGGCGCAAAGGAAACAAACAGGAGTTTGTGTGTGTACGTTATCAGTGGCCATCTGGATGATCATAAAGGTTGTTTTTTTTTTATGATTTAGAGATATTGTAACATTCCATATGTAAAAAACTATGTACAGAGATAATGAAATTAAAAAAAGCAAACTCTTTGAAGCACAGATCTTTAAATATTTGTCTGGATGTCTTCTGTGTGCGTGTGTGAATTAGAGCTGAGTGATATTTTTACATATTTCTCAGGTTTTTAATCATCTAATTGCATACAATGACTAAAGATTTCTCAAACTGAAAAAAGCAGCATTATAAGTGTACAAGAGTCACTAATTTCAGAGCAAATACTTAAATATATATAAAAAATGACATTATTTTCATTTATATATCACAGTTCTTTAGTTCTGGCTTTAGTATGACACTCACGACAGAGCAGCTGTAATAAACCTGCATGTCTTCGCAGCCGATGGTGCTTCTGTTATTGAAGTAAATCAATGTCTGGGGCATTACGCCAACTTCCTTCTTTTCTCAGTCTTTTCTCAAATCACGTGTTTTACTTTTCCTTCTTAGCGGAAGCGAAGCCTCTTGTCGCCCTCAAAGAGTTGTTGTTCTTCTTCAGAGACACAGTTTCCTTTAATACTATGAACAAATCAGAAAATGTGGAAATGTGTGAAACTGGAAGACATCATGTGCTTGTGTAAGGTTTGTTATGAAGGAAAACTAGGGCTCTGATCTAAGATCTAGGCAGCCACACACTACACTCCAAAAATGTTCCAAAAGGGGTTTTCTCAGCAATGCCATAGAATTATTTTTGGTTCCCTTTCAGTATACCGTTTTTAAAAGAATATTTTTTTTTTTTAGTCTAAAGAACATTTTAATAATCTAAAGAAACTTTTTCCACTATAAAGAAACTTTTGTGTAATGGAAAGTTTCTGTGGATTCTAAAGGTTCTTCAAGGAACCATTAATGCCAATAAAACTTTTATTTTTAAGAGCGCACATAGACTCGACTCGCTCAATAATTTCAATCGAGTTTGCCGTGAGCATGTTGCCAAGTTAAAGCAATAAAATAGACCACACAAATACTAATACTGGTTAAAATAAAGTCATTTTTGTCACTACTTTTCACTATTGGGATTAGTTCATTTCAGAATTAAAATTTCCTGATAATTTACTCACCCCCATGTCATCCAAGATGTTTGTGTCTTTCTTTCAGAGGTTGAGGAAAACATTCCAGGATTTTTCTCCATATAGTGGACTTCAACAGTTACCAACGGGTTGAAGGTCCAAATGTCAGTTTCAGTGCAGCTTCAAAGAGCTCTACATGATCCCAGACGAGGAATAAGAGTCTTTTCTAGAGAAACGATCGTTTTTCTACGATCATTTTCTAAAAAATAATAAAAATTGATAGTTTTTAACCACAAATGCTCATCTTGCGCTGCTCTGCGTTGCGCCACGCATTACGTAATCATGTTGGAAAGGTCATGCGTGATGTAGGCGGAAGTACAGAGCAAGTGTTTACAAAGTGAACGTCCAAAGACTAAGTCAAACGGCCTTTACAAAAAAAGGGTAAAACAACGATGTTGTACGATTTTGAAGTTGAAGGAGAAAATGAAATGGAGTTTTTTGCCCATAGAAAATGACCGATGGTTTCTCTAGATAAGACTCTTATTCCTCGTCTGGGATCATGTAGAGCTCTTTGAAGCTGCACTGAAACTGACACTTACCTGTTGGTAACTGTTGAAGTCCACTATATGGAGAAAAATCCTGGAATGTTTTCCTTTAAAAACCTTAATTTCTTTTTGACTGAAGAAAGAAAGACATAAACATCTTGGATGCCATGGGGGTGAGTCAATTATCAGGAAATTTTAATTCTGAACCGAACTAATCCCTGACTTAACCAAGGTGTCTTTAAAGGCAGAATAATCTTTTATTACATCTTTTATGCCTTAAAATAATGCAAACTCTCTAGGTTTTTGTCAAATCACAGATCTTACTTGACTTCCTTCAGTGTAGTGTTGTTTGTCAAGCCTTCAGACAGCTGTTTGGCTCCATGAATGGTAAACTCGTTTTCCATTAGCCTGTAGAGAGTTGAATAGATTATTTAATCTGTCAAATATATTGTGCACACAGACCTGAAGTTTATTACTTGGCATGAAGTCTATATGTATTATAAATAAGTTGATTAAAAATAAATGATATCCTGATCTGATAGTCAATACGTGACCATGTATTTTGAACCTTATTGTTTGTAATGTAACCAACAGTTAAACTTGTTTCACACATTTTGCATCTGCAGCAGACATGAGATTTCTGAGTTACAGTATTTTCATTAATGATGTCCATAAATACATTGCAGTGAAATTTAATTGTAATTTCTGTTGTGCAAAGCATGTGAGATGCAGCAATAAACTAGTATTTGCATCATTGCATTTGCAAATGAACGCTGTAAACATTTAAATTAGATGCAGAAATGAATTTACCACATGCTGCATATGTGAAACATGTGAGAGAACAGTTTTAGAGATATAACTGAAATAATGAGGGATAATCGTCCGTACATCAGATGCGTCAGAGCAGAGTTGGACTTGAAGGCATCGGCCATGTCTGACGCTGCATCGTCAGAGATTTTGTTCTGTATCAGCCTGAAAAATAAGCACGTTTTGTAAGAATGCGTCTGGGAACGATCATCAAAAGGTTTATTTTACATGCATAAGAAAATATGAAATTCAGTTGTACCAGAAGATGTGAAGGCTTGTGTTTTGCTTCAGTGCTTCTGCCAAACTTCTTCCACCGAGAGAAGTAATGCCATTGGCAGAGAGACTAAACAGCAAAGCAATATTCATTCTCAGATGGCTCGTTCTTTATTTGACAAGTAATTTATCAAATTGGAGACATTTTATAGAGCTGAATTCATCTGTAGATGTAGACTTACCTGAGGTTGGTCAGGCTGGGATGATTCTTCAGAGCCTCTGCAAACGCATCTGCCCCCTCGTCACCGATGGTGTTACCCCACATTCTATAACCAATTAATTTGACCAATATTAATTTCACCAGTTTTACCATAGTTTTTGGATAGTTTCAATAAAAAAGACTTGTTTGATATTATGGCAGCATCATTTTAAACGTGGGGTTTAATTGTTCCCTTCGATATTCTTACCCTACGTCAAAGATAGATTTGCTCTTGCGAATTGCACTGGCAAGGTATTTCCCACCCACACTTGTGATGTTGTTGCAGCCGAGCCTATGGGAAACAAACGTATATGACTGTGATGAACTATGCATTCTACAGGTCCTTCTCAAAAAATTAGCATATTGTGATAAAGTTCCTTATTTTCCATAATGTAATGATAAAAATTAAACTTTCATATATTTTAGATTCATTGCACACCAACTGAAATATTTCAGGTCTTTTATTGTTTTAATACTGATGATTTTGGCATACAGCTCATGAAAACCCAAAATTCCTATCTCAAAAAATTAGCATATCATGAAAAGGTTCTCTAAACGAGCTATTAACCTAATCATCTGAATCAACTAATTAACTCTAAACACCTGCAAAAGATTCCTGAGGCTTTTAAAAACTCCCAGCCTGGTTCATTACTCAAAACCGCAATCATGGGTAAGACTGCCGACCTGACTGCTGTCCAGAAGGCCATCATTGACACCCTCAAGCGAGAGGGTAAGACACAGAAAGAAATTTCTGAACGAATAGGCTGTTCCCAGAGTGCTGTATCAAGGCACCTCAGTGGGAAGTCTGTGGGAAGGAAAAAGTGTGGCAAAAAACGCTGCACAACGAGAAGAGGTGACCGGACCCTGAGGAAGATTGTGGAGAAGGACCGATTCCAGACCTTGGGGGACCTGCGGAAGCAGTGGACTGAGTCTGGAGTAGAAACATCCAGAGCCACCGTGCACAGGCGTGTGCAGGAAATGGGCTACAGGTGCCGCATTCCCCAGGTCAAGCCACTTTTGAACCAGAAACAGCGGCAGAAGCGCCTGACCTGGGCTACAGAGAAGCAGCACTGGACTGTTGCTCAGTGGTCCAAAGTCATTCGGAAATCAAGGTGCCAGAGTCTGGAGGAAGACTGGGGAGAAGGAAATGCCAAAATGCCTGAAGTCCAGTGTCAAGTTCCCACAGTCAGTGATGGTCTGGGGTGCCATGTCAGCTGCTGGTGTTGGTCCACTGTGTTTTATCAAGGGCAGGGTCAATGCAGCTAGCTATCAGGAGATTTTGGAGCACTTCATGCTTCCATCTGCTGAAAAGCTTTATGGAGATGAAGATTTCGTTTTTCAGCACGACCTGGCACCTGCTCACAGTGCCAAAACCACTGGTAAATGGTTTACTGACCATGGTATTACTGTGCTCAATTGGCCTGCCAACTCTCCTGACCTGAACCCCATAGAGAATCTGTGGGATATTGTGAAGAGAAAGTTGAGAGACGCAAGACCCAACACTCTGGATGAGCTTAAGGCCGCTATCGAAGCATCCTGGGCCTCCATAACACCTCAGCAGTGCCACAGGCTGATTGCCTCCATGCCACGCCGCATTGAAGCAGTCATTTCTGCAAAAGGATTCCCGACCAAGTATTGAGTGCATAACTGAACATAATTATTTGAAGGTTGACTTTTTTTGTATTAAAAACACTTTTCTTTTATTGGTCGGATGAAATATGCTAATTTTTTGAGATAGGAATTTTGGGTTTTCATGAGCTGTATGCCAAAATCATCAGTATTAAAACAATAAAAGACCTGAAATATTTCAGTTGGTGTGCAATGAATCTAAAATATATGAAAGTTTAATTTTTATCATTACATTATGGAAAATAATGAACTTTATCACAATATGCTAATTTTTTGAGAAGGACCTGTATATACCAAGTGAGCATGTGTACAGTTTTCAGCATCATAACTCCAGTCTTCAGTCACATGATCCTTCAGAAATAATTCTATTATGCTGACTTTCTGCTCAAGAAACATTTATTATTATAAATGTTGAAAATTGTTTCATATTTCTGTGGAATTATACCCCAAACTTTTGACTGGTAGTGTAAGAAAGATTTTTTTTAAATAATAATTGATCAAAAATGTATCAGAAGTGACATTAAATACTTTTATAATGTAGATTTATAATAAGATTTTTATTTCAAATGAATACTTTCTAAAGAATCCTGAGAAAAATGTATCACTGTTTCCACAAAAAAATGATGCAGCACAACCGTTTGATGATAATGAGCTCTGTTATTAACAATTGAGCCCAAATCGGCATGTTAGAATGATTTCTGAATGATCATGTGACACATACTTGTGCTATTAGGGTATGTTCCTGTAATACCTACTTGACAGTCGACAAGTGTGGACATTCTTCAATGATCTTTGCTACTAGTTTGGCTCCAACATCTGTGATGTGGTTTTTGTAAAGGCTGTGAATGCAGAGAACAGGGTAGAATGAGGCCTAAATAAAACCCAACGACAAATAGGGTTGTCAAAAGTACCAACGTCGCCTTTTGACATTTAAAAAATGTAACGAAACCGACATTTAGCATTTTGATCGCTGTTGAGCAGATTCTTAAACCTTTGGCGCGTACAATCACACCGGTGTGATTATAACATTCAGAGCGCCACGTGATCAACTGCTAACTTCAAACGTGCTTTCGCGCTTTGACTTTGAGCCAGAGACAGATGCACTCAGCGCTTGTCATATATCACAAATATGCAGTGTTTTCATTCACACAATGTTTATTTTAGGTTTCAGAAGTACTCATACACATAAGTACTAACAAAACAATACATTTAGAGTTTAAATACACACTGATGTTTATGGAAGCGGCAATAATAATCCTTTCCATTATAATTAGACAACATGATTTATTCATATCAGATACACATTGTGTAAGTAACTGTAAAGTTTACTCTATTCTTCTTTCTCTTCACCGGCAACTTATTTTCATGCATTTCAAGAGAAGTGGATGGATTCTCTGAACTGCGGCGCAAACTAACATGGCGGCGCATATATCTCTACTAACGTGACCATTATAAAGGTGTTTAAACAAAAAAACACATCCACTTACACGGAATATCACATATTTCATGTTTGTCAGTATTTTAAATTAAAAGGAAAAATAAAATAAAAGCAAAACATCAGTCACACAGCACTATTGTGGCTGCGGTGTGTCACATGACAAGCAATGACGCCTTGCCATTGAAACAATAAAGTGATACGTCTAAATAACGGTCGCCTTGAAAAACTCACGCTGGGGGGTCAACCAGAATATTTTAAACTTAGCTGTAAAAGGGTTAAACACCTCTAATTGGCCATTGTGTTCACACATTCAACAGATATGTCTGTGATTGGCTACAATGATCAACGCTTCAAAAAACAAAACAAAAATCTTAACCGAGAGCTTACACAGATACACATTTGAAAGCATCCGTTTAGGGATCCTCTGATAGACGCCTGCTTTCAAACGTTGATCATTTCGTTGATCATTGTAGCCAATCACAGACCTATCTGTTGAGCGTGTGAACACAATGGCCAATCAGAGGAGTTTAAGAATCCCTGCAACAGCGCTCAAAATGCTAGGGGGGAAATGCTGCTATCGTAATATTTTTTAAATTTCAGTACCGACTTGGTACCGAAGTCGGTACTTTTGACAACCCTAACAACAAAACATAGATGGACAGAGGACGGATGAACTCACCCCAAGACCTTAACGACTTTGTGTCTTGTGAGTTCCTCAGCCAGAACCTCAATACTGCTGTCTGTGAGCTGATTCACACAAAATCTGAAAGGTAGGAACTTCAATTGTCATACGTCATACAGAATGAGCTTTGGGTAAAGCTAAACCCTGCCTGGCTTTTCTTACCTTACAACTGTCATTTTGCTGAAAGAGGGTCTCAGCTGCTTCACGCCATAATCATTGATGTTATTGTTGTCCATGTCGACTCCCAGGTGCTTCCTACGGTGGTGGAGGACAAAGTTCAACGCGCTGCAGTCGGCCGAGTAAATGTTACAGAAGGCAATCTTAATGTAATCTGCCGATATGCTGTTGGCTGTCATCTTGGCCACATCCTCGCTGTTCGTCTCAAATATGCATCGCAACATCCACAAGAAATTTGGCATCGCGTGCACCTTGTCGCCGTCAATGTCTGTGGATGGATAACGAGGGAGGCCCTTAAGATGAGTCCGCACACTGTTGGACAGATAGGACTTGAGCGTCTTGCGCTTTTGTTTCAATGATACTGGTGGAACGAGATGCTCTAGGAGTGCTGCATTGGGTTTGGACAAGAGACCACATAAAAATAAGTTGGTGAATTGGAAATTGGTCTGGAAAGGGTCTTTATCTCTGGGTCTTGACTTTCCCAGACAAGATAAGCAGGAGAGATGAGACGACTTCTTGTATTCACATTTGGAGAAGAACCTTAGAATGGATTCAGGAGAGATTTTTGAGTCCAGCACCAGAGAAAAAGCTGCTAAGAAGGCTTGGAGGGTCTCGTGGAGGAACTCAAAGGTAGCAGAGCCTTCACATGCATCGTAATGTGAAGCAGGCCTCAGAAAGCCAAAATGAAGATCTTCGTCATCCAATTCACAGGATTTCACTTCCTCCATACTGAAGACAAGTCCACCCCTTTCTATACCCTGTAAGGCTAGTCGAGCAAAGGCCGAAAGCTTCTGCTCACCAGCTTTAAAGGTTTCTGTGGGACATCTCGTGCTCCGTCTTAAAAGACCAGGCCGTGCAGTTGAGTGGCCAAGAAAGACCTCAGAAAGGAGCAAGAAGACATTTGTGAGCGTAATGCAAGAGTCTGGCAATTCGAAGTTATCGTATACCGAATGAAGATGCTTGAAGCTCTTGAGGATGATCCAGCTGAACAATGGGATGGAGCAAAGACCGCAGAGGTGAGGGTTGGCGTCTAACTGATCCGTCACCAATGTCCTGTGTTCCATCTCTGGGAAATGGAGAGCTGTATATCTCTTCAGGTGTTCAGGTGAAAATCCCTTCAAACACACCTTCTTCCGGATCACTCTGCTTTGGATCTCGGTGCCACTCCGTGCAGATAGAATCTTCCGAGAACCTTTGAGCAATTTTCCGCAAAGCAAATTCATGAGAAGCAGAAGCGGCCGAGTCTTTTCTTCCGGAGAAACCACTTCAGGCACATTATCCAAGTCAGAATCCATTTGAATTTCATCATATCCATCAAAGGTGAAAAGCACCGTCTCTGGGAATCGCAAGATGTAGGTGAAAACCTCGTTATCAAGGTCTCCGTCTGGATAGCAATTGTGTTTGAAGATCAGATCCTTCAGCGAGATCTCGTCCGTCTCCTTGAAGGCACTGAACATCCTGCATCTGAACTTGAAGAAGAACTTCGCACGAGTCTTTAGCTCCCTTCGGGACCACAAGTTCTGCAGTTTCTGAAGGACGACTGATTTGCCAACGCCAGCGTCACCGGTGATGAAGATCGTCTCAGCCTGCTGGTTGAAGACTCCCTGGTCTCCTAGTAGCTCATCCAAACTCTGTAAGTATCCCAAACTCTCACCTCTGTCATTCAGGATCTCCATCTGTGTGTCCATGTAAAGATTCTCCAGCGGCGTCTCCTCACTTTTAGAGTAGGACGTGATGAACTGAGTGTCCCTTCCCAGCTCACATCTGAGCTTCTCACAGTACTTGCTAACTGCAACAATGCACACAAATTTTAGTGCACCAAAACAACTGGTGGAATAATTAAGAAATTGTCTTAAATATTCAATTGCATAAATGAAAAACTCACTCGGGTCTGTGTTAATCACTGGTATGGCACTAATAGTGTCTAATGGTGTGTACTGAATATCATCAAACCAAGGCCGCAGATCAATGTAAGCATCGTATGCTTCATGAAGAATGTGTGTGAAATATGCTGAGCACTCGTCTCCTTTACTCTGAACCAGCTCCAAAATTTTGCGTACCTGCATGTCCAAAAATGAGGTGAGTTGATTAGTAGTGAATTATTTAGTGAAGACTAAATTACACCAATGTAGCCCCTTTAGTTCGCACCTGCCCGCTCCAAGCGGGACGCGAACCCGGACCCGTCCACATGGGAGTCAGACGCTCTAACAAGGAGGCTAAAGGCTGCTACCTCTAGCGTCATTCGCTAGAGCTTCTCTTGAGATCAGGGGAGTGAGGTTTACAGGCACAGCTCTTACTAACCTATGTCTGTTACATGAGTTTCAGGAAGAAGTTTGTTCTTGTGCATTACTCAAGTTTGGTTGAGCTTCTGCTTATGTTCGCTGATCAATGTTTACATGCGAGTAAAAGCCTAAATCAAATGTGTTTAATCATAACAAGCAATCGATTCTCTTCAGAAAATTTGGACTAAACCACTCGATTCATATGGATTAGTTTTCCGATGTCTTTATGAATTTTTTGAAGCATCAAAGAAAGTCAATCTGACAGCATTCTGTCATCAAAAAGATCTTCATTTGAGGTTCTGAAGATGAACGAAAGTCTTTCGGGTTTGGAACGACATGAGGGTGAGTAATTAATGACAGAATTTTCATTTTGGAGTGAACTAACCCTTTAAAGAAGTAATTCTCTTGAGTACAAGTACACTGTAAAAAAATATATATTTTCATGATTTGTTATCACAACTTTTTTCTTTTGTCAAATCAACTTAAATAATTAATGTGGTTCGGATAACATAATATTTTGAGTTTCTATTTATTAAACCAATCTCCTTCATTGTGTTAGCTCAAATTTTTAATTTCAATGAACTCGAAAATTTTAAAGCAACAAGGTAACTTACTTTAAGTTAAATCAACAATAACTTTTTACAGTGTAGAAGTACTTAAAAATAATATTTCTCAAGTAAGAGTAAATAAGTTGTTTGCTGAAAAACTACTCAATGTTACAAAGTACTTTAGTATTATTTTTTACCCAAAATAAGATGATGCACTGACTAAACACTCATCTAATGTCTGTTTTTATTCAACTCAAGTATACACAATTTAAAGGTGCACTATGTAATATTTTCTGTCCGTTAGAGGTCACTAGAGGCCTATTCAAAACAAAGGCGTAGCTCAATGATGCCAAGTTTGAGCGCAGAATCTTGGGACATGTGGTCTCCATCTCAACGGCGGTGGAAAATAATTGGGATAGGACTCGGGAAGAAATCATGTTCATGGATGCGATTATTAACGTTACTGTAGTATGAAGCAGAGCAGGACCGAGTGTTGTGGGAGCTGAACGAGGTCGCTGGAGCGATTGCGCAACACACGCCTCACGAGCAGCGGGACTTTTATTATGACACAGTCGCCGGCGCCGCTTCCGCTATTCCTGTCATGAGTATGAGGTAACGCAGCTCTGTTTATCATATTAGATACATTTGAGTGTGTTGAAAATTGTTATAACATTACTCTGTGTGTTTGCTCTGTGCCTGCTGTGAGACACTTGTTGCACACTGCAGTAAGAATATCATATTAATAAATGCTGGATGGCTTTTGTTGATTAATTGCATGCAATTAATTTTAAAGCGTATTGTATGATGGAGAAAATGCTGTATTACTGTTACTAAAAAATAAAGCTGCATCTGATTATGTTAGCTACTTCACAAAATAGTGTTTTTCTCTGAGGCGTGGTAAAGCATGGTACTCGCAAAAAATCAAGAAAATTAGATTTAAACAATAAGACTAAACGCGTTGAGCTATATAACAATAATTAGTTTTCTGTCTATAAACGTAACCAAACAGTTGTTCCCTTGCCTATTAAAACACGTAAATATTAAAGGTGTTTCCATGGTTTTTACAAAATGAAACCGGAAGCCGAGGGTAACGCGGGTATGACGCAATTGACAGGCGACTCCTCACGCGTCCCGGAGCCTTGGTTAAAATTGCAATTTTCTCACGATTTACAAATAGTTGGAAACATTTGTGATATTGTAAGTACTCAAGTGAACAAAATATATAACACTGGCCTAGTGGTTTTTGGATATCTTACTGCAAAATTCTTACATATTGCACCTTTAATTATACAAAAAAAAAAAGTTTAAAAAAAAATTTGTTTTTAAGTTCTCAAGTAGCATTATTTTATTTTATTATAAATATTGTACTATTTTTGCACTACCAGGATGGTACAGTATTAGATCAGCAATATCAGTAGGCCTACTTTAACAATGAACTAAATGATTATTATATTCATGTACCTTCAGACATTTTTACCTGGTCAGTTTTGGTGGTGCTGCGCTGTATAATCTCGATGTCTTCAGTGCAGATGAACCCATTCATCTGGAGATTGTCCAGAATACACTGTGTGTTCTTCACCTGCTCCACCAGCAGCTCGCGGTGTGAAGTGAGCAGCTTCAAGTGAGACCCCTCCTTCTTGAAAGACCCCATTTTACATTAGGACACTGTAGCTGGTCAGTCAAACCCTGATAGAAATCTAAACCAGTCTCCTCACAAACATGCGGGCAGGGTGTAACCGGACTGCCCCCGCAGAAGTCACGCCATTATCGGTGTCTGAACAAAATCAGCACGAGATCCTCTCAGATTCAAGAAGACAGATGAGTTTTACAATGACGCTATGTTGTATTTTAAGAAAGTTTAGCCACCTTAACGTCCTCACTCAAAAGAAAACGGAAAATGAAAGAGGCTATCTGTACTAACTACAGAAACTGAACTGAATGTTGTTTAGTTGGTTCCGCACCTTCCATTTGAACTAGGAAGTGAAACTAAAACCATGGCGAAATTAAAATGAACTATGACCGGATAGGTGAAAACCACCCTGGATTTGCTCATTTCTGCTGTGTAAACATTGTTTGAGTAGGAGTTGTGAGGCGAGGTCAGAGAAATAAAACAATCCTTCTAATTTTGCTGTTGCTGGTAGTCTGTATTAAACCCAGCCAACAAAAATATGTTCTAGGAACGTTTCGCTAACATTCACATTAAGTTATAACACTGTTATTTCTGTATATAACGTTCAAAACGTCGTTTTTTAAATGCTATAAAAACTTAGTTTTTTCTGGGGAACATTCCGTTTTATCATTATGGGAATTAGCCTTTAAATGTTAACTAAACACTCTGAAACAAGTAACATTAAAAAAAACGTTAGGTAAACATTCAACTGAACGTTTAAAGGATTAGTTCACTTTCTAATTAAAATTTCCTGATAATTTACTCACCCCCATCTCATCCAAGATGTTCGTGTCTTTCTTTCTTCAGTCGAAAAGAAATTAAGGTTTTTGATGAAAACATTCCAGGATTTTTCTCCATATAGTGGACTTCAATGGAGCCCAAACGGTTGAAGGTCAAAATTACAGTTGACAGCGATCCCAGACGAGGAATAAGGGTCTTATCTAGAGAAAACATCGCTCATTTTCTAAAAAAAAATACGTTTAAAAATATACGTTTTAACCATAAATGCTCATCTTGAACTAGCTCTTCTTCTTCTCTATTTGAATTCCGGCAGTGTAGACACTGCTAAGTGTATTACTGCCCTCCACGGGTCAAAGTTTGAACTAAATTGTCATATACAATATGCTAGTGCAAGTATATAACGATTAGTTCAAACTTTGACCTGTGGAGGGCAGTAATATAGTGCAAGTATATAACGATTAGTTCAAACTTTGACCTGTGGAGGGCAGTAATACCCTTAGCAGAGTCTACACTGTCGCAATTCTAATAGAGAAGAAGAAGAGAGCTAGTTCAAGATGAGCAATTATCGTTAACTTTTATAATTTATTTATTTATTTTTAAGAAAATGAGCGATGGTTTCTCTTGATAAGACTCTTATTCCTCGTTTGGGATCGTGTAGAACGATTTGAAGCTGCACTGAAACTGTAATTTTGACCTTCAACCGTTTGGGCTCCACTGAAGTCCACTATATGGAGAAAAATCCTGGAATGTTTTCATCAAAAACCTTAATTTCTTTTCGACTGAAGAAAGACATGAACATCTTGGATGACATGGGGGTGAGTAAATTATCAGTAAATTTTAATTTGAAAGTGAACTAATCCTTTAAGGTAAAACAAAAGACGTAAATAATGCTAACATTTTGAGAACATTATTAAAGACCAGATAACTTTGAATGAATGTTGAACATTAGCTAAAGTCCTGAGAATGTTCCCTGTTAGCTGGGAAGTTTTACTAAACTGCTAAATGTGATGTATATATTCTTACAAAAATATACCTCGTTATATTTCTGATAAAATCCGATGGCTCAGTGAGGCCTTTATTGACCGCAAGATAATTAACACTTTCAGATGCCCAGAAAGCTACTAAAGACATATTTAAAACAGTTCATGTGACTACAGTGGTTCAACCTTAATGTTATGAAGCGACAAGAATATTTTGTGCCCCAAAAAAAAGAGAAAGACTTTATTCAACAATATCTAGTGATGGGCGATTTCAAAACACTGCTTCATGAAGCTTCGAAGCTTTACGAATCTTTTGTTTCGAATCAGTGGTTTGGACCTTGTATCAAACTGCTAAAGTCACGTGAACCATTGAAATTTCTAAACACTTATGATGCAACGAAGCCTTGTTTACTGAAAAACGTGACTTTGGCAGTTTAGACTTGTACGAGATGCATCGGCGCTGCGCAGACCAATCGGCAAGTAGCGCGAGAGTGAACAAGCTTTTTGATACCCGCTTCGAACCACTGATTCGAAACAAAAGATTCGTAAAGCTTCATGAAGCAGTGTTTTGAATTCGCCCATCACTAGATATTGTTGAATAAAGTCTTTTCTCTGTTTTTTTGGCGCACAAAAAGTATTCTCATTAAGGTTAAACTGTTTTAAATGTGTCTTTAGTACCTTTCTGGGCACTGAAAAAGGATATGATCTTGCTGTCAATGCAGGCCTCACTGAGCCATCAGATTTCATCAAAAATATCTTAATTTGTGTCCTGAAGATGAACAAAGGTCTTACGGGTTTGGAACGACATGAGGGTGAGTAATAAATGACTGAATTTTCATTTTTGGGTGAACTAACCCTTTAAAGTCAGAGGGGAATAATGAGTTGATAAGAATATTGTTCAAATCCCAGACCTAATGCTATAATACGATTGGTTGAATCAGATCTATTTTGTTTTAATTAGATTTTGGCACATGACTATCAGAAGTGAAAATAACATAAGATAAACACAACACAATTAATGCTGGCAAGAAAATACTTTATGGAATTTCATTATTTTACTACCATACATTACGAACACTGCACATTTTTCTTGTTCTGCATAAACAACATAACTAACCTGTTTTTTAGCATTGTGATGTGCTGTACATTCTGTAGACTACAGACAGATAAGGGTGCACATAGACACATTTATGAGGGCAAATCATCAGATAGAATCTCATGTGTCCTTTCTTTGGATTTTTTCAAAGCTTTCTCCAGTTCTTCCATCACAGGCAGATGTCCCTCGTATTTGTTGGTTTCGATAGACCTGAGTTTCACCTGGTAGTCTTCCGGCAGCCCGTTCTGCTCCGCTCCCATCACAATAACCTGCAAGTATTTGATCGAAAATACAGTAAAAACAATAATATTGTGAAATATTATTACAATTTGAAAGAACTATTTTCTGTGTGAATATATTTAATATAAAATGTAATATATTCCTGTTATGCAAAGCTCAATTTTCAGCATCATTACTCCAGTCTTTAGTGTCACATGATCCTTCAGAAATCAATTTTCAGCCTCAAGAAACATTTCTGATTATTATCAATGTTGAAAACAGTTGTGCTGCTTTATATTTTTGGGGAAACTGTGATACATTTTTTTTGTTAAGATTCTTTGATAAACAGAAATAAAACAGCATTCATTTAAAAAAAAAAAATTACATGATCCTGCAGTGTCACAAATTGTTACGTTTTACAGTACAAATTGTTTTATGTGCATGTGACCAGAACAATGTTTCCACAAAGAGGCTGTAAATGCTCAGGACAGCAGAGATTTATTCAAAAGCCATAACAAGCACATGTTCTGGTTGCCTAATTTGTCTACTAAAAGTGGCATGTCCAATGGATAAATATAGAAGTATTATTTTGTGGCAGAGACACTTGTATGAAAATTATAGTGCATATTCCAGATGCTTCAGTTTAATGTGTTTTTTGTTGTGAAGGGCAGTCTCACTGACCCAGTTGCTGGTGGTGCTCTATTGTCTTATACTGCACAAAGCGAGCTGGGGTAAACGCCAGAAAAAACACCACAACATTGTCCTTTTGCCAGCAGCACAAATGACAAACTCATTCTGTTTTGAAGAATGATATCAGATTACTCTGTTTAGAGAAGCACAAGTTTCTGCTTTTTTTTTTTTTTTTTTTTTNTTTTGCTTCGACACACAATAGATGCAGGGAAAACAGAATCGGCTTAATTGATTTATTATTTAAATCCTTTCTTATTTCAGACATTTTCAGATCTTTCAATGGTTCAGTGGATCCAGTTAACAAATTGAAATGATGAGAGTGAGTAAATGATGACAGGAAGTTTCTTTCTTTTTTGGGGTAAACTATCCCTTTAATGTAAGCACAGTTGGTTTGTCTTAAGTGAATGTCAACAGGTGGGACCAAAACATTGGATCGGGGTCAAAATATTCAACCTGTGCATTAGGACTCGCAATGTAAATGCAGCCAAAGATCAGATATATTTTTCATGAGATTATAAAGTTACTTTGATAGATAGATAGATAGATAGATAGATAGATAGATAGATAGATAGATAGATAGATAGATAGATAGATTATCTTAATTTAATGCTTGTTTTGTCTTATTTATAGTCATTTAGAGGCCTGCGTAGAAGTTTTCTGAGGCCCCCTAGTGGCCCCCGGACTCCTGGTTGAAAACCACTAAGCTAAACTAAAGTCCTCATAAAAGCCTCATGTTGTGACTTATTACAGGAAGCAGGAGATTGTACCTGTAGATACTGTGGTGAAGGTGGCGCATACACGCAGCTGTTCATGATGTATGTCCGACAGTTGAAATCCTGGTTACTGGTGGACACGTACACCTCCATTGGGCTGTAAGTCCCCATTTTCACATTCTCCTGCCTGGAGAAGAACATATGAGGACCTCCAACATTCACTTACTACTGTTAATTAGGTGTTTGTTTGTCTTTATAAGTGTGGTTGTGGGTGTGAAAGCTCCTACCTGTCCAAGGACTCAAGGTCCGACATGTTCATCCTCCACACGACCCCCCACACCTCATCACCTGGGCTGTGCTCAATGGTCGCAACACCACCACGCCAGCGCTGACTCGCTAACCCTTTGTGGTTGCCAAAGACCAATTTATAGTCCTAGAGAAGTTGACGAGTTAGTAATGGATCGATGGATAGATGGAAAGAAAGAAAAATGGTTGAATAGAGAGACAGATGGACAGACAGACAGATAAAAAGGGGTAGATAGATAAATAGAGAGATATAAAAGGGTAGATAAAAAGGGTAGATACACTCTAAAAAATGCTGGGTTAAAAACAACCCAAGTTGGGTTGAAAATGGACAAACCCAGCGATTGGGTTGTTTTGACCCAGCAGTTGGGTTAAATGTTTGCCCAACCTGCTGGGTAGTTTTATTTAACCCAACAATTGTTTACAAATTACTATATGTCTGGCTTAAAATGAACCCAAAATAGGTTGGAAATTAAAAATCAGACTCATAATTACTAGAGGCAACAATAATAATCAAAAAGATGAGCATTTATTAATAAGCAATTTAATAAATGTTTATTGTTTAAATATTATTCAAAAAAAGTATTAATAAATGTTTGTTTATTAAACATATTAATAAATGTTAATTTCCAACATATTTTGGGTTCATTTTAAGCAAGAAATACAGTAATTTTTAAACAATATTTGGGTTAAATAAAACTACCCAGCAGGTTGGGCAAACATTTAACCCAGCCGGTGGGTTAAAACAACCCAATCGCTGGGTTTGTCCATTTTCAACCCAACTTGGGTTGTTTTTAACCCAGCATTTTTTAGAGTGTAGATAGAGAGATAGAAAATGGTGGATAGATAGATAAAATGGTGGAGATAAAAAGAGTAGATAGAAAAAATGATAGATAGATAGATAGAAGGTTAAATAGATCGATACAAAGGTAGATAGATAAAATGGTAGATAGATTGATAAAAAAGGGTAGACAGATAGAAAAAAGGATAGATAGAAAGAGAAAGAAAGAAAGAAACGGGTGGATAGATAGGTAAATAGAAAAAAGGGTGGATAGATAGGTAGATAGATAGATGTATAGAAAAAAGGGGAGATAGATAGATAAAAATGGTGGATAGATAGAAAAAAATGGTGGAGATAAATAGAAGGTTAAATAGATCGATACAAGGGTAGACAGATAGAAAAAAGATAGAAAATAAGAAAGAAATAGAGAGAAAGATAGGGGGTGGATAGATAGGTAGACAGAAAAAAGGGTAGATAGATAGATAGATAGATAGATAGATAGATAGATAGATAGATAGATAGATAGATAGATAGATAGATAGATAGATAAAAATGGTGGATAGATTAAAAAAGTAGATAGACAAAATGTGGAAAGAAAGAGAAAGAAAAGGGTGGATAGATAGGTAGATATATAAAAAAAGGATAGATAGATAGATACAAGGGTAGATAGATAAAATAGATTGATCGATAAGATACATAGATAGATAGATAGATAGATAGATAGATAGATAGATAGATAGATATGCGATACTAAATAGATACTATATAGATATTAGATACTAATGCGTTCATTTCATATAAGTTGTTGGAATATTCAGGGTCTTCATTCTTCAATATTTGGTTCTAAAAGCACAGACCCTGAATTCCTGAAGAATATCAAAGATGCAGATATTATCATTCTCACTGAAACCTGGTGTAGAAATGATGTGCTTACCTACTGTCCCTCAGGCTACTATGAAGTAATTGTGCCCTCAGTTAAATTAAGTACAGTCCATCGTGGACGAGACTCGGGAGGAATTCTGGTGTGGTACAGGGAGGATCTGGCCAAACACATTTCTGTTCATACAGTTGGAAAATGTCATTGCTGTTTAAAACTAAACAACCAAATTGGCATTTCAGCTACTGACACATATCTCTGTGCCATCTACATTCCTCCAGCAGAATCCCCTTACCATGATGAGGAATATCTGAACAACCTCCACACTGAAATCAGCCATTTCCAGGCCCAGGGAAATGTGCTGCTGTGTGGAGACTTCAAAGCAAGAACAGGATCTGAGCCTGATAACATAGATCCAAAGGGCAATGAATATGTCTTTGGCCAAAAACCCCTGAGCCTCACAAAATATCTCCCACCAAGAAACAACCTCGACCAAACTGTAAATAAAAATGGTAAAGAGTTAGTACAGCTCTGCCGAGCCTCGGGCCTGTACATTCTTAACGGCAGGATCAGAGGGGACTCTTTAGGGAGGTTCACGTGTTGTTCAGGTCTTGGAGCTAGTGTAGTTGACTATGCCATCACTGACATGGACCCTCCCTCCTTCAGTGCATTTACTGTCAAACAGCAAACTCCACTCTCTGACCATAACCAAACTAACATCTACATCAAAACTCATCACGCACCAGAATAAAACAGGCTGGAAACCTGCTAAATGTATCAGGTCCAGCAGAGATACAAATGGGCTCGAGATAGCCCAGATAAATTTATACAAGCCCTCAATTCGGAAGAACTAAAAAATTTAATAAATACATTCATAAATAAGAAATTTGAAACAACTAAAGATGGTGTTAAAGGTACAATATGTAATATTTTTGCAGTAAAATATCCAAAAACCACTAGGCTAGTGTTATATATTTTGTCCAGCTGATTACTAACAATATCTCTAATGTTTTCAACTACTTCTAAATCATGAGAAAATTCCCATTCTAAACAGTGACACGGGGCAGTGCAGTCGCCTGTCAATGACGTCAGTTACCCTGTGTTACCGCCTTTACTGACGTAGAAACCACATGACAACAGTGTCGTGGACAAATGCGGAAGTAGTGTCTAGCGTCCAGCAAACCACTAGCT
>RJVU01051648.1:4852550-4875441 GCA_003731715.1 Anabarilius grahami
AGAAAGAAAGAAAGAAAGAAAGAAAGAAAGAAAGAAAGAAAGAAAGAAAGAAAGAAAGAAAGAAAGAAAGAAAGAAAGAAAGAAAAGGTTGGATAGATAGGTAGATAGATATATAAAAAAGGATAGATAGATAGATAGATAGATAGATAGATAGATAGATAGATAGATAGATAGATAGATAGATAGATAGATAGATAGATAGATAGATAGATAGATAGAAAGAAAGAATTTAAAATAGATCAATACAAGGGTAGATAGATTAAAAGGGTAGACAGGAAAAAGATAGATAGAAAGAAAGAAAGAAAAGGGTGGATAGATAGGTAGATAGAAAAAAAGGATAGATAGATAGATAGATAGATAGATAGATAGATAGATAGAAAAGGGTAGATAGATCGAGACAAGGGTAGATAGATAGATAGATAGATAGATAGATAGAAAAGGGTATATAAATCGATAAAAATGAGATAGATAGATAGATAGATAGATAGATAGATAGATAGATAGATAGATAGATAGATAGATAGAAAAGGGTATATAAATCGATAAAAAAGAGATAGATAGATAGATAGATAGATAGAAAAGGGTAGATAGATAGATAGAAAAGGGTAGATAGATCGAGACAAGGGTAGATAGATAGAAAAGGGTATATAAATCGATAAAAATGAGATAGATAGATAGATAGATAGATAGATAGATAGATAGATAGATAGATAGATAGATAGATAGATAGATAGATAGATACCTACCTTCAGTTTGGCCACACAGTGAACAGCTGCTGATGGATTCTTCAGCTGCAGTCGCTCCTTCAGCAGGTTACTGCCGTAGGCAAAGTATAGGAAGGTGGATCCTTTCTTGTGGTCAGTGCTTTTGTCCATGGTTGAGGCTTCAGAGGGCAGAGGGACTAGGACAAGGGAGAGGAGGGACAGGGTGAGAAAATGGAACAGGGACAGATTTCAGTGGAATCACAGTCAGCAGGGCTCAGAGCAAAGCAAATGGCGTGAACACCTCTGTTACAGGACCTTTCAGCAACACTCCATTCTCATGCAAATCCATTGTGTCCCATACCACTGCATTCATCTGACACTAATGACTGCAAGCAAGAACTTTCCCAACTGTCCCTCTAGTGGAAGTAGCAGGAATAACATGTAAAGTTGTGAAACGACTGAACATTCATGCCTTAGAAACCGAGAAAACTGTCCTGTTTCTGGCTTTTAAACACAATTAATATAAAGAATTAATTTCAGATAATAATGTGATTTAAGAAGTGATGATGCATTAATGCTGATCATTATCATGATGCTTTCATCAGTCTCACTAGTGTTTAACACATAAATGTACAAAGTAACTATCAGAGTAGGAACATGGTTTTAGTTTAAAAAATATTATAACTGATTTGTTTAGTGTCTCTTGGTTTAGGTTTGTTGTTTCTAGACCCAAAATATTAATCATCCACCCATATGCATTTGATAAAAGAGCTTAAATAATGAAAAACTGACATAAAGCCGATCTCTCAAAGTTCATCAAGCATTTTATCACCCACCTGCTGAACACAGAAGGATGAATCCAGCAGCGAAAAGCATGAGGCTGATGAAGAGGTTTCCACAGGAGGACATGGTGTTTGTTTCAGGGTTGAGCTGGTTCTTTGTCGATGGAGAGACGGCTGGAGCGGGACATATGGACCAGGGGAGGTTCCCTTCCCTTCCCTCCCCTCCCCTTTTGGTCTCATCAGACCCCTGAGGGGGAGAAAGCTTTTGCTGAGTCATGAAAATGTGATCCATTCCTGATTTACACATCTTCACATAGACAAACATTGAGTCTCTAAAACGGGCTTTGGTGAACCTGAAATACAGAAAGATTTATATTGAATAAACATCAGGTATGTTTATATTAGGTATAATATAAATGTGAATATAGATATGTATTTTGTAATTGATCAGGAACTGTATTAATCTTGATGTGCATTAAAAACAAAACATTGTTCACTGAAGCCAGCTGATATTTGCCTGAATGTTTGTATCGACTGATTGAACATCAAGTTTGTAACACTTCTGAAGATACTGATTTACACATGCACACTTGATATGCAATGCCAGTAGATGGCAGTGTTACACAAACATAATGCTCTTAAACAATTACAAGAATATAAACGAGACTTGATCAGTTTTTAATGATTAATAAATTGATATGGGTGGCTTTTAACTCTAATTATAGAGCTTTAAAGGATTAGTTCACTTTCAAATGAAAATTTCCTGATAATTTATTCACCCCCATGTCATCCAAGATGTTCATGTCTTTCTTTCTTCAGTCGAGAAGAAATTAAGGTTTTTGATGAAAACATTCCAGCATTATTTTCCTTATAGTGGACTTCAATGGAGCCCAAACGGTTAAAAGTCAAAATTACAGTTTCATTGCTGCTTCAAAGCATTCTACACGCTTCCAGATGAGAAATAAGGGTCTTATCTTGATAAACCATTGCTCATTTATAAAAAAAATAATAATAATTATATAAGTTTTAACAATAAATGTTCATCTTGAACTAGCACTCTTCTTCTTCTCTATTAGAATTGCGACAGTGTAGACTCTGCTAAGCGTATTACTGCCCTCCACAGGTTAAAGTTTGAACTAATTGTTATATACTTGCACTAGCATATTGTATATGTCAATTTAGTTCAAACTTTGACCTGTGGAGGGCAGTAATACACTTAACAGTGTCTACACTGCTGGAATTCAAATAGAGAAGAAGAAGAGTGCTAGTTCAAGATGAACATTTATTGTTAAAACTTATATAATTATTATTATTTTTTTATAAATGAGCAATGGTTTATCAAGATAAGACCCTTATTTCTCATCTGGGAGCGTGTAGAATGCTTTGAAGCAGCAATGAAACTGTAATTTTGACTTTTAACCGTTTGGGCTCCATTGAAGTCCAATATAAGGAAAATAATGCTGGAATGTTTTCATCAAAAACCTTAATTTCTTCTCGACTGAAGAAAGAAAGACATGAACATCTTGGATGACATGGGGGTGAATAAATTATCAGGAAATTTTAATTTGAAAGTGAACTAATCCTTTAATTCTTTTCTTCTTTAGAATTATGTGAACAGTTTTTGCTTTGGTTTTTACTTTACTTTAGAGGACGAACTAGAGTTGACGACATTTTCCATGTTAATAGCATCAAACTGTGAAAGAGTTTTGTTTGGGGCATGCGTTTCTGGGGTGAAGATCAGTCACGTGAATCACGTTTGTACTGGTTTAGTCAGAGCCAGACACCAACATTCGATTTTACAATTTTGGAAACATTACGGGAAAGTTACTTTCGAATGTTCTCTGAACGTTCCAAATCAAAGGGTAACGTTTAAAATGTTAGAAGAACACGAACGTTCGATAAAAACATTTCAGAAAAAAATACATTCCATGAACGTATGATTTAATGGGTGTTTCTGCAACTACGGCACTTTTGACTCTCCCAAATGTAAAAAATTCAAGCCCTATGAATTTCAAACATCACAGTTTGAAATAAATACATATAAAAATGTGCACAAAATTGAATGCAGTCGTTAAACATGTTCCGGATTAAAATCTTATTTTTTTTATGGTTTTCATCTCTTCTTCTTACCGCAACGTTACAATAATGTTAATTTTATACACTTTTCTTTTTTAATTTCTATAAAAATGTAATACATTTACATAGTTACTTTCAATATTTATCAATTTTTGTAAATACTGAAATTAAATTTTTTTTTAAAATTAGGAGATTTTATGACTTTCTTTGTGCCATGGAAAATTTCGACACTATCAATTGTTTTAATACATGCCAAAGATAAAATATTTCGCTTTTTATGACAAATATTGTCATTTTATTGTGTAAATCATCTCTGCTTAAAGGGATAGTTCACCCAAAAATGAAAATTCTGTCATCATTTACTCACGTTGTTCCAAACCTGTATAAATTTCTTTGTTCTGTTGAACACAAAAGAAGATATTTTGAAGAATGTGGGGAACTGAACAGTTCTGGGGCACCATTGACTTCTATAATTTTGTTTTCCTTCTATAGAAGTCAATGGTGGCCCAAAGCAGCCTGGTTACAAACTTTCTTCAAAATATCTTCCTTTGTGTTCAACAGACCAAAGAAATGTATACAGGTTTGGAACAACTTGAGGGTGAGTAAATGATGACAGAATTTTCATTTTTGGGTGAACTATCCCTTTAAGTGTTAAAATAATTTTTGCAAACAAAAATCTGATTAATAATTAAAATAAATGATTGCTGCAACAAACTAATTTCATACCACAACACCTAAAAATGCTGCGGAAATGACGTTGCGGAAATGACATTTTTGCTAATATTGCTGATAACTGGCAGCTAGCAAGGTCTGATATATTAGTTTTTACTTTTAGCACTAAATATACATGTATTCAACACTAATATAAATTCATTTTTAAAATGTAGTTCAAAAAACACAATTACTAAGCTGAATGGTAAGGACACATAATAAATACTTATGAAAAAAAGATGATCTTTATTTTAGTTTTCTGGATCTTGTGAGCTCACATGCTAATTCCATAGAAACTAGATTTGTTTGGTTTTGAACAAATGTCTTCTTAAGAGCCTTTTTCAGTTTTGCACTAAGGACTCAAAAGTGTGGGACAGGTGTATTTAGAAGAAAAAAAAATCATATAAATGATCAGTAAACAAAAAAGAACTTTAAGATGGCGTAATGTAATATTTATATGAAACTAATTCATTTAAAATAATGTCATATTGTAAAAGAATATCTAATATCTCAGCATTGAGACCACAGACATGAGCAAAAATGGTGTTTGGACCATAATTTTTAATTAAATCACATTATTCATTCATTATTTGTTATGTCAAGGTGTGTAATGACATTATGTTTATATTTATAAAGCACCAGATGACAAATTTGAACAATCTAAAATTTCACTACTTGGACTTAAAGGATTAGTCCACTTTTAAATAAACTTTTCCTGATAATTTACTCACCCCCATGTCATCCAAGATGTTCATGTCTTTCTTTCTTCAGTCGAAAAGAAATTAAAGTTTTTGATGAAAACATTCCAGGATTTTTTTCCATATAGTACACTCTAAAAAATGCTGGGTTAAAAACAACCCAAGTTGGGTTGAAAATGGACAAACCCAGCGATTGGGTTGTTTTGACCCAGCAGTTGGGTTAAATGTTTGTCCAACCTGCTGGGTAGTTTTATTTAACCCAACAATTGTTTACAACTGACTATATGTCTGACTTAAAATGAACCCAAAATAGGTTGGAAATTAAAAATCAGACTCATAATTATTAGAGGCAACAATAAACAAAAAGATGAGCATTTATTAATAAGCAATGTTTATTGTTTAAATATTATTCAAAAAAAGTATTAATAAATGTTTGTTTATTAAACATATTAATAAATGTTAATTTCCAACATATTTTGGGTTCATTTTAAGCAAGAAATACAGTAATTTTTAAACNAATTCTAATAGAGAAGAAGAAGAGAGCTAGTTCAAGATGAGCATTTATGGTTAAAACTTATATAATTTTCCATTTTTTTCAGAAAATGAGTGATGGTTTCACTAGATAAGACCCTTATTTCTCGTGTTGAACAATTTGAAGCTGCAGTGAAACTAATTTTGACCTTCAACTGTTTGGTGCCCATTCAAGTCTACTATATGGAAAAAAATCCTGGAATGTTTTCATCAAAAACTTAAATTTTTTTCGACTGAAGAAAGAAAGACACGGACATCTTGGATGACATGGGGGTGAGTAAATTATCAGGAAAAGTTTATTTAAAAGTGGACTAATCCTTTAACTTTACCTAAAGAATGTTTGCTCATTCTTTAGTCTCTTCCACTCTGCATGACCCGGGTCAGCGTCTGTGTTCCTGTACTTGTTTTGTGCGCCTCCCATTGAGCGGCTTGGATCCTCCAACTGTTTAGAAGAATTTTGTTCCAGAACAATTAGCGCGTCATCACTGCGGGACAGGGCGGCTTGATCAGTGAGGCCGCTGAGACATCAAATAAACCTGCACATCGGAGAGTCACTCCTGGAGCAAATAGATGCGTTTGGGTGTCCTACCAGTGGGATGCATTTGGAAAAACAAGTTTGCATGCAGTTATACAGCTGTGTCGCCTGCTGCGACCCTCCAGTGAAGCAAGCATCGGTCACACTGTGCGAGTGTCCAGTGTGATGAAACGTCCACAGATGGGACGCACCTGTCACTGAACGCTTCCATTGCATTGGAAAGATGTTTCCCTTTGTTTTCTGTTCCTGATTTGACCAGCCAAATACTACTCACGTTATCTTAGTCAGCATTTAAAAATGTCAGTTAATAGATTATTAAAGGACATCCACCTGTTAGCTTGGAAATGTTTCCCAGCAGTGTTTGCATTCTCATTATAGGTGGTTAAAGGTAAATGAGGGTTGAGGTGTGTGTGACCTTCATGACCTTTGTCATCCTGATAGGGTTGTGTGTCACATGGGTATTTATTTATCAGGGAAAGACTGGTTTGAGGCTTATGTCAACACAATACTGAATACAGGGCAGAGGATTGCTGGGAAATATGGGAATGAATGAAGGTTAGTGAGGACAGCAGATGTTGGATGGTATACGTCACCATAGTTCATAATGTGTCAGCATGTCCATGACACTAATTACATGCAGCTACCACCATGTTTGATCTACATGCTCTCCAATAGGCTTTTTGGTCACATGCAGTAAACATTTTGCATTTCAAGACCACGTGTCAGGGTTAAGATAGGTCAGAAAAAAGCTCAACCTGCATTCTGTTTCATTCTGTGACATTTTTGCAAAGTGAAAGTATTTTAATTAGATTTTTATTTAAAATTATTTATTTATTTAAAATTATTTAAATTTTACATTTGTGCAAAAATGTCACAGAATGAAACAAAATGCATTTTTGAAAAGTGTTTTATTTTGATTGATTGATTGCATTTGTCCAAAAATGGAACATAATCTGAAATGCATTTTTGCAAACTAAGTGTTTTGATTTGCTTTTATTTAAAATTATTTATTTGTTTACATTTTAAATTTGTACAAAATTGGAACATAATGTATTTTTGCAAAGTATAAGTGTTTTGATTTGATTTTATTTAAAATTATTTATTTATTTTAATTTTATATTAGTGCAAAAATGTCACAGAATGGAACAGAATGCAAAGTGTATTACATTTACATTTATGCATTTGGCAGACGCTTTTATCCAAAGCGACTTACATTGCATTATACTATACATTTGTATCGGAGTATGTGCAATCCCTGGGATCGAACCCATGACCTTGGCATTGCTAGTGCCACGCTCTAACCACTGAGCTACAGGAAAGCCTTCTATTTGTTTCTATTTGTTTCTATTTGTTTTATTTGTTTATTTATTTATTTATTTCAAAAATGGAACAGAATCCAGAATGCATGTGTTTTATTTTTATTTGTTTTTATTCAAAATCATTTATTTATTTTAATTGCACATGTTTGCAAAAATGGAACATAATCTAGAACATGGAACAGAATGTATTTTTGCAAGGTATAAGTGTTTAATTTTGGTTTAATATTTATTTATATTTTAATTTGACATTTTTACAAAAAATGGAACGTAATCTAGAATGCATTTTTGCAAAGTGTACGTGTTTTGATTTGTTTTTATTTAAAATTATTTATTTATTTCAATTTGACACTTTTACGAAAATGTCACAGAATGAACCTGAACTATTTTAAACTTGACAAATTGGTTGCGTCCCAAATGACGCACGATACACTATGCACTTATACACTATGTACTCATCCACTATGTACTCATCCATGTAGTGTGTGAATTTTATAAGGTTATTTTGTCATTAAACATCAGAGTCTGACAGCCCGTCCCCCTCTGCAATGTAATTAAAGCTGCGACAGTTGAGTGCATGAAGTGTCCAACATTCCACGCTTCGTTTTTTCTGTTAATTTAGTGCATCAAATGTTAACTTTTTCTTTTTGGAATTTTCTGTGTGAACGCACTACTCACACTTTTTGCACTTAAAAACATCATTGAATAGTGCATAAGTACGCGAATTGGGATTGCACCAGTTGTCTTTAAATGCAAAATGTATATTTAATGTGACTAACAAGCCCACTGGAGGGGAGGGGCATTCTCATTCTACATTTGATTGGACAGAAGTTGTTCAGGATGATGTCATGAATATTTATGCAAGTCAAAAGTTTTCAAGAAGAACAAGATTGTACATTTTAAATGGATAAACCCACTACAAATGTAGATGAGCCTGACAGATATGATCTAAAGCCTTGTTTATGTTCAGGTTATTTCTGCTAGCAAACTTCACTCAGAGCTTGTTTCATTACCTTGTTTATCTGCTATCACAGTTATAAACTCAGTCTTTACAATATGCACTTGGCTCTTTCATAAACTCTGCAAAAAAAAGACATGATAATGAATGTCTGAGGAGATAACACCATGATCAAACATTCACCTGAATTACGTAAATAAATTCAGCCAGTTAAACTCTGCGTCCCTCCCTCCTCATTAGAAAACTCCCACTTTACACTCCAAGTTCAACTTCACATTTACACACTGGACTTTGAAATATTCCCAGACTCCGTTGTTCACTTGGGATTTGTCTGTTTCCAGAGTGCAGTGTGACTGATCTCCTCCTGTTGAAGGACATTATCATCATCATCATGAGCAAGGAAGCCCGTCCGTCCTGGGACAGTCCCATGCAGTTTGTCCTGGCGTGTGTGTCTTATGCAGTGGGACTTGGGAATGTCTGGCGTTTTCCGTATCTCTGCCAAATGCATGGAGGAGGTAAGATGATTAGTATCTTACTTTTTCTCCTCATGCTTGCAGTGTAGATTTAGTTCTTGACATGTTCCCTGTACTAAAGTTTTACTAAAACAACTATACTTTGTTAATAAAAAAAAACAGGTTGGTTCTTAATAAATTAAATGTAGCTGTATTTATAAAGAATTTCTGTGGATGATTATGTATTTTAAACTACACTATATTCATCATCTATATCCTCCATGATGATGCAGGCTCTTCAATAAAAGTATAATCCTTTCAATAACTTCTTTATGAAGGTCTGAACATTTGAAAATGGTATTTTGGTCCATAAAATAAAACATGTCAGTCATCTTATGCCTTTTATTTAATGAACAAACAATACTTCATGTGGCAATGGCTAAATGAACTCATTTGTATTTAATAACTAGGACTAAATTGAGCTGAATATGTTACATTAATAAAAGTTTCTTTACAAGTTAGATCAAGTACACTGTAAAAAAGAAGTGTTGGTTTAACTTAAAAAAGTAAGTTACCTGGTTCATTGAAATTAAAAATTTGAGTTAATACAATGAAGGCGATTGGTTTAATCAACAGAAACTCAAAATATGTTATCTGAACCACATTAATTATTGAAGTTGATATGACAAAAGAAAAAATTTGATAACAAATCATGAAAATATTTTTTTACACTGTATAAATAGTTCATTATAGTAACAAATGCCAACATTTATTTTTTACACTGTGGTTTTTACTATATATTATTCATTAATAGCAATTACATAGATTTTTCTCATTTTAGTGTGTCATTTTAAGTTATAAAATCCTAAATCATAATGTTTGTTTTTATATTTGTGTGTGTATGAGAACATGCAGTTTTTATTTGAATGAAATGGCAGTAAAATAAGTGTTATAAGTAAGTGTTTTAGTACTTTCTAGATATTTCTCTCTCGTTTACTGCAGATTGACAAGTGTAAAAGTGAACAAACGTCTCTGGATTGAACTCAAGTAACAGTGTGAGATTGTACAGAAAGTCACAGTGTTGGAGTTTTATCGTCCGTGAACTTCATTGAACATCTCATCCAGATTCTCAGCACACATCAGCTGTTCTACGGTCAAATTTACTGTTGGAAGCGGAATGTCAAACTGAGATTTCTGCTTTACTTTTCTGAGGAAAAAACTGATTAGCATTTCTTCTCAATTTAATTCGTCTGCTAAACGTCTCTGGTTATGCATTCAGTGCATCTTTGAGGAGCATCACCTGAATAACAATTCACAAACCTTTTGTTCACCGTTTAGCAATGTGATCAAAGTACAAACGTAAAGGAGGCGATGTTATGCGCAGTCAGTCACTGCTGATTTGCATGATGCTGTCAAATATTCCAAAATTCCTCATTATCCAGAGTAATCCTGTTTTCCTGTGAGGATTAGAGAGAGTTAGAGGTGCTCAACACCGTTTCATATTTACACTGTTTACCCTAATGTAACATGACATTCAGTAAATTAAATTTTGTTATTAATCGCATTATGCATGACATAAATGTATTGAGTATTTGTATATTTTTATTTCCAATTTTATATATTTCATGAATAATAGCAAACTTTATGATCATTTAAATCTATAAATTCCTGATGTGCGCTCCTTAAATCTCTATTAACTGATTAGTAAAAGTCCTCCAATAATTACAAATTGCTGAAAAAGTCACAGAAAAGTCATGGAAATTCTTTGGTAAAAATGCATGTAATCTGTCCAGTGATATTTTTCAGTATCAATGATATATTATTAAAGTTTTTGTTAATATTTTGAATTTGATTTTATTTGTTTTTTGTATTATTTATCCTATTTTTTACTTGTTTTTATTTTAAATTTAGTTGTATATGTCTATATAGTTTTAATTACATTTTAGTTTTAGTTTGTTTAGTGCTTCATCTTAACCTAAATGAAAATTAGAAATGCTTCCTTGGCAACTAACTGAAATAAAATAAGTTTGTTGTATTATATATATATATATATATATATATATACACAGTCAAACCAAAAACTATTCAGACATTTTTTATATTTTTTATATATTTTTACTAGTTTGTGCAGGACACTATAGTTAATTTATAAGTGAGGATAGCAAAATAAAGTAAACTGTGACGTATTATCCCCAAAAAGTCTTCATACAGTGGACTACCAGTAAAATTTATTAAAAAAATTGGAACCAAAAATGACTTTGACCAGACCATGTTTTGCTTAAGTGTTATCAGACATAATTAAGATTATTTTTTCTGACACAGTTTAACTCTGAGAGCTCCATGAAATCAAAATCGGCAGTTCTTGTTTTTTTTATGGAATATTGCAGTATTTATTATAAATGAATTATCCATGGACATCACAATTTTTTTAAAGGGGACCTATAATGCCTCTTTTACAAGATGTAATATAAGTTTCTGGTGTCCCCAGAATGTGTCTGTGAAGTTTCAGCTCAAAATACCCCACAGATCATTTATTATAGCTTGTCAAATTTGCCCCTTTTTGGGTGTGAGCAAAAACACGGCATTTTTGTGTGTGTCCCTTTAAATGCAAATGAGCTGCTGCTCCCGGCCCCCTTTCCAGAAGAGGGCGGAGCTTTAACAGCTCACGCTACGGTTGCTCAACAACAACAAAGCTGGAGAATCTCACGCAGCCAAAATGAGGATTGTCAGTAACGGTGTTCAGTCTTACATTGTTCAAACCGGAGTCGACACTGATGGAGAGACTCAGGAAGAAGTTACAACTTCTAGAATGAAACTGGATGTTTCTTAATGGTTAGTGGATAAATTTATGTAGTTGCTGTGGAGTTGATTCAACTCATCGACTAGCATGTGCCGTCATGTTAATCTTTTTGTGCAAATTCAGCGTTGAATTGACCCTCGTTTGTGAAGCAGTCCGGTGTAAAATGACGGCATGACAACAACACTCTACTACAACAACTCTTCCTCTTCTCTAAGGCCCTATTTACACTGGGGAAGAAAAGACGATCACAACTTCCATTTCATGCTGACTTTAAAGTGCCATTAATTTAAAGTGTTTCTCTGAATGTGTGTTTGTATTTCTCCAGGTGGGTTTCTGATCCCGTACCTGCTGATGTTGGTGCTGGAGGGGATTCCTCTGTTCTGCATGGAGCTGGCCATCGGTCAGAAGATGCGTCTGGGCAGCATCGGAGCGTGGACCGCCATCAACCCGTATCTGGGTGGATTGGGTCAGTGACCCGTACTTCATTTACGAGACATTTAATGCCATAAAATGATCTGATATCATCTTTTATTTATATGATCATCTGCACATGCGTTGTACAGGCATTGCAAGTGTTGTGACCTCCATGTACTTGTGTCTGTACTACAACGTCATCAACGCCTGGAGCTTCTGGTATCTCTTCCATTCATTTCAGGTTAGTCTACTGAAAAATAAATGCAGATGTTTATATCCCAATGCTAATATTAAGAGATGAGGAAGGCTGATGGCTGAAACTGACATTTTACGTTCTAAATTTTTCTGATTAAACGTGGATTATAAAATGGATAGTTCCAGTCCTTGATTCTGATTGGTTGAGCCATGTTCGAAGATGTTGTTAATTACTCTACAAACATACACCTGTGACCTCATTACATCAGTATTAAAATAAATATTTTTATGGACTAACCATTTTATAAAAGCAATAATCTCCATGAATCCGTGGTTTACAGTGAATTTAGAACAGAATTTTAGGCCCTAAAAACTTTGCTGTTCTAAATTCACTGTAAACCACGGTTTCATGGGGCTTATTACTTATTTATTACACTTTTATTGACAGCTGAAAGCATTATCCAATCCATCAATATATGCTATGCATGTATATGCATGTATATGTTTGTATATGTTTGTATAATTTAATAATAGTAAATAAGATGCACATAAAATTAAGTGAACATTTTCTCAGAATGTAGTCAGAAGTATTTGAAAATAGAAAATGTGCCATTTTCATTGACAATTTTGCAACTGACATGAGATTTCATTGGCTACACTCCAAAAAGGGATTTTCTTCCTCAATATTTTTGTCTTATATCAAATATCAAAATTCTTAAATCAAGATACATTTATTTGAGATGCAAAATAACATTTGTTTTTGTAGAAATTGATCAAAATTAAGTGATTATTTATGCTTAAATCAAGAAAAAAAAAATTCAATTAACTGGACGTTTGTTTAAAACTACATTTTAAAAAAATCTGTCAGTGGGGTCAATCAAACAATCACCTAATTTTGATCAATTTCTCATAAAACAAGACTTCTGTCATTTTGCATCTAAAGTAAATGTATCTACAGTACATAAGAATGTTTATATATATTTTACTGGAAAACAAGACAGAAATATCGAGGAAGAAAATCCCTTTTTGATGTGTAAACCAAACTAAATTTACTAAACTAAACAAAAAATGACTAAATAATCTAAAAATCAGCCCAGAATAAAAAGTTTTTTTTAGTAGCTTATAACTAATTTCTGAAAAGAATTGCTTGACTCTAGTGGAACTACTTCATATAATGAGTATGATGGTGTTGTTGAGGAAGTATTTTCCCCATCTGTAGATCAGAAATGTCTTCATGTGTTTTATCATGTGTTAATGCGTCTGCAGTCAGTGCTGCCCTGGGCCGAGTGTCCCGTCAACAGTAACCGGACGGGGTATCTGGAGGAGTGTGAGGTGGCCTCACCCACACAGTACTTCTTCTACCGAGAGACGCTGAACATCTCGTCCTCCATCGATGAGAACGGAGGCATTCACATGGGCCAGGCGCTGTGTCTTCTGCTGGCCTGGATCATAGTCTATCTGTTCATCGTCCGAGGGGTCAAATCAACCGGAGTGGTGAGACTAACCGTCTGATACTGGTGACCAACACAGTACCAAAACTGTCTGTTGTACAAAAGTTAAAGGATTAGTTCACTTCAGAATTAAAATTTCCTGATCATTTACTCACCCCCATGTCATCCAAGATGTTTATGTCTTTCTTTCTTCAGTCGAAAAGAAATTAAGGTTTTTGAGGAAAACATTCCAGGATTTTTCTCCATATAGTGGACTGGGGTTCAACAGGTTGAAGGTCCAAATGTCAGTTTCACTGCAGCTTCAAAGAGCTCTACATGATCCCAGACGAGGTTAAAAGGGTCTTGTCTAGTGAAATGATCATTTTCTAAAAAAATTTAAAATGTATATACTTTTTAACCACAAATGCTCATCTTGCACTTACGTAATCACGTTAGAAAGGTCACGCATGACGTAGGCGGAAGTACCTCAGTAGGGTGAAAAACTCCATCTCATTTTCTCCTCCAACTTCAAAATTGTCCGACATCGCTGTTTTACCTCAAAATTGTCCGACATCGCTGTTTTACCTTTTTTGTAAAGGGCGTTTGACTTAGTCTTTGCTTGTTCACTTTGTGGATTGGTACTTTCGCCTACATCACGCGTGACCTTTCCAACTTGATTACGTCATGCGTGGCTCATCTCAGAGCAGTGCAAGATGAGCATTTGTGGTTAAAAAGTATATCGTTTTTGTTTTTTTTAGAAAATGACTGATGATTTCTCTAGATAAGACTCTTATTCCTCGTCTGGGATCATGTAGAGCTCTTTGAAGCTGTACTGAAACTGACATTTGGACCTTCAACCCTTTGGTAACTGTTGAAGTCCACTATATGGAGAAAAATCCTGGAATGTTTTCCTCAAAAACCTTAATTTCTTTTCGANCCTCTGACGGTTGATTAGCTGAATGCTTCCACCTGTGATAATTAGTCTAATAATCTGCACCTGCTCCTCCCGAATTTTGTTAATAAAACATCATTTTGTGGTTAAAAAGTATATCGTTTTTGTTTTTTTTAGAAAATGACTGATGATTTCTCTAGATAAGACTCTTATTCCTCGTCTGGGATCATGTAGAGCTCTTTGAAGCTGTACTGAAACTGACATTTGGACCTTCAACCCTTTGGTAACTGTTGAAGTCCACTATATGGAGAAAAATCCTGGAATGTTTTCCTCAAAAACCTTCATTTCTTTTCGACTGAAGAAAGAAAGACATGAACATCTTGGATGACATGGGGGTGAGTCAATTATCAGGAAAAGTTTATTTAAAAGTGGACTAATCCTTTAAGAGAAATGTCCTCAAAATCAAACATTGAAATGTTTTGAAATGTTTTAATTTACTAATTATGAAGATTAAATTTATTAAAGATTAAGATTAAATTTATATAAATTTAAAGGCTTAGTTCACACAAAAATGAATATTCATAATATGAATAATATCATATGAATATATGAAAATTACTCACCCTCATGTAGTTTCAAACCCGTAAAACTTTCGTTCATCTTTGGAACACAAATGAAGATATTTTTGATGAAATCTGAGAGCTTTCTGTCCCTCCTTTGACAGTCTACGCAACTACCACTTTCAAGCCCCAGAAAGGTAATAAAGACATAATTTAAGTAATCCATGTGACCTAAGTAGTTTAACCTCAATTTTATGAAGCACCGCAAGTAATTTGTTTGCACAAAAAAAACATTATTTACCACTTTATTTACAAAATATTAATCTCAAACACGACACGTGCGTGCTGTGTTGATGTGAGAGCAGACGTGTGAACGCGCATCTGAGTTTAATATTTTGTAAATAAAGTGGTAAATAATGTTTTTTGCGCAAACAAGCTACTCGCATCGCTTCATAAAACTGAAGTTAAACCACTGGAGTCACATGGATTACTTTAAGGATGTCTTTACTACCTTTCTGGGGCTTGAAAGTGGTAGTTGTATATTTAAATTTAGAATAAACACAAATTATTTAAAAAGGTTAGTGAATGAGACTCATTGTGTGTAAAAAATAATAATGTTTTAAAAGGTAAATCTGTCATTATTTACTCTCATTTAGTTTCAAACCATTCTCTTCTCTTCCATGCCTGTTTGTTGTCTAGCCTTCAGTTTGTTTGCAAATTAAAAATGTCGACTTTCCTCCACAGGTCGTGTATTTCACAGCTACGTTTCCGTATGTGGTTCTGATCATCTATCTGATCCGTGGTATGACTCTTCATGGAGCCTGGAACGGAGTCAAGTACATGTTCACGCCCAAGGTAAGAAAGTCCTGCTCATTGTTTGCTTCTTCATTTATTTCTCTGAGTGTTCGGTTGTAGTTGAGTGTGCATTAAACACACGTGTGTTTAGCTGGAGCAGTTGGCAAACCCTCAAACATGGATCAACGCTGCCACTCAGATCTTCTTCTCTCTGGGTTTGGGCTTCGGCTCTTTGATCGCTTTCGCCAGTTACAACCACCACAACAATAACTTTGAGAGGCAGGCCGTCGTCGTGTCACTCATCAACAGTGGCACGTCTGTGTTCGCCAGCATCGTGACCTTCTCCATCTACGGCTTTAAAGCCACGTTCAACTACGAAAGCTGTTTGGAAAGGTGAGATGCCAGTGATGTTCTAACATACATGAGTTTAGTCAAGCTGTGATCTCATCAAGAGTTACACGAACACAAACCTCTTGGGTTTTATGACGTGCAGAATGAATGATCGTTCTCTCATTATTCCATCAAACATTAAACTGAATGTTGGCTGTAAGATCATTTTACGATCTCTTGGCTTTTCTAAGAATGTCTTTCATAATGTTTTAGGACATTAAACTGTCATCTATATAAACTATTCAGAGTCTCATCCATTGATTATTCACAGAACTAAACGGAAAGAGAAGAACATGTTATGAAATCTGCACTGCAATTGCAAAAAATAATGATGGTTTTCAAATAGGTTTCCTAAAACACTCCCCTCATCTGTCATTGGATGCATTGACTATGTTTACATGCACATGAAATTCTGTTTAAATTCAGGTTGCAGCCTTATTCACAAAAATTAAGCAGTAAGCCCCGTGGTTTACAATGAATTTATAACCTTCAGTGTTATTCACATCTAAGGGGCGTTGTTAGGCACGATGCAGAGCGGAGTAAAACTTTTTTTTATATATACAGGGCCTTCTCAAAAAATTAGCATATTGTGATAAAGTTCATTATTTTTCCAAAAAAAGTCAACCTTCAAATAATTATGTTCAGTTATGCACTCAATACTTGGTCGGGAATCCTTTTGCAGAAATGACTGCTTCAATGCGGCGTGGCATGGAGGCAATCAGCCTGTGGCACTGCTGAGGTGTTATGGAGGCCCAGGATGCTTCGATAGCGGCCTTAAGCTCATCCAGAGTGTTGGGTCTTGCGTCTCTCAACTTTCTCTTCACAATATCCCACAGATTCTCTATGGGGTTCAGGTCAGGAGAGTTGGCAGGCCAATTGAGCACAGTAATACCATGGTCAGTAAACCATTTACCAGTGGTTTTGGCACTGTGAGCAGGTGCCAGGTCGTGCTGAAAAACGAAATCTTCATCTCCATAAAGCTTTTCAGCAGATGGAAGCATGAAGTGCTCCAAAATCTCCTGATAGCTAGCTGCATTGACCCTGCCCTTGATAAAACACAGTGGACCAACACCAGCAGCTGACATGGCACCCCAGACCATCACTGACTGTGGGAACTTGACACTGGACTTCAGGCATTTTGGCATTTCCTTCTCCCCAGTCTTCCTCCAGACTCTGGCACCTTGATTTCCGAATGACTTTGGACCACTGAGCAACAGTCCAGTGCTGCTTCTCTGTAGCCCAGGTCAGGCGCTTCTGCCGCTGTTTCTGGTTCAAAAGTGGCTTGACCTGGGGAATGCGGCACCTGTAGCCCATTTCCTGCACACGCCTGTGCACGGTGGCTCTGGATGTTTCTACTCCAGACTCAGTCCACTGCTTCCGCAGGTCCCCCAAGGTCTGGAATCGGTCCTTCTCCACAATCTTCCTCAGGGTCCGGTCACCTCTTCTCGTTGTGCAGCGTTTTTTGCCACACTTTTTCCTTCCCACAGACTTCCCACTGAGGTGCCTTGATACAGCACTCTGGGAACAGCCTATTCGTTCAGAAATTTCTTTCTGTGTCTTACCCTCTCGCTTGAGGGTGTCAATGATGGCCTTCTGGACAGCAGTCAGGTCGGCAGTCTTACCCATGATTGCGGTTTTGAGTAATGAACCAGGCTGGGAGTTTTTAAAAGCCTCAGGAATCTTTTGCAGGTGTTTAGAGTTAATTAGTTGATTCAGATGATTAGGTTAATAGCTCGTTTAGAGAACCTTTACATGAAATGCTAATTTTTTGAGATAGGAATTTTGGGTTTTCATGAGCTGTATGCCAAAATCATCAGTATTAAAACAATAAAAGACCTGAAATATTTCAGTTGGTGTGCAATGAATCTAAAATATATGAAAGTTTAATTTTTATCATTACATTATGGAAAATAATGAACTTTATCACAATATGCTAATTTTTTGAGAAGGACCTGTATATATAAAATGGTTACCACACAATACAAATATTAAAGCCAAAAAATATGTATCAATGCAACTTTCATGAAGTAAAATCATTAAAAGCCTTCCTTCCGCTGGAAAAAATAGTCCCTGACCGTGAACAGCAACAGAAGTTACATTTATTACGGCATTAGAATTTGGGGAATCAAAAACTGAGCCAGGCAATCATATTGCACCGCTTACACAACTCAGTACTAATATTAATATATTTGCTGAATTCCAAATTAATATCAGAATATTGATGCGCATGTAAACATAGTCATTGGTTGAGTGAGAAGTTGTCATGACGGGCCGCTCAAACAAAACAGATCCATGTTTTGAAAATGTCACAGTGTTTCAAACATGAAGTCAAACAACAAATGACGACTTATAGGGAAAAATGTAATTGTGATTTGATGTAATATGAGTGTTATTTGCTAAATATACACAATGCAGATGAAGCTCTTCAGATCAGAACACCCATTTTTTACTTTTTCTGTGCTTTTTGCATTCCCCTGTTGATCCAGGATGAGGCTGTTACTGCTCAACACCTTCGATCTGTCTGAGGAGACCATCAGCGTTGAGAACGTCAGCTCTTGGATCAGTCATTTGAACTACACTCATCCTGAGAGGTTTGCGGCCATCGCTTCAAAGATCGAAGACTGCAGTCTTGAGGCTGAGCTGGACACGGTAAACTGACCTGTTTATTACCCACATTACTACACAGCGATAGTGAGATTGGTCAAAGACTGATCAATTTATCAAATTATTAGACAGTAGGTTATTGTTTTTTAATAAATTAAAAAATGTGATCAAAGCTGAATTTTCAGCATCATTACTCCAGTCTTCAGCGTCACATGATCCTTCAGAAATCATTCTAATATGATGATTTGCTGCTCAGGAAACATTTATTATTATCATCAATTTTGAAAACAATTGTGCTGCTTAACAATTTTGTGGAAATGATGATACTTTTTTCAGGATCCATGATGAATCAATTAATGATTCAGCATTTATTTGCATTTATTTTTTTATTTTTTTAACATTATAAATGTCTTTGTCACTTTTGATCAATTTAACGCATCCTTGATGAAGACAAGTATTAATTTATCTCTTTTTAATCTAATCACAAATGTTTGAATAGTATTATTGTTTCCACAAAAATGTTAAGCAGCAACATTGATAATAATAATAATAAAAATGCAGATTTGCATCATTGGAATAAATGATTTTTTATAGAAAACTGTTCTTTTAATTTGTAATAATATTTAGCAATATTACTGTTTTTACTGTATTTTTTACTGTAAGTCTTGGACTTCTTTCAAAAACAGTACAAAGTTGTAATGTTTCCAAACTTTTGACAGACAAGTTTACCTATATTTCCTCAAATTTTTTGGCCATTTTTAATATATTTTCAATATATTACACATTTTTATATATACTTTCTCCTATTCATGTGTAAAGGGACCTTACCCTTAGAGCAAAAACATATATTTTCTTATATATATTTTAAAATATTCCAAAAATATACAAAAAAAGTCAATATGGATGGTAAATTATATTTGTATAAATATATTTTGAAAAGTTTACCTATGTTGTTTGTACCCATTATTTTTATATATTTTATAAATTATAAATATATTTATATTGTCCAAAATACATTTTAAAAATACATTGCCTTTAATGTGTTATTAATGTAAAATGTATTTTCTTGCCCCTTGAAGTTCATACATTTTGCCATTTGAAGGTTTAAATGAAATCTATTTAAAATGATGTTATATTTTCTTAAGCCATGCTGTTTACAAAATGTATTTAGCATATATTATACATACATACATACATATTTATATGTATATAGCATATATATATATAAAGCTCATTCTGATTCTGATTCTACATTTTGGCCAAAAGATCTATTTATATTTGCCATAAGGGTGAGGTCCTATTTAACTCAAAATAAAAATGCTGATTATTTTTAGCTATCAGTATTTTTTGGTGTGTGTGTGTGTGTGCAGGCGGTGGAGGGCACCGGTCTGGCGTTCATCGTGTACAGCGAGGCCATTAAGAACATGCCTCTGTCTCAGTTCTGGTCTGTGCTCTACTTCATCATGCTGCTGCTGTTAGGGATGGGGAGCATGCTGGGAAACGTCACGGCCATCATCACCCCTCTCGGAGACCTCAAGTTTCTGTCACGCACCCTCAGCAACGAGACCATCAACGGTAAGAAGGACACGGCAGACTTCTGTTTACACCAGCTGGAATTTCAAGATGAATGCTGCTCTGTAACTGGAACAAGCTGGTTAAGGCGTTTATCTAAACACAGCTTGTACTGGTCAATCATGTAGTTTGAAGTTTAACATCAGCTATGCTGATTAATTGGCTGATATGTGGCCACTTTCAGATTACTGTCAGGTGAAAACCTTGTCGGCTTGACTGATTATCAATGTAAAATGTTGATATTTCAAATATTTGTTTTGAAATTTGAGTGAATATTGTATTAAAAATGTTTTCTATGAGCCTGTATCACAAAACCATCCCAATATTCTTGATGTTGCTTAATTGTTCATTAATTAATTAATTCATTCATTCAATTAATCATTCATCCATTTATTTAAATTTTTTTAATTTTTAATTCATTTATTTGTTTTTATTTTATTTGTATTATAAAACCATCCGAATATTCTTGACTTGTATTCGTGACGTTCCTTCCTTCCTTCATTCATTTTTATTTTTTATTTATTTTTATTTTGTTTATTTTTATTTGTATTACAAAACCATCCAAATATTCTCTATGTAGCTTATTCATTCATTCATTCGTTCATTTTTTTATTTTTATTTTTTTTTATTTTATTTGTATTACAAAACCATCTGAATATTCTTGATGTAGCTTAATTATTAATTAATTAATTCCTTCCTTCCTTCCTTCATTCATTCATTTATTCATCTATTTATTTATTTAAATTTTTTATTTTGTATTACACAACCATCCAAATATTCTCGATGTAGATTAATTATTAATTAGTTAATTAATTCATTTCATCCTTCCTTCCTTCCTTCCTTCCTTCCTTCCTTCCTTCCTTCCTTCCTTCCTTCATTCATTTATTCATCTATTTATTTATATTTTTTATTTGTATTACAAAACCATCCAAATATTGTTGATGTTGCTTCATTCATTCATTCTATTTTTTTATTTATTTTTTTTGTTTTACAAAATCATCCCAATATTCTTGATGTTGCTTCATTGTTTGTTTGTTTGTTTGTTTGGCAGGGGCAATTATTGCACAATAGATCAGCAGATGCTCTTCATATTTCTGCTTCTTTCTAATACCTAATCAAAATCCTCAATGTTCAGCAGTTTATGCGTTTCATTCAGTCGAGTCTGAACAGTTTGTGACTGTAGTTTCCTCTGGTTTCTGGCAGGTCTGGTGTGTCTTCTCTGTTTTCTTCTGGGTTTCGGCTTCACCAGCCGCTCGGGAAACTACTGGTTCACCATCTTCAACGAATACGCGGCGACGTTTTCTCTGCTCTTCATCGTGTTCATTGAAGTCGTCAGTGTGTGTTACATCTATGGACTGAGAAGGTGACAAATTCAATGGCTCTTTAGTGTACAGACTCCAATGATGAGGGCTCAATTCACTTTAACAGCACAAACAAGGTACAAAATAGAGGGAAAAACTCTTAAAAAGCAAGTCATTTTCTTGTGTTTTTCTTAATGGTCAGTAAAAGTCTTCAGGAATCCTTCCAACCTCAGAAGGTCAAAATACACTTATATGAGTAAAACAGCTTCCGTCAGCACTAAAGTCTGCAGCATTTAAACTCATAATACACTTACTGTTTCATAATTCTTCACTGTATTACATAATCATCTGTAAATGTGTTCATAAGCTCTGCACTTTTTAAAACTCTTTGAGGATTATAATAATCCTTGTTATTTTGGTTGTTTTGTATGATCCATGCACTTTCAAATACTTGTATTTAACCCTTAATATTGTTTGTACTGATGAGAACGACTGAAACCTAAACATGAATGCAATATATGGGATGTATAAAATATTACCTATGACTTTACATTTTTTGTTCTTTGTTCTTTTTTTCTTCCTTGAACCTTGTTAAACTAAAAAAAAAAGGATTTTCGTGTCTCTGATGGTTCTGATGTTGTAGATGTTTGCACTGATTATTTTTGTTCATCATTCACAGGTTTGAAAAAGACATCGAGGACATGTTGGGGCATCGGCCGAACTGGTACTGGAAGGTGATGTGGGCCGTAATCAGTCCGGTGCTCCTCATCAGCCTCTTCATCTTCTACATCATCAACTACATCCAGGGCGGCACACCCACCTACCAGGCCTGGGACAAAGATCTGGTATGGCACCATTCAAACGGGCTTCATGAGAATTTATGAGGATTTATGAGTTGATGACAATTAAATCATGAAAATGTAAAAGTAAAATAAAAGCAATCCAAATAAAACAATTACTAAACATTAAACAATAAAAATGTAAAATCAAAAGAAATATCAAAATAAACCACTTACTAAAAATTAATTAAATCATGAAAATGTAAAAATGAAAACACATAATTTTAAAATAAAAACAAAGTAAAACACTTAAAATAATTAAATCGTGAAAATGTAAAAATTAAAATAATTCATTTTAAAATAAAACAATCAAAATAAAACACTAAAAATTATTAT
>RJVU01051648.1:4885978-4902804 GCA_003731715.1 Anabarilius grahami
TTGCACAGCTACTCTCTTAGTCCATTCTGGTCTCCGAATCGGTCCAATTGCCTTTGCAAAGCCGTGAGCTTCTCCATGATGTTATCCATATTGCGGTTAATAGTCCCAGTCCCAGTGCTGACCGCTCTGCCCACTGCTTGTTCCATCATGACGGGCAGCCTAGTGAGGTTTTGAACAGCTGTTACCGTTTTCCGATTATCTCGATAAACCAGGGCAAAGCCTAATCCAGTCAGCAGAAGACCTGTTATCATGGTTCCGAATAGGTAGATATCTTCAATGTCCTCCACGGAAAGGGCCGCCAGACACACGACCCGCCACCTCTCCCACGCGTCCATCGTGTAGCCAGCTGCGAACGTTCCGGCAGGGCAGTCAGGTTCCCCCGAACCCAAGCTTCTCGTCGAGAAGATGGTATCAATTGCGTTGAGAGACCAGTTAATCAAATCCATGATTTTTAGATGTTTGGAGAGCAGTGCAGAGAGAGTCTCTCAGAGTAAGACAATAGACGAGACAAGAGCAAAGCAGGGAAGGCAAGGGGGAGGAGAGGGAGAAAAAATGCGACCGCCTTCTATGAGAGCCAAACGAGAACAAATATCGCATTCATTATCGAAGGCGATTCATCTGCGATAATGAACGTGATATTGCGTAGCTTGTCAGTGATCTACGGTTCTGTCTATTAAATGGCGCTCCATTTGAAAGCAGGTGATGCCGATTTCGCTGTAATCAGGGAACAGGGCTTTACTGACGAAATGCGAGTGACAATCGCATGCGATATATCGCCCAGCCCTAGCCAGAGCAGAGCTGTTGTGTCGCCGAACAACACACTACGGTGTTTCATTTCTGAATGAATCCACGTTTTGAGCGAATCAATAATATTAATATTATAAAGCGACGAGAATATTTTTTGTGCACCAAAAAAAACTAAATAACGACTTATTTAGTGATGGCCGATTTCAAAACACTGCTTCATTAAGCTTCGGAGTGTTATGAATCTTTTGTGTTGAATCAGCGGTTCGGAGCGCCAAAGTCACGTGATTTCAGCAGTTTGACGGTTTGACACGCAATCCGAATCATGATTCGACACAAAAGATTCATAACGCTCCGAAGCTTCATAAAGCAGTGTTTTGAAATCGGCCATCACTATATAAGTCGTTATTTTGGTTTTTTTTGGTGCACAAAAAATATTCTCGTCGCTTTATAATATTAATATTGAACCACTGTACTCACATGAACTGATTTAAATATGTTTTTAGTACATTAATAGTTCTTGAGAGAGGAAATGTCATTGCTCCCTATGCAGGCCTCACTGAGCCATCGGATTTCAACAAAAATATCTTAATTTGTGTTCCGAAGATTAACGAAGGTCTTACGGGTGTGGAACGGCATGAGGGTGAGTAATAAATGACAGAATTTTCATTTTTGGGTGAACTAACCCTTTAAGGAACACTGGTTTATCCATGTGATGCTCACCTGTCTGAACCCATCCGAGAAGTTGTTCTTGTAGTATCTGATCATGGAGTTCCATCCGTCCATCAGCAAACCCCACTGGGTTCTCTTTCCCGTCCTGAGGACACAGAGAACCAATCATCTTCTACAATCCAATCAAACATTTACTCTCAAACACAACCAGAGCAGAAGATGGTCCTGCTTACCGTGTGAAATCAGTCTTCAGGGCTCCTGTGCCAGCGTACTGTTTGGCACACGCATTGGCGTTATCTGCCCATGCTGCAGATAAAGAACAGAAAGGGTATGAATGAGACAGTCTCACACAGCCAGACTATTGAATATCAGTGTTAGTGTTTGCTTACCATTCTTGTATATTTTTTCAAAATCTGCCTGATCTTCAATCCGTTGCCCCACATGTAAAACTCCCATCCTCTACATATAAACAAGACATAAAATATGTGGTAACCTCACAGCTAACAGACAGGAACTAAAAGCTCATCTATATGTTTGTGTACTCCTATAAGCTGAAAAAAATTATCTTTTAGCAGACATTACACACAATTCAAACAGTCTCTGTACCGTCTTTTTCCATCGGACCACAAATAATGACTAATCTTTTACGTAGGGCTGGGCAATACAGCTAAAATTTCTCGAATATACTTCCATATTTTGGTGATATTCACTATATATAATTGACGCTCCCATAGATGATGATAAATAGTCTCATCACACACACCTCTAACTGTGACTGCAGCGAGCGACGGGCCAGCAGACTCTGGATGACGTTGGTTCGGTCCAGACAGTCCATGCAATTGCTTCGGAACGTCCCATCCTGCTGCATTTGGACCGACCCATCTGAATCCACCAGGAAGTAGCTATTGAAAAAATAAATAAGAGCATTCAAATTACACCCAGGAGCAACAGATTATCACAAATAACAATCACTTTTAGCATGCAAACACCACATACCCGAACTCATCCTGCATTTCTGCCACCATGTCCACCAGGGTCTGCAGGCGATGCCACCTCATACGGCTGCACTCCTTGTGAAAGTCAAACGCAATGTACCTGCGGAAGAACACAGTCTGTGAGTTCACCATTTGTGCGTCGTATCATCAGTGCTTCATGAGATTTCCCCATCAATTCACTCACTTGATCATGCCGTTGCCCAAACTGCCCACCATCTTTGCAAAGGCCTGTTCCAGTGGCTTTTCTGAGCCTTTCTGATTGACCTGGAGAATAAAAACAGATCTTAATGAGATATTTCCAGCCTGGGAGCGACACCTCAGTGTGAACGGAGCAAATACAGGGAAACATACCAGATTCAGAATCACTTGTTTGCCATATGTGATGATCTGAGAGTCAAAATGTCTCTGAAAACCATCCAGCTGTGAGAGGAGAAGCGGACACACACAATAACGGCAGACTGATTATTGTATTAGCAATGCGTAACAAATACAAAAAAATGAGACTTTATTATAAAGTGACACCACCAGATATTCAAAACCGTATATCAAACCATCATGAACAGATCGTTATTCGTCACTGACCTTCAAACAAAACAAAGAAAAGTAAAGTAAAGAAAGCATCTCACGTGATTGATGCTTTTGCTGATCTGTGGTTTTGGTTTGTATTTGAGGTTGGGTCTCTGAGACCAGTAGAACGGGATGGAGCCTCGAGTCTGTGGACAAAGATTAAAGAAATTTACTGGATTATTCATTCATTCATTACTATTAGCAGATATCTAAAAAAGAGACAACTTTGTGTTATAAGAAATGTTGGGATTCTCGCTCCTCAAATGACATTGAAAAATAGCAACCTGCATTCAGAATGGAGACAAATGCATGAAAAATAAAACAAGAGCCGAGCAACATTCTGGTAAGTTTCCTCTCCCGACTGTGGGAAAAGGAAACCTCAGGGCCTGAATCCGTTTTTTTTTTTGCAAAGTATCATGACGTTGTATGGCTGAACATCTATTCATGGATTCACAGATCAAAAACAAGTGTGTATTTATTTGATATCTGTGGTTCATGATACATCAAACCACATGACATTCATCTCCGCTGCCCACAGATGCTGTTTGCCTTTGTACCCTTGAGAATCAACCCGAAAGACGGATATTTAGGAGTGATACCATAAAGATCATGGCTTCATTCTTAATTAATGGTTTCTAAACGTTTATATAAAGGGATCATATCATAAAAAAAAAAATGTTCTTGATAGTTTGAAATAAAACAGTTTAATGTACCATGTAGAGCAACATTAAGAGCTCAGTCCACTCAGACTATCCACTGAAACTACACTGGATGAAGAAAATATGTTTGGAAGATGAAGATGCTCACAAAACACCTAGTCTGTGTCACAATTCACATACTATCTGTCCTAAATAGAATTTGAAATTAGAATTAGTGAGTCTCAAATCGTAATATGTTGAAATAAGTATTCCAAAGAGACACGGATGGTCTCCTTTTTCTGGTTAGATTCATGCACTCTCTAATGGCTAATATTGCCCACAACCCATTGCGCGTTGGACGAGGTTTCGATTAGAACTACAAAAATGAATTAAAAAAACTACAAACATGTCAGATGCGCAAGACCGACAGTTAAGTACAGAGATTTAGATAAAGGGGTTTGAGGTATTAATAATCACTATCTAAACTGATGAAAAAACATTTATTTAATGTTATCCACATTATATTTCATCTGCAACAGCACTGAAAACTTTCATAAAGATACGTTTTGTCATTAACTTTTAAATGCATCATTGCGCAAAGACATGAAGAGAGACAAACGACTGGCAGATCAGTGTGCTACTACATTTCCCGCTTATATGGTAGGAAATTAAATAAAAAATGGATTTGGATCCCATTCCTATCCCATTTTTCTTCAGAATTTTAATTTTAACAATATTCCTGATCATTTCAGTTTGATTGGAACAGTTTTCATTATATTGTACTCCACTCACAAGTTGACAAATTAATCAGGAACAAAATAATTTTCATGAAAATCGCAGTTTCCTTGACTAACATATCACCACTTTATCAACAAAAACTGTTTAATTTACTGATTGAAACATCAGAGAGCTGACTGGAAAGTTTCTGTATTGGAAGAAATATGAAAAACGTAATTCCTGACTAAAATCAATACATTTTTTATGCAACATACATGCATCTGTTTAACCAAGAAAATATAAACATTAACACCACAAAACCATTTTAAAGCCACAAAAGTGTTACTTTTACAAGTGTGACTTCTTAAAAACAATATTACAGTGTTTCTCTAGTGAAGTTCGGTTGATTTGTTTGACAAGCTAAAACTGTAAAAAAAAAAAGTAAATCTCACAAAACCCATCAAGAACATGTCAAATATCACCCTAAAATCATAAAAATATCATCCTGCTTAAAGAAAAAGAAGCCTTTTAAAGAACATATTTTGCAATTTATTTATATAATATTATTTTGTTTTTCATTATTGGGGTAAAATGTGACCTAGACAACTTTTTGAGGAACAAGATCAGGATTTTCACGTGCCGTTTTCTTGACTATCGCATTGCTTCTTTATTGACAAAAACTAGTTGATTTACCGGCTGAACCATCAGAGAGACGACTGGAAAATTCTCATATTGGCAGAAATGTGAAAAATTTATTTCCTCAATAAATGGATCCGCATAACAGCATGAAAACTGATATTTGGATGCTTACATTTCAAAGGCTTACCTGAACAAATGACGCTTTTCCTCCATTATACTGAACAATCTGTTCTGTCTCGACAAAGTTGGCCGCATGACCCTCAGAGTCGATACCTGGAAGAGGAAGAGAGCGATTAGTAGCATATGAAGCAAAAACAGCCACCATCTCAAATCGCACAAGTGTTACCTCTGACGTAGTAGCGGACACCAGCGCGGAAGCAGCTCCTCCTGGAAACGATGATCCAGTCGAAGATTTTGCCATTGATGCAGCATGACTTCATAGTGATGACTGAGAGTGGAGATTAAGGACTATACATCTAACTGAGAGAGTTCGGACAATGACATATAAAGATGTTAGAAACACTGCATCACCTAACAGTGTTCATATACGCAAAACATTAAAGGCCCAAAATCACACATCGATGTGGTCTGAAATGTGTCAGAGATTACAATGTTTGTCTGGTTAAAGGATACAGCCGTGAACAACCGGGTAGACAAATTTGTGTAGCTGTAAGAGAAAATTAAGTAATTTAATGAAAATAAATGAAATAATTCTTTCTTAAGAGTTTTTCTACATATAATTAGGCCCAGAAACATAATTCAACACAATGTCTAAATGAGTTACTCTTAAAATAGTATCTTGACCTAAAACAATCTTGCGTTTACCTCAGGCTGTGCCATGAATTCTCTGAGAAGGTGACCGTTCCACACGAATCTCTGATCCGCCTGTATAAAAACAATAATATGAAGCTGTAATAACAGTTTCACCTGTCATACCTCATACCAAATTCTAAAGAGGTCAAGAAAAACATGAAATAAAAACAGTAACACATAACAATAAGGCTCCATTTGTTAACTACATTAGTTAGCATGAACTAACAATTAAATGAAAGGTTGAATTCAACATTTACTAATAAATAATTAAAATCAGTTGAATCTGTAAATATTATTTAATGGAACTGAGCTAACATGATCAATGATCAATAAATGCAGTAACAAACAATGTTCATTCTTATTTAATGTTAGTTAATGCATTATCCAACGTTAATCAGAGCTCACTGAGCTTTTCAGAAGGAGGGGCTTCATAGAGACAGGAACTAAACAGAGCGTTACTGACAGACTGGGAAGAGAGGAGCTGCAACAATGTCAAATATGGGGAAAATAATGTGTTTATTGAACATTCAAGCATGAAAACGTATTCTAGTAGAGCCCAAAAACAAAACCAAGACTTTACAAAAGGCCCCCTTTAAAATGAATTGCTTGGTGTATTCCTCATTTGTACGTCACTTTAGATTAAAGCGTCTGCTAAATGAATAAATGTGCATGTAAATGTTGGAAGTGAGCATCTCTCTCACCCGCTCCAGTAAGGTCATCTCCTGAAACTCTGGGCTGGTGTTGGCCAGGCGCTGTAGCGTGTGCGTCAGGTCATAGTCCGTGGCAAAGTAGAAACCGTCTGTATTCAGGACGCTGTTGATCATGGACAGGAAGGCTTTGTTGTCTTGCATCTGGAAGATCCATAGAAATATTATTAGTTTCAATGAGACAGAGATTCGTAGTTAGGCTGCATCTAGGTATATTTTGAGAAAGCAGCCCAACTTACTTGAATAATGTTTTTATTTCTGCTGACTAAAAGCGATACAACATAAATACACCTTAACCAAGAAAATATTAACATTAAAACCACAAAATGGTGTTAAAGATGAAGTATGTAGTTTCTGCTACACTAGTGGCAGCTAGTGGAATTACAACCTTGTGTTGCGCCTCCCCCACTCATGTTTTTAAGAGCAAAAACGTGTTCTGTGTGATCATCCCCTTACGCCTGTCACTCAGAAGTCAAAAAATATTGTCAAATTGAACAGATTGAACAAAGCTTCTCCTCAAGCAGGAATAAAGAGAACAACGCAGCGTTTAAAGATCATTTCCGATGACCGACATCACAGAATTAACTGGTATTTTGGTGCTGATGTGTGAATTGTCTCTTAACAGTGTGAAACAGCATATTTGTGTACTAGCTTTTCTGGTAATTTTATGTTAATTTACTCAATGTTTACCCTGTTGGGGGAGATAAACACATGAATGGCATACTAGTAGTCAATGCTAAGACAATGTACTTTAACATAAAAAAAATCTTACATACTTCACCTTTAAAGCCACAAAAGTGTGACTTCTCCAAAGTGTCACATTTTGCATTTTATTAATATAATATAGTTTTTGTGGAAAAATGTGACCTGGACAACTTTTCTTAAGAAAAGCCAACAAAAGTATACACGCTCCAAATTTTCAGCAAAACAAAAATATCTCAGCTCAAAACACATTTTGAAGCGTTCAGTGGTTCAAGATCGTGGTTTGGTTCTGTTTAAATAAAGAGACGCTCAAAAGTCCTATAAATACTGAGGGCAAACATCCAGTCAAAATAACAACTCCCTGCGGTGACACCAGAAACATTCAGTGAACAAACCGACCTGATTATCTGTCAGATGCAGAACCGTCTTCTTGTAGGAAATGATGTCAAACTCAGCCGCTTTCCAGACCGCGTGGCCAAACAGGTCACCCACTTTCTTCTTCTTTGTAATGACGATGAGATACGTGCCTGAAAAAAACAGAGAGAGAGGGCTCAGCGTCATTCAGAGCTCATTAAGGTAACATTTTACAATAAAGTCTCAGTAATACATGCATTAGCTAACATTAACCAACAATGAGCAATATATTTTAAAGCAGTTATTAATCTTTCTTAATGTTAGTAAAAATCTAATTGTTCATTGTTTGTTAATGTTAGTTCACAGTGCATTAGTGCATATAAATACAGCTGTTGATTTTAATAGTGTATTATTAAATGTTGAATTTAACATTAACAAAGATTAACAAATGCTGACAGATTAAACATTACTGTAAAGTTACCCATTTTAAATTCCAAATAAATTCCTTGAATTAAATATGAATTAAGGTAGTAATCAGGAAGTTGAGTAATGATTTAAACTAAGGAAACTGAATTAAAATAGAATGAAATTCATAACTGCTGTAGGTATTGTTTTGTATTATTACATGTCATTTGTCATTATGACTTTTAAGAATAAATGTTTAAAAACACTAATAAAAATGTAGTAGATTTAACAGAAATTAAATAGATAGTCAATAGAATAAAATATTTGCAATGTTTCTCATTATAATGATTAAATGAACTTTTATTGTATGGGCCATGGTGGAAGAAAATTGTTTTTCCCAGAATGCTCTAATTTACCTCATACTCCTCAAAATGGAGCCGAACATCAATACGTAATCAATAGAGTCACGAGATTTCATTATAGATATTATATATTTGGGTCAGTGACGAATAAGGTTTTTAAAAGTGTAAAAAAAAAAACGAATGGAGATATAATTCAATTAGAATTTTTATTTAGTGTTAACAATGAGATTATGTGGTTTTTATAATCAATCAACACTGCTTTTGTCATTTATTACAAGATGGACAAAATTTGTCACAAAAAAAGTCATTTGGTTTAACCAAAATTTTGGTTATACGGAATGACGATATTTTCAAACAATGCTAATAGACTGATATCTAGCTAACTAGCAAACAAAAGGACAATAAACATTTTATATTTAGTACAAGTTTTTTAAATATTACAACATTTTCCATGTTTTATAGCGGTTGTACCGATTGACCTGATGTTTCAGGACTTGTATGAAAAAGTGAAAATATAAATTTTTCAAATAGTATAAGAGAGTTAGTTACTTTGCTTCACGACCATGTGGTCCTTTGCAGGCGTCTGAATGATGTCACATCCTGTCACATGATATTAACCGCATGACTTGAACAAAAATTGTCCCTTCATATTGGTTCCTCCGAATGACATTTTTCCGGACATTCTTTCTCATAACAAAGCAATGACTTCCACACATAATTTTAATACCCTTTTGCACTATGTTGATATATGATGTTACAAAATCAACCAGAATAAAAAATATATACATTTATTACATTTTAAGATGTTTTAATCACAAATTACATGGCTGTATTGGCCTTTGGACGTTAAACCGAATGACCTTTTGACACTTCAAAATCTTTAAAATACCTTTATATGTAGCAAAATATAATTAAAACCTTTTGGATTCAATAAAAGAGATCTAGTTGTACTACCTTACATACTTTGGATGTCATATCTTTGTTTTTTATTATTATTAAGGCCTTTGGACAAAAAAAAAAAGACCCGTCATGTCATTGACCCATATATGTACATATATAGTGACATTTTGTAGTGCTATGTGATAAAGGTACAATATGTTAATTGTTCAGTTAATACTGAACTTCCTGTGTGTTGTGACCAATTTGATTCAAATACACAATTTTTGTCCAACTCATGACAGTCAAGCCATTAAAACACAAGGAAAGAGATCATACCTGCCACCAGCCGTATGGTTCCCATGATGCCACATATTGGTCGTGTCACTGCTGAAGGAGGGACGTCCTTCCTCACTGAAAGAGAACAGAAGACAGAATATTAAGAATATTTTTTTATTATATTATATGAAAAATATATATTTTGAATTATATTATTATATTAATTTTATTTTAGATAGATAGACATATAGATAGATAGATAGATAGATAGATAGATAGATAGATAGATAGATAGATAGATAGATAGATAGATGGTTAATGTTAGACATTAGTATTTTTATATTATAGGAAAATATATAATTTTTATTATATGATATTGCACTATATTATAATATTAAATAATAATAATTTATAATAATGATTATTATCATATTATAATAATCAAAATATATACTTTTAATATTATTTAACATGTTGACACCTGACATTTAACTACTGACACCCCTGCAGAATGAATTATGATCTACCTCTATCCATTTTCCAAATATGACTTTTCATTTGCATCCTAATTTGGGATGAAAATTCTGCTGACATTTAACTAAGGAATGACTCTGGAAACACATAATTAATTCAAATGCTTCTGTGATCTCAAAAGAGCTTTCAACTCAAAACATTTCTGCAATAAACACCCTCATAAAATAAGGCAAGTTACTTATCAGCAGATAAAGCCTTCAGTGTGCACAGATACAGATAGCGTCTGTCCTTTTATCAATTCTACGCTACAGAAGCAAAATTTGCATTTCAACCGTCCAGTTCTCTTTTGTACCTGTCAGGGTCATTTCTGTGGACACCCTGTCAATGGCGAGGACGTCTCCAACACCATCATCACAGGCTTCGATGTAGAACTTCTCAGGGGCCGTGTGCCTGTGAATGGAGAGGAAAGTGAAGATTATTAGACTTAAAGGTGCAATATGTAAGATTTCTGTCCGCTAGAGGCCTATTCAAAATAAAGGCGTAGCTCGATGATGCCAAGTTTGAGCGCGGAATCTTGGGACATGTGGTCTTCACATCACAGCCGGTGGAAACAATCAGGACAGGACTCGGGAAGAAATCATGTTCATGGATGCGAATATTAACGTTACTGTAGTGTGAAGCAGAGCAGGAGCGAGTGTTGTGGAGCTGAACGAGGAGCTGGAGCGAATGCTCAACACACGCCTCACGAGCAGCGGAACTTATATTATGACACAGTCGCCGGCGCTGCTTCCGCTTTTCCGGTCATGAGTATGAGGTTACGCAGCTCTGTTTATCATATTAGATACATTTGAGTGTGTTGAAAATTGTTATAACGTTACTCTGTGCGTTCGCTCGGCGGCTGCTGTGAGACACTTGTTGCACACTGCAGTAAGATAGATCGATTTTAGAATATCGTATTAATAAATGCTGGATGGCTTGTGTTGATAAATGGCATGCAATTAATTTTAAAGCGTATTGTATGATGGAGAAAATGCTGTATTACTGTTACTAAAAATAAAGCTGCATCTGATTATGCTATGTTAGCTACTTCACAAAATAGTGTTTTTCTCTGAGGCATGGTAAAGCATGGCACTCGCAAAAAATCAAGAAAATTAGATTTAAACAATAAGACTAAACGTGTTGAGCTATAGAGTTTTCTGTTTATAAATGTAACCAAACAGTTGTTCCCTTGCCTATTAAAGCATGTAAAATATTAAAGCGGAACTCAGTAAGATTTGCGAAGCTCCCCCTACAGGTTCCTTCAGTGAATCACACTGTCTACAACGACTACAACGCTCACCAGCGCAGTAGTTTTGCAAATACAGTACAAGAAATCTCGATGGAGGTGGGTAATTTTCGAAATTGTCTTATAAAGTCATAATATATACATTGTTTTTGAATTACCGTAAAGCATTTTGTCACTCTCGCGTGAACGTGAACATGAGGCGAGATTGTGTCGGGTCGGCGCAGCTCAACTTGCAAGTGCTGTTTTCTGGCGTAGACGTGCCAGAGGGGGTTAGTGCACGCCTCGAACACACCACAAGTCAATTAACCATCGTAAGGACTTAGAAAACTATTTATGAAGGTAAAAAAGTTACTTAGTTCTGCTTAAAAGCGTCTTTGGTGTTTTCATGGTTTCTACAAAATAAAAGCGGAAACCGAGGGTAACGCGGGTATGACGCAATTGACAGGCGACTCCTCACACGTCCCGGAGTCTTGGTTAAAATTGCAATTTTCTCACGATTTACAAATAGTTGGAAACATTTGGGATATTGTAAGTACTCAAGTGAACGAAATATATAACACTGGCATAGTGGTTTTTGGATATTTTACTGCAAAAATCTTACATATTGCACCTTTAATGTACAATGTAGTAAAATCCAGTTTAAGGAACAGGGCGTAACACTCACTTCTCATGTCCGTATTATATTCATTTGTACCTATAATATATACATATATATATTTTTTGATATGGTTCATAATTTAATTACTGTAAGATGTTGGCATTTGCATCATCAACAACAACAACAACAAAATGAGGTAGATTAATTGCTAAAAGGTTCAAATAATTTCCTGCTGACCATCAATAAAACAATATAGTTTCACATTTTTAGTTAAAATTAATTGATTTTTAATATGAATGGACTGGAATCTGATCACCATGATTGATGACCAGCAAAACAAAACGAGCTGTCCACTTACTAACATTTAAGGGAATAATAATGCCTTTATATGCTGTCTAGACAAGCACTTCACTAGAATGCTGCCCAAAAATGTTGTCTATGTAGGCAGCTCACTAGGTTTTGAGACACAGCCACAGCCACAGACAGGGCGCCTGTAGTTCACTGAACATGCAAGTCACTGCTGCTTCCTGAGACTATTTATAGACTTCACCAGATCAAAGATGACCAATGATCTTTCTACGATTAATCTAATCGATAATCAGTAATCAATGATCATCAGAGTAGTGAATTAATACTCACAAATTGAAGGTGTTGTAGGTGGTCGCCATTTTTCCATCAGTTCGTTCCTGACCTTCGTGACGTGTCAATACGGCAGCGGGAATCTAGCGACAGTCAGCGACTACTAACAGGAAATGACCTCTGGAGTATAGATAAAAGTCCCATTTTATAATAAAAGTCCCAGTGTAATATGTTTTTGTTTTTTAGAACCTCTCAAAATAAAATTGTTATTAATATTAATTTTGCACGTTGGGATGTTTGAGATTAGGCTGGCTGCCATTAGATTGTGTGTGATTAAAGTTACCAAACTAAAGTAATATTTTAAATACTTTACATTTATAATAAGGTTTCTTTAGTTAACATTAGTTATCATGAACTAAGAATAAACAATAATTCTACAGCATTTAATAATCTTAGTTAATGTTAATTTCAACATTTACTAATACATTATTAAAATCAAATGTTGTATTTGTTAACATTAGTTAATGCACTGTGAACTACTGCATTTTTATTAACTAACATTAACAAAGATTAAACACTGTAACAAATGTATTTCTCATTGTAGGTTTATGTTTAATACATTAACTAATGTTAACAAATAAGACCTTATTGTAAACTGTAACTATAAAATATGACATTGCATTAGAGATTTTTCATACATTTTTTACATTTGTCAATACTTTCTGTAACACATCAACCATTTCATACAGTTGCTACTATGTAATAATATAATAATGATGATGATGATACACATCTACACAAAATTCATAACAGTGTAAAGATTAATCAGACAAAACCAAAGTGTGTTTCTTTCCTTTGAACACTTTTAATACAGAAATCACAGAAAAATCATTAACAGCTCTGTGTAAAAACATTCTTTGACAGACAATAAATATGCAGTCTTTATAAAATGTTAGTGAATATCACTAGAAAGCAGCGGTCAGCTGGTTGAGTTAGTGCTGCCCCCTGGCCGCCAGTGTCTGTGCTTCATGCTGGTGCTGGGTTGACGCCGCAGGACTTCATCACCTTTATCAATGTCTTTAGGTTCATCATAAATTGTTGATATATGAAATTCTTTTCTGGGTTTTTTAAGTGGAAGGAATGAGCTGAGCTTCTCTCCATGGTACCTGCAAAAAAATATATAAATGTTATCATTAGTGATAACAGGGCTCCAGACTGCAACTAAAACGGTCGCATTTGCGACTAAAAATATTAATTTGCGAGTGATATTTTTGCTGAGTTCGCCATTGGCAACTGTCCATTTCTTCATTTAATTTGTCTATATTCGTCATTCAAAAGGGGAAACCAGCTCTACAGACTGCAGATACACACACAATGCAGCGTGTGCTTACTGTTTTGAACATCATTAATGCTGATCACTTTCATTATTCCACTCCGTCAGATAAATTTAGGGTCATAAACAGTCTTCAGTACCTTAATTGGTATAACAAGAGTATTAAAGGTGGTACAGAGGATCTTTTCGTCGACTGATTTTTTTAAATGAGCGCATGCGTAAGAACAACCCCCCTCCATTTCGAGGGCACGCCTCCCAAAACTCGTGCACGAGTAGGTTTACCACCGGCATTCGCTGTGTTATTAAGCCGGGCACACATTTAACGACTAGCTAAAACATTCTAAGACTATGCTCAACATACAGCGATTGTTTCCTGCTCCTGAAGCAGATTTATATACTTTCACATGGAATTTGAACACCGACTGTAATCGCAGGCTGAACGCAACTGACTCTGACTGGACGCGTTTGAGCGAGATCAGTCATAATCAATTTACATTCATAATCGGCCTTACAATCGACTTAAAGTCGCGCACACACTTAGTGGATTCATTATGTCGGACTCACCGCAGGTAACTCATAATCTGCAGTTGTTACTCCTGTCTCCTGACAAAAACATTGCATGCGGCGCCTGTGGAGTGTGGAAAGTTACTGGAGCGCGCAGCCGCGCATCTCTCACAAGGAACGTCATGGCAGTGATTGACAAGCCAGAGGGCCAATCCTTTACACGATGATCGCGTAAACGATTGGCTGATGTTTTTAAGGCCCTACCTCGTGCACAGATGATGTATATTAATAATATTCGTTTCAGTGCACCTAATAAATAGTCTTTTATCAGTTAGTAAAGACAGTTTCAAGTAATATTGCAAAAATGTATAAAACAAAACATCCTATTTAGTACCTTTAATGATCATTTCAAAGCATCTTATATTTTCTGGATGGAAAAACTAAATCACGATACTCAATAATGTGATTATTAACTTTAATAACTTTAACTTTAATTTAATTTAATTAATTAAACGGTTGTAATAACGTAATTTTTTAAAATCTTCCTAATCTGAACTTGAATGAGCAGCAAAAGTAAAGTACAGACATTTCAAAATAAGAGTCCCGCTGTACATCAGCCTGTTCATTAATCAACAAAGTCAAGCAGTATGTATATCAATTTCCCCTGTTTGTTATTTGGTTACACAAACCAAATTTAATATATTTGTATATTTATTTCCATATATTTATATTTATTTTCATTTGATTCAAAGTAAATTTTTGTAGCTTCAGGAAGGAAAGTCTAAGAACATTATTTGACACATATTATTCAATATAAAGATTTTACTAGCATCAGGGTTATTATAGTAAACTAAAACCATTAAAAAAAAATTTTTCATTGCTTGAAATAAATGTTAATACTGAAATAATTTATACAAACTAAATAGACATGTTTAAAAACAAAAATAAAACTAAAAACTAAAAAATATTAAAACTTAACGTAAAAATGAAAGCAGAAAGTATAAAAATCTAATCGGATTCAAAATATTAACAAAAACTATAATAGTATTAAGTGAAAATAGTGACATTAATTTCCCAGAAAAATCACAAGATGAAAATGCTGAAACTGTAAAGGAGATATATATATATAAACACGACAGGATGACTAAAAGTAAGTGATTTCAAAATTGAAGTTCAATGTTGTGTGGCTCTTAAAGAAATGATCTGGTGCCTGTTTTTTCCCCCTATAGGAGCCAATGGCTCCTTAATGAACTTTTTTTGTCTGGAGCCTTGGATAATGTATCAGTCTAGCCTAAATGTTGTCACAAAAATGTTGAATATAAATCCTTTACTAAGTGGCAGTTAAAATATAAAAGAATATATTACTAAAGTGGGTAAAAAGTAGTAATTTACAGACTTTCTACACCATTTTCTACATACATTTTCACGACTTTTCCAATAGTTTGTGATTTCCCATATATATTTATTTATATAAAAGTTTGGATATGTGTTTGTTGTTTGATACATCACAGTTTTAAGGCTCATATAGTGTGATATAGTGAGATTATGGAGTAAAAAAAACACCTTACTTTTATTCAAAGGCCCAAACTGAGCAAAAATATACAATTTGGTTCAGATGCTGATATTTATATGGCCAAAAAGTTGAAATTCTGATAGCTTGTAATACACATCAATTAGATTTTATAGCGGACTGCTTACATAAAATACATATAAATATCAGTCGTCACTGTATATCTCCTATTAATATGTCCTAGTAAGATATTTAAATGCTTAGTTTTATGATCAAGCCTCTGTAGTTTCAAAACATATAATGCAGTGCAATACAATGATGATTGAGAGATGATGAACAAATAAAAGATGCTCAAAAGCCTGATGGATCATATTTGATACTTGCATTTGAACAAAAATAATAATGTATGGATAATCAAGTAAATCTAAGTTGCTTCAGTAAGTGTTTATCTTGAAATATTACTAAAAATATAAAAGTTATTATTACATTTACTTCATAAAAATCAGTAAAGATGTAAAAAGCATCCATTGTGAATAAAGAATAGTAGCAGGATATCATGTGTGAAACACTCACCCAAAGCCTCTCTTACAGTTGGGATGCTGCCCTTCGCTCTCTAAAGCCTCCGTCAATCCCACCTGGCTGTTCCCGAGCCCTTCTCCATCCTTCCAGCCCTGTTTCTCCATCACACGCCTGCCGAATCCCTACAACACACCAAAGCTTTTTAGCACAGGTTGCTTCAAAATATTTCACAATTTAAAGATGCGACTAAAAATGCTTTCAAACATGCAAATTGTTCTTCAATTGTATAATCAAGTACTTGTCTCATCTTGTACCAATGAATTATGATCCACAAAACAAGATAAAATATGATGATTATCTGCTCATGCAACAATCTGGACCTTGTTAAGACGGGTGTTACATTCACTTTTAGTTTAGAGACCAGTTTACTTGACAATGTCATCTGAGAGATCATAAGAGCTGTCTTTAATCTTTCAGGGTGTGATGCGACCGGGTGATCATGACCCTTGAATTTTACCCATAATTCCCATTTTCCCCTCTGCGATTTAATAGTT
>RJVU01051648.1:4906400-4934132 GCA_003731715.1 Anabarilius grahami
TAACTGTACAAAATTAAATACTGTAAATATCTTAATTTATGAAAAAAAAAATGTTTACATTTTAATTATAAAACATTGAAATATTAACATAAAATGATAAATCCTAATTCATCAAAAAAGTTAATTTATAGTGTGTGTGTGTGTGTGTGTGTGTTAGGGCCAGTGAAAACATTAGCAGCACAAGCAGAAATCTGAACACTGGCTGAACAGTCCAAAACATCGTATATCGAGGTACTTTTATTTTGAAAGGTCCCTCACCGGCCTGCTCTGACACTCTGACTCTCCGAATCAAACATTTTCTCCGCAGCCAGTTTCCTTTCGAGTCGATCCACTGGTTCCCTGAATACATCTTGACGAATCTGTCGGATTCCTGTGAGCGAACCGACACCACACAACAACACAAACCCGCTTGTTTCCCGGCAGGACCATCGGAACCCTCCGCCCGCTCTCTGGCTCCAGCGTCTGCCGCGGGTAACGGCACACTCACCTCCGGCCGATGGCGATAATGGAAACACAAGAAGCCTTTACTTTCTATAAACTGACTGAAATAGTTCCTCAGGTCTGCGGATCGGAGCCGGGCAGGAATGTTGTTTACAACAAAATACGTCACCTCTTCCGACGCCGCCATATTTGTGACTGTGAAGCCAGAATTCACGCCTCTGATACACCAGGCGGAAGTTGTTTCAAAATAAAAGTTAGGGCAAAACATAAAGATGTGGATATTTTATTTAATACGGTTTTATGTTTGTAACCTCCTTAAAAGTATGATTTTGTATGTCATAATTTAGTCTTTTTATCTCATAATTATGACATAAACAGTCAAAACTATTACTTTTTGTCATAATTAAGTTACAAAAGTTATGTGGCGGAAATAGGCTTCCATAGTTCTATGTATTACAACAATTATATAGATATAAAAAAATTAAACCTTATGTTTGTCAGTGTTTAAATATTTGTAAATTGTAGATTTTAAATAAAATATTTCAAACATGTTCTTACAAGAAAGAGAAGGTACAGGTGATAATACTGTGGTGCTTTTATATATACATATTTAAATACCCATCTCAGAGAGAACTGCAAATATCGCCACAAAAAAATGTAAAGAGACGCGTGTTATGAAAAAGAATTCTACCTTTTTATTAAAATATATTTCCAAAATCATTTCTGTGTTGTCATGAAAAAAAGTGTCATAAAAAAAAAACTGAAATTAAACTATGTGTGTAATATATCTATCCACATTACTGGCACTGTACAGAGAAGATATGCATAGGAAAGAGTGACAGAGTGTCAGAACTATTGCTTCCTTTTTCAAATAGTGAATCATAAAGTGATATTTGGTGTTTTCTTCACATGGCAAGCATTAAGAAAATGATAGGCCTCCTCTTTTATTGATCCTTAAAAAAAAATAATTCATCACAAAATGGTTCTCTCGTCATTTACTCATCCCTCATGTTTTTCCAAACCCATATGAGGGTGAACGAATAATCATTTTTGGCTGAACTATTCCTCTAAAGCATTCATTACATTATCATAGATATTTTAAAGTGTCAGCAGTCTGGTCCACTGGAAAGCACACATGGCCTGATGTTTTTACATCTCTTCTGAATCCAGAGAGACAGACAGTCTAAAGCCCACGGGAATGTGATCCGTCAGGCCAGCCAGCTGAGTCACGTATGTAAACTCTTCCACCTCCTACACAGGAAAAAGGCAAATATTTAAATACTTCAGTACAGTTTTTTTTCCCTTTCAAATCTGAAAGTACTTTTACGGCAAGTGTATTGCATCATCATTTTAAAGGATTAGTTCACTTCAGAATTAAAATTTCCTGATAATTTACTCACCCCCATGTCATCCAAGATGTTTATGTCTTTCTTTCTTCAGTCGAAAAGAAAATTAAGGTTTTTGAGGAAAACATTCCAGGATTTTTCTCCATATAGTGGATTTTAACAGGGTTGAAGGTCCAAATGTCAGTTTCAGTGCAGCTTCAAAGAGCTCTACATGATCCCAGACGAGGAATAAGAGTCTTATCTAGTGAAACGATCAGTCATTTTCTAAAAAAATATATATATATATACTTTTTAACCACAAATGCTCATCTTGTACTGCTCTGCGATGAGCCGCGCATTACGTAATCATGTTGGAAAGGTCACGCATGATGGAAGTACCGAGCAAGTTTTTACAAAGCGAACGTACAAAGACTAAGTCAAATGGGTAAAACAACGATGTCGGATGATTTTTAAATTGGAAGAGAAAATGAGATGGAGTTTTTCGCCCTACCATGGTACTTCCGCCTACGTCACGCGTGGCCTTTCCAACATGATTACGTAACGCGTGGCGCATCGCAGAGCAGTGCAAGACGAGCATTAGTGGTTAATAAGTATATAATTTTAATGTCTTTTAGAAAATGACAGATCGTTTCACTAGATTCTTATTCCTCATCTGGGATTATGTAGAGCTCTTTGAAGCTGCACTGAAACTGACATTTGGACCTTCAACCCGTTGGTAACTGAAGTCCACTATATGGAGAAAAATCCTGGAATGTTTTCCTCAAAAACCTTCATTTCTTTTCGGCTGAAGAAAGAAAGACATAAACATCTTGGATGACATGTGGGTGAGTCAATTATCAGGAAATTTGAATTCTGAAGTGAACTAATCCTTTAACATGAATAAATATAAAAAACTGTAGCAAATGTATTGCATTAACAAGCATTAACCAATGAGAGTAAACACAAACACGTCATTATCAGCAGGAAACGCACCGTTCTGCAGTGACTGGAGACAGAGCTCTCTCGATACAGAAGATAATCGATCCGTCGACCCACCCAGGGTTGATCAGGCTCAGGATAAACCAGAGGAACGCCATCGAGCGGCACCGGTGGAGATAAATACTCCTTGCGCAGTTCTTCACTTTCCAAAGTTCTACAGAGAAGATCAAAGACTGATTACAGAACGCTCTGACTGAATCAAAACCAGTTCAAACAATGCAGATTTTTGTTTGTGAATGCTTCATATCATCATAAACTTGATATACATGAAGTCGCCTCCCAGTATTAAATTAAAGGGTTAGTTCACCCAAAAATTAAAATGATGTCATTAATGACTCACCCTCATGTCGTTCCAAACCCGTAAGACCTTCGTTCATCTTCGGAACACAGTTTAACATATTTTAGATTTAGTCCGAGAGCTTTCTGTCCCTCCATTGAAAGTGTTTGTACGGTGCACTGTCCATGTCCAGAAAGGTACTAAAAACATCATCAAAGCAGTCCATGTGACATCAGTGGGTTAGTTAGAAGTTTTTGAAGCATCGAAAATACATTTTGGTCCAAAAATAACAAAAACTACGACTTTATTCAGCGTTGTCTTCTCTTCCGGGTCTGTGTATATCCGCTTTCACTCCACAGTGACGCTGCTTCTTCTTCTTCTACGGCGGTTGGCATCCAGCTTATTGGTGCATTACCGCCCCCTTCTGCTCCGGACAGTGACGCTGATGACGTGTTATGTAGTGCGCCCGAGCTTCGTTTACAGTCTGAGGGAGACGCACGCTGTATTCAAGCTATTCTACATTGTTTGTATTTTGGTATTGCTATATTTTTTTTAAATGGTGCGTAGGTGTGCATGTCGCGGATGTCCTAATCGCGTCACTGTCTGGAGCAGAAGGGGGCGGTAATGCACCAATAAGCTGGATGCCAACCGCCGTAGAAGAAGAAGAAGCAGCATCACACAGACCCGGAAGAGAAGACAATGCTGAATAAAGTCGTAGTTTTTGTTATTTTTGGACCAAAATGTATTTTCGATGCTTCAAAAACTTTTAACTAAGCCACTGATGTCACATGGACTACTTTGATGATGTTTTTAGTACCTTTCTGGACATGGACAGTGCACCATACATACATTTTCAATGGAGGGACAGAAAGCTCTTGGACTAAATCTAAAATATCTTAAACTGTGTTCTGAAGATGAACGGAGGTCTTACAGGTGTGGAATGACATGAGGGTGAGTCATTAATGACATAATTTTTATTTTTGGGTGAACTAACCCTTTAAAGTACACATGAAATCAAAATTGACCTTATTTATTTTGTTAGCTCAAATTGCTAGTTTTGTGGTGAACAATTAATCCGTGCAAGTCAATCCACACAAAAAAATTGTTTGACTTCGTAATATTTAATCAAAATCTGAAAATGCTCCTCCCCTCTGCAACGGTGCCCCTTCTCTGATGACATCAGTTTGACGGCTTGGGGTCTAAATGACGGCTCGCGTTAAACCACTCCCCTCCAACGGTTAGTCTGCTATGAGCGAGAGATGGAGAGGAGGAGCGCTAAAGTAAAACTCTGCCCTCTATTCAATATTCCGTTTCACTTGGAAATACGTCACAACACTGGAGAAAAGTCGTTTGCAACTTCCGGTTCACGCGGACTTTAAGTTCTTTTTTGCTGCTTATTGCACTCAAAAAGTCAAATACACACAAAATAATGTCAAAATGCTGGTCTTGGCGAGTATTCACATAATCAGTCAGTTATGTTTTAAGTTGAGAAAGAAAATGCATGTGTAACAGTATAATGGATCAGTGCATCAGGTCTTAAAGTGACAGCAGCCTAATATACCTGCAGCCAAATTATAAGATAATATAAAAAAATATCTTTATGGCAGTTTTTCCTCATGGTATTGATGTCAAAATTGTGGCCTGTGAAAATGCAGTGGCTAGTAACTTTGGAAAACCACAGCCACAATGGAACAAAAAAACAAAAAAGTTAACGGAACACTCCACTTTTTTTGAAAATAGGCTCATTTTCCAACTCTCCTAGAGTAAAACAGTTGAGTTTTACCGTTTTCGAATCCATTCGAATCCATCCATTTTCTGTCGGTCTTGGTACACGATGTAACTACAGAAGAGTCAAGTTTTAAATAGGAAAAATATCAAAACTCTTTAGTCATTTTTGAACGAGATGCTAACGGTCTAATCAGATTCAATGAACTATGCTAAGCTATGCTAAAAGTGGTACCGCCAGACCCGGAGATCGGCTGAATGGATTCGAAAACGGTAAAACTCAACTGTTTAACTCTAGCGGAGTTGGAAAATGAGCCTATTTTCAAAAAAAGTGGAGTGTTCCTTTAATGTCAATATATCTCACCGCTGCAGGTTGTCTGGGTTCCTCATGTTCTCATCATAGAGCGTTGGCTGTTCCAACAGGGTTCCTACAAATAAAACCACATTAAGATTTTAGAAACAGCAGCTTTTCACTCCAAAATGTGCATGTTAATTTCATAAAGTGTGTTCAAATGTGCTTAAGAAGCAAATAAGAGCGTTACCAATGACCCAGGGCTTCTCTTTCCCAGGTCCGGCTCTGCAGGGGTCTGTGTATTCCTCAAACACACTATGGCTTTGCTCCAACCTGTCGTCTAGTAAAAACACGTGAAAGACACATGAAAATTATGATTTAATGAGCCATTTTTTTCTGAACTTCCTTTGCAGAAATATTGATCTTTAATCAAGATGTACGATATGTGTTGTGTTGTTCAGTACATACCAGGAGAGCAGTTATCGAAGTTAAAATCCCCACAAAGCACGTCAAACATCACCATTTCATCTTCTCGTCTGGTCACTGCTTGAAACTCACTGATCCATTTGGTCAACATGTTAAGCTGCTCAAAGCGTATCTCTCCGTCCCCTGATCAAACACCACAAATGTCTTAATATTTGATATGCTTCAAAGTATATTATTATACATATTTGTGCAATTACATTATTTGCAATTATTAGTATTATTAGTTGTACATGATTCAAACTGACAGCAAAACAATAATTCTCAAGTATTCAAAAAACAATCCGTCTTGACCACTATGATTCTAGACAATTTAATTGGATTGGATTACATTACACAAATTATCCAAAAATTTATAATCTGCCATTATTTATTCATCCTTATTTTGTTACAAACCTGTATTTGAGATCTGAGAGCTTTGGTGCAAGTGATTTCATTTTTATATAAAGCTATCATATGACTTGTAATATAAAACACAAGTCAAAAGGATGGATGGACTACTGTTTTGATGCTTTTATGGCACTTTAATGGTGTTTTTGTCCTTTTTGGAAAAGAGATGGTCACTATGAACTCTTGTTGTATGGCAGAGTTTCTCTAACTGGAGTTTGTGAGTTGATAAAAAGCCAATAACTCAAATTAAATCATAAAAAAAGTCAAAAAATCTAAATAAAACACTAAAAAGATAAAATATTTTGTGTTTATCTGCATGTAATGCGAGCATTAACTGACACCAGAGAACTGTAAACGTGAATGTGTTGTTAAATTGTTGAAATATTAATAAAATATATAGTAAATACTTTAGCTCAAAGGAGTTAGGCAGACAACAAAAGTTTGAGAATCCCTGCTCTATAGAAAAGACATGTATAAATAACAGCATACAGGTTTAGAACAACATGAATGAATAAATAAACACAAACATTATTTTTATCGGTGAACTATTTCTATAAATGCATCATAACAATAGCAACACACTTGCCTTCAGGAGCGTGCAGATGAGTGCAGTTAATATACCCAACCATTTTCTTTTCACCTTTTTGTAACCCTATTTCCACCTTGTGAGAAAACAATTTTCGTTTAGGCACACTTTTTAGTTTAGTTCGTTTAAGGCCCTGACATACTTCAGGCAAAATAGAAGAACAAACTGGTGTGACTTAATTTCGAACAAAATAAAGCTCGTTTGGAGTTTGTTTTGGGAGTTTGAAACAAATTCCAAACTAACTTCCCGCTGGTAAACACCTTCGAACTACAATTGGTCCGTGGCAATTACATAATAGGCAGGTGTGGCTCAGATGCAAGTAAAAACATGAACACACAGAAACTGAACAGACACTGTTTTTCATGTTTAATAATGTAAAGCTGCTTGCTTTTTAAGCAATCTAAATAAATGTGACATGACTTGAAAGGAGCATGTCACTATAATCAGATGCTTTCTTAACTGCTGTTTTCTCACCGCTGTTATATTAGTTGTGTTTATTTTGTTACTGAGAGGAAAGTGCGTGTGACTCACGTATTGATTCTGTTCTACTGTGAAGCAGCTTTGAAACAATCTGTATTAAATATTCATCAGCGTAAGTAGCGTCTGGATGTTTGCTAACAGTATCCCAGCTAACAAACATATGTTCTAAGAATGTTCTGCTAATGTTCCCGTTAAGTTATGAAAATGTTATTTCTCAATGTTCTCTGAACGTAAAAAAAAAATCCAAGCTTTTTTTTCTTCGTGGTTATGCAATCGTTAAGGAAACATTCTATTTTATCATTCAACAAACATTTTGGGAACGTTACTTCTGAATGTTCTCTGAACGTTCTGAAACAAGTTGTAACAGTTAAAAAGTGTTAGATAAACATCCAACTAAAATGTTTCAGAAAAAAAAGTTGCATAAACAATGTATAAATAACATTTTGAGGCTAATGTTTTTTAAAACATTATTAAAGATTAGTGCTGTCAAAAATTAGTACTTTAATGCATGCGATTAATCTTTTCATTTTATTACTGTTAAAAATATTTAATGCAATTAACGCAGCATCCACTTTTTCAATCATAATTTGGCTAGGGTTACATTATATGATCACGCTTTTATTCATGTAAATGCCCGTTTTGTCGAGTATCCTCATAAGAGCAGTCTAATAACGTCTTAAAAGAATAACGTCTTAAATGAACTTAAAGAGTTCAAGCCAAAACTATGTATTAATGCAACTTTCATGAAGTAAACTTTAACTAAAAGCCTTCCTCCCGCCGGAAAAAAATAGTCCCTGACCGCGAACAGCAACAGAAGTTACATTATTACGCCATTAGATGGCGGCAAAGACTGTCTTTATGAGTGTGTCAGTCAGTAGAGAAGACTTTTACATTGACTGAATTGTTGTGAACACGGAACAAGACGCAACTGACAAATGCTTTGACTAGCGCTGTCAGTCACGGGAAAACCCCTTAACTGTTAAAAGGACAAGATAATACATCGGACATTTGAACAGATTTTTTTATTATGAACATAGGACTGACCCGAAGGAAAACGCTAAATCTGAATGCAGGTAATAAACTAAAGCGAAGAACGAAAAATAACTTTGCCATGAGTATACCAGGGCCTTTAATTTCCAAACCGATATAAAATATATTAAACATTCTAGATCAAATATTAAACTGAATGCCGTACCTTTACGGCGAGCAGGCCTTTGGCAGCCAGTGCGTCCTCTCCTCGGCTGTTGGGAAAGCAGTGGTACTGAGCCTCCATCACGGGATAGCGACTGGCCAGGAACAAACCACTGTTAAAAAACTTAAAAGAGGAGCAAGTTCCAGCAGGCTGACAGGCGTAAACGCCGACGTCATAGAGAACGTGTCCGTAGAGAGGCCCGAGAGCCTGCGCGAGCTTCAGAGCGGCTCTCTTATCGAAAACCTCCTGGAGGCAAACTATATCCACAGAGGATGGGAACAAAGAGGACACCTCTATCAGCACATCGCCGTCTCTTAGGGAACGAGGCGGATGCTTGTGCTGGTTGGAGTTCTGGTTGCAGTTGGGTTTGGGAAGCTGCTGCTGGTTTGGGCCATTGGCTTCATCCGCTTCAGTCCCGTCCTTCTGATCTGTGATGGAAAAGTCTACAGATCCGTATGAGGACGGGGTCGGTTGCGGGATCAGGCTGCTGGATGGTGTAACGGTGCCGCAGCTACTAGGAGAATCTACGAAAATACGGATGTGCGGGCGAGTGACACCCTGCACGATGCTTTTCCCAATGAACGATGCACGCTTTTGAGTATACCCGAGGTTGTTGAAGCGAGCTACTCCGTCGGGCAACAGGCACAGGTTGCCTGTCAGAAACCCAAAACTGACCTTTCTCGTCTCCTCCCATCTAGCATTACGATCCTCCGCGTGAACGCTCTGCACCTGATGGTGGTACGAAAACGGTCGGCGTACGGCCTGGAGCGGTGCCCATAGTACGAATCCCAGGAGGGCGAATGGTGTAGAAATTATAAACAGGATGAAGAACAGGACGGAGCCAAAGACAAGCTTAAGCGGGTGAAGGTAGCACTCCTGTTCGATCCTCCACATGCGCTCCAGACTGGTGGAGACGCAAACGGCGAGGAGACGGTCCAGGAACCAGAAACAAGGGAAGATGAGACCCCATCCTACAGCATGGAGACCTTCCAAAAAACAGTTGGGGAAAGGCGACTCTCTTAAAGACATGCCTCAGCGCCGCACGCCACGGAAAGAAGCTTTCTCATCTCAGATCTTCCACATAACCACTTGAACTCTGTAGCAAAATGACAAATAAGGTGAAAATGTTAGAATGTTTGCAATGTTAGGAAAGTGAAAAGCTATATATTTATTTAACTAGTCAGTGAATTGTATGAACCAGGGTTATTATTGTTAAAGGAATAGTTCACCCAAAGCCATTCTAGGTGTATATGACTTTCTTCTTTCAGCCGAACACAGTCTGAGTTATATTAAATAATATCCTGGCTCTTCCCAGCTTTGTAATGGCATTGAATAGTGCTCAAGTTTTTGAAGCTCCAAAAAGCGTATCCATACATCAAAAAAGTAATCCATACGACTCCAGTGGGTTAATAAATGCCTTCTGAAGCGATGGGTTTTTGTAAGAAAAATATCCATATTTAAAGGGGACCTATATTGCCCCTTTTACAAGATGTAGTATAAGTTGAAATTTCAGCTCAAAATACCCCACAGATCATTTATTATAGCACGTCAAATTTGCCCCTATTTGGGTGTGAGCAAAAACACACCATTTTTGTGTGTGTCCCTTTAAATGCAAATGAGCTGCTGCTCCCGGCCCCCTTTCCAGAAGAGGGCGGAGCTTTTGCAGCTCACGCTTCGGTTGCTCAACAACAACAAAGCTGGAGAATCTCACGCAGCCAAAATGAGGATTGTCAGTAACGGTGTTCAGCCTTACATTGTTCAAACCGGAGTCGACACTGATGGAGAGACTCAGGAAGAAGTTACAACTTTTAGAATGAAACTGGACATTTCTGAATGGTTAGTGGATAAATTTATGTAGATTCTGTGGAGTTGATTCAACTCATCGACTAGCATGTGCCGTCATGTTAATCTTTTGTGCAAATCCAGTGTTGAATTGACCCTCGTTTGTGAAGCAGTCCGGCGTAAAATGACGGCATGACAACAACACTCGACTACAACAACTCTTCCTCTTCTCTAAAGCAGCCCAACATGGCCTCACCCACTTTGTTGCGTGTTCTCGGGGGCAGGGTTTATATACATTTTGGGGTTAGTGATGTCACCAACCCAGGAAGAAGCTCATTGTAGTCCCTACCAGCCGTTTGTTGTAGTCCTTAAAAAGCAATTTCTGTAAAAGAAAATACCTCCCTTCGCATTGAACTTTGAGCGTCGTAACTTTGCAAATGTTGTTTATGATCAAACAGCAACATTAAACACTAACTAACTAAAGTTAAAAAAGTGAAATCATAATCAATCACCCCTTTGAAACTTTATAAAGTATAATCACTGGCAACGGCTGTATGCGTGAGAGGCGTCTATTCTCACCTAAGCGTACGCTACACCTAAGTCATATGTAGGGTCAGAGGTCCGCCGGAACTCGAATCTCTCTTGAACTCAAGTAAAGTAAATATAAAGATATAATATAAGATATTTTTGCTAACAAAAAACGTTTTTCAAAAACTCGGACACTATTCAATGCCATTACAAAGCTGGGAAGAGCCAGGATATTTTTTAATATAACTCTGTGTTCGGCTGAAAGAAGATAGTCATATACACCTAGAATGGCTTGAGGGTGAGTAAATTATGGGATAGTTTTCATTTTTCATCTAAAACCATATAAAAATTGTTTTACTTGAGATAAAATAAACATTAACTGAAATAAAATACCCTGAACCAGGGTTATTATCGTTAACTAAAACCATTAAAAAAATGTGTTACTTGAAATAAAATTAAATTTAACTGAAAATACGTATATAAAAAAAGTTTAGTTTAACTTGAAGTACTAAAATTACTAAAACTAAAAATGAAATAAAAATAAATAAAACAATAGACATTAAAAAATTACAAAATGACAAAATAAAAATAAAACTATAATTGAAAATGAAAAATATAAAAAGTATTTGAATAATCAAATTTCAAAATATTAATAAAAACTATTCTAATAAAACGTAGTATCTCAGTGATACTAAAACAACCGTGTTTCACACAGCAGTCAAAACTTCAGACACACAATTCTGACTATTATGTTAGAATAATAGTTAAAAATTGTAAAAATTAAAAACTATAATAGTATCTCAATGATACTAAAATAACACTGGTTTGAAGTCTTAATGAAAGCCCAGAGAGATAAAGCTAAAATCCTCTCAGAGAAGTTGTGTCCCTAAAATCATAAAAATATAAAAAATGTGAAAAATAATATATATAAACTAGTAGACCTCTCTATACACCTAGTCAGTTGGTGGATGGCTGGTTGACTATCCCTTTTAATTTCAATGCATTTGTTCCGTGAATGGCTTTGACAAACACAATGATCTCCATTCTCCACGTATCCTGTTGAACAAGAGAAACATGTTTTCATAACCTTTGAGTTTATTTTCATTTGTCTACTCATGTCCGTCAATTGAAGTGTGTTTCAGTTCTCAGTTGGCGGTTTTCAAAATGTAGGTCCTAAATCTTGTACATTTATGCATTTAGCATTCTCTTTTATCCATACATTTCCAGGGAATCGAACCCATGACCTTGGCGTTTAATGTAAAGACAAATGTATAAAGCAAAAACATAAACGCCTCCTTCCACTCCACAATTGTGTTTCGACTTTTCACAACTGTCCGTATCAAATATCACCCAGGTCTCATGGATTATGTCTGACTCATTGAGTTTTTGAGTGGAACTCACTCATAAAATGTTGTCAGCAAAACAACCCTGCCCATAACTACAAAAGGATATAATGAAATGTATCAAATATTTAAGAGGATCTTGGTGCATTTGCAGAAATGGCATCCCTGATTAATTGGTGAGTATGTACTGCAGAAACAGTAGTATGCTGTTCTGGAGCCAATAGTGCACTAGAGATTAGAGACTTACAGCAGGGATCTGCAGTTAAACCGCATACTCCACTGGATTAATGCATATTGATGCATTGATCGAGAGCATTTACGACACTAATGCACAGTGATCAATAATGAAATCAGACGCATTTAATTGCACTGCAGGAAACAGGTCAAAACATGCGCTGGATTCAATGCCAAAACATGAACTCCACACGTGTGCTGACGTCATCCTGCATCTGCGCGACATTATCATATTATTATCATATCATTCTCTCTCTCTCCCGTCTAAACCCCGTTACAGCTCTCTGTAATCTACCTACAATCACGTGTCACTGGTGACCAGATCCCGGTTAGCAGGGCGGATAATGGCAGCAGTCGCGAGCTGGTAAAGTTTACCTGTCGTATCTAGGCACTTACCTGACTCGGTTTGTGGCGCGCGACAGGCTTTCTTTTGAACATGAGCTGATGTTGTGGTCCGTCCGTGTGTGTTGGACACCTTTCTAATTCAGTGAATTCGGTTCATTTAGTCTCTCTGCTGCTGCTCGTGTCCCTCCAGCGGTTTCTACACGCACGCATACAGTATAATGGGTCATGCGCGCGCCCGACCACATCCCCGCGTGTGCGCGCGCTTCCGCAAAGCCTTTCTGCGGAAACTGACTTTACTTTTTTTTTGTTGATGTTTTGGTGTTACTGCTTGCATACAGTACATAAAAAAATACTATAGTAATTTATAGTAAAATTATAGTGTTTTTGAAGCATACTATAGTAAAGTAGCTACTTCAATTAATTTGTTGTGGTAATATAACAATTATAGTAATACAAACAAATTACCCAATACTAGTTTTCTACAACTATATATTATACTACAGTGAATACACTACAGTTTACTGTAGTAAAAACTAAAGTATACTACAGTGTTTATTACAGCTGATCAGTTCACTATAGTTACTACAGTATTCATTAACAAAGTGTTGTAAATACTATAAAATATACAGTATACTATAGTAAATACTACAGTATTGTTGTAAATACTATAATATATACAGTAAATACTACAGTATTGTTGTAAATACTATAATATATACAGTATACTATAGTAAATACTACAGTATTGTTGTAAATACTATAATATATACAGTAAATACTACAGTATTGTTGTAAATACTATAATATATACAGTATACTATAGTAAATACTACAGTATTGTTGTAAATACTATAATATATACAGTATACTATAGTAAATACTACAGTATTGTTGTAAATACTATAACGTAGTAAATACTACAGTATTGTTGTAAATACTATACAGTATACTATAGTAAATACTACAGCATTGTTGCAAATACTATAATATATACCGTAGTAAACTACAGCATTGTTGTAAATACTATAATATATACCATAGTAAATACTACAGTATTGTTGTAAATACTATAATATATACATTTACATTTATGCATTTGGCAGACGCTTTTATCCAAAGCGACTTACATTGCATTATACTATACATTTGTATCGGAGTATGTGCAATCCCTGGGATCGAACCCATGACCTTGGCATTGTTAGTGCCAGGCTCTAACCACTGAGCTACAGGAAAGCATAATATATCCCGTATACTATAGTAAATACTACAGTATTGCTGTAAATACTATAATATATACAGTATACTATAGTAAATACTACAGTATTGTTGTAAATACTATAATATATACAGTATACTATAGTAAATACTACAGTATTGTTGTAAATACTACAGTATACTATAGTAAATACTACAGCATTGTTGCAAATACTATAATATATATCGTAGTAAATACTACAGTATTGTTGTAAATACTATAATATATACCGTAGTAAACTACAGCATTGTTGTAAATACTATAATATATACAGTATACTATAGTAAATACTACAGTATACTATAGTAAATACTACAGTATTGTTGTAAATACAAATAGTTGCACATACTCCGATACAAATGTATAGTATAATGCAATGTAAGTCGCTTTGGATAAAAGCGTCTGCCAAATGCATAAATGTAAATGTAAATGTATACTATAGTAAATACTACAGTATTGTTGTAAATAATATAACATATACCGTAGTAAATACTACAGTATTGTTGTAAATACTATAATATATACAGTATACTATAGTAAATACTACAGTATTGTTGTAAATACTATACAGTATACTATAGTAAATACTACAGCATTGTTGCAAATACTATAATATATCGTAGTAAATACTACAGTATTGTTGTAAATACTATAATATATACCGTAGTAAACTACAGCATTGTTGTAAATACTATAATATATACAGTATACTATAGTAAATACTACAGTATTGTTGTAAATACTATAATATATACAGTATACTATAGTAAATACTACAGTATTGTTGTAAATACTATAATATATACAGTATACTATAGTAAATACTACAGTATTGTTGTAAATACTATAATATATACAGTATACTATAGTAAATACTACAGTATTGTTGTAAATACTATAACATATACCGTAGTAAATACTACAGTATTGTTGTAAATACTATAATATATACAGTATACTATAGTAAATACTACAGCATTGTTGCAAATACTTTAATATATATCATAGTAAATACTACAGTATTGTTGTAAATACTATAATATATACCGTAGTAAACTACAGCATTGTTGTAAATACTATAATATATACCGTAGTAAACTACAGCATTGTTGTAAATACTATAATATATACAGTATACTATAGTAAATACTACAGTATTGTTGTAAATACTATGATATATACCATATACCGTAGTAAATACTACAGTATTGTTGTAAATACTATAATATATACAGTAATCTATAGTAAATACTACAGTATTGTTGTAAATACTATAATATATACAGTATACTATAGTAAATACTACAGTATTGTTGTAAATACTATAATATATACAGTATACTATAGTAAATACTACAGCATTGTTGCAAATACTATAATATATATCGTAGTAAATACTACAGTATTGTTGTAAATACTATAATATATACCATAGTAAACTACAGTATTGTTGTAAATACTATAATATATACCGTAGTAAATACTACATTATTGTTGTAAATACTGTAATATATCCCGTATACTATAGTAAATACTACAGTATTGTTGTAAATACTATAATATATACAGTATACTATAGTAAATACTACAGTATTGTTGTAAATACTATGATATATACCGTAGTAAATACTACAGTATTGTTGTAAATACTATAATATATCCCGTATACTGTAGTAAATACTACAGTATTGTTGTAAATACTATGATATATACCGTATACCGTAGTAAATACTACAGTATTGTTGTAAATACTATGATATATACCGTATACCGTAGTAAATACTACAGTATTGTTGTAAATACTATAATATATACAGTATACCATAGTAAATACTATACTATAGTAAATACTACAGTATTGTTGTAAATACTATAATATATACAGTATACTATAGTAAATACTACAGTATTGTTGTAAATACTATAATATATATACAGCATACTATAGTAAATACTACAGTATTGTTGTAAATACTGTAATATATACAGTATACTATAGTAAATACTACAGTATTGTTGTAAATACTATAATATATACAGGATACTATAGTAAATACTACAGTATTGTTGTAAATACTATAATATATACAGTATACTATAGTAAATACTACAGTATTGTTGTAAATACTATAATATATACAGTATACTATAGTAAATACTACAGTATTGTTGCAAATACTATAATATATACCATAGTAAATACTACAGTATTGTTGTAAATACTATAATATATACCGTATACCGTAGTAAATACTACAGTATTGTTGTAAATACTATAATATATACAGTATACTACAATTTACTATAGTATGGTTCAAAAACACTATAGTATTTACTATAAATTACTATAGTATTTTTTCATGTGGGTGTATAAGGTTTTAGCTGAAACTAAACAGAAAATTCTAGCTTTCTTATAGTTATCAAGATAAAAATTCATGATATTGTTTTACTTTCAATAGTTTCTTATACACAATATGAGTGAAGAGTTACTATTAGCATGTCAGAACAATGATTTAAAGTTATTCCCATCCGGCTTATGTTACATTTAACGCCATTCGAACATGTGTTTTCTTTCCATTCACCTCCAGACTCAGTGTTTTCTTGCATTTCTAAGTTGTTTATTTTCAGAAAGGAGCAATTCAGGGAAGGGACATGTGGATTGAGACGTTTCTACCACAGGAACAGACTCCGTCCATCCAGTCGTGCCATGAAACACAAGCAGCTGAGCAGCAGCAGAAGATCCTTCAGCAACCTGGACGGGGCAGTTTCAAAAATCACCCTGCGCAAAAACTCGGGGTTGGTGTAGGCTGGTTCCCGGGCGCCAGGCGTCTCCTTCAGGATCCCGTAGGTGTTGACGATGAACTCGCTGAAGGCTGGGTGGAGACTCATGTTATAGCCCAGCGAATGAAGCCTGTCCGTGATCTCTGTGTGTCGCTCCAACAGTTGGAACTTATAAGCTTCATCCACTGTCCCGGTCAGGGGGTGAATGGAGACCTGATGTTAAATATTTAATGAGACACAGCAGATACTGTCAAAACATCCCACAGGTTCATCTCTGAATCTACAGCCACCAAACACTTTTTTTAACATCCAGTGGACAACCACACAATCCCACTTGCATTTGAAGAGGAATTATGAATGGATCACTTATAGCTGTTAAAGGATTAGTTCACTTCAGAATAAAAATTTCCTGATAATTTATTCACCCCCATGTCATCCAAGATGTTTATGTCTTTCTTTCTTCAGTCAAAAAGAAATTATGGTTTTTGAGGAAAACATTACAGGATTTTTCTCCATATAGTGGACTTCAACAGTTACCAACGGGTTGAAGGTCCAAATGTCAGTTTCAGTGCAGCTTCAAAGAGCTCGACATGAACCCAGACGAGGAATAAGAGTCTTATCTAGAGAAACGATCGGTCATATTAAAAAAAATTAAACATTTATATACTTTTTAACCACAAAAACTTCCACCTACGTCACGCGTGACCTTTCCAACGTGATTACGTAATGCGTGGCGCATCTCAGAGCAGTGCACGACGAGCATTTGTGGTTAAAAAGTATATAAATGTTTAATTTTTTTTTAGAAAATGACAGATCGTTTCACTAGATAAGACCCTTATTCCTAAACTGGGATCATGTAGAGCTCTTTGAAGCTGCACTGAAACTGACATTTGGACCTTCAACCCGTTGGTAACTGTTGAAGTCCACTATATGGAGAAAAATCCTGGAATGTTTTCCTCAAAAACCTTCATTTCTTTTCGACTGAAGAAAGAAAGACATGAACATCTTGGATGACATGAGGGTGAGTAAATTATCAGGAAATTTTAATTATGAAGTGAACTAATCCTTCAACTTTCTTTTCGTAGTCAGTCTACATGTGTCTCACTATCATGTCCCGCTCACCTGCTCTATTTTATCTCGGATGTTCTGTACGGTGAATCCATACAGTCTAGACTGTTCCTGGAAAACATGTGAGAGGATTCGACGGTCCAGCTGGAAGGCAATTTCACCCAGTAACCTGCTGTGATCTGTGGGAATTAATCAGATTATCCAGGAGTACACAGGAGACCAGATAAGGACTGTGCTAAAGCTTTTCGCTTTAAAAGTTCAAATTAATTTTCGGGGTTCACTCAGGGTTAACTAGAACTATTAAAAACACTTTACATAAAGCTGAAATAAAGTAGGGTGAATTCAAGGTGATTGGGACACTTTTTGCCATTGAGATGAGTTGGAAAAAGTGTCCCAATCAACCTGAAGTAATAGTAAAATAACTAAATTTGAAGTGATTTAAATGCATGAAATTAGTTTTGTACATTTACATTTGCATTATACTACACATTTGTATCTGAGTATGTGCAATCCCTGGGATCGAACCCATGACCTTGGCATTGTTAGTGCCATGCTCTAACCACTGAGCTACAGGAAAGCATATTAAGGTTTTGTAGACAAATATAAAATAGTTTTATGAAAATAAAATAAATGTTACAAAGTATGAACTCGAGCAGTGAAAGAAAATAGTGCAAGTTATGAAGCCCAAATAAAAGAGACTTTACATTTGTGTCACGTTTTGTCATTACATCATTTGTGTTATTTCAGAGTTTTCGACACATTACTATTATTCTAAGATGGAAAATACATTGAATACGTTGTGAGTCTAAACTTTTGACTGCTATGTAAAAAAAGTGTTACTATTATAGATACTAGTTTTATCTAATATTTTGAATTAGTTTATATTTTTATATTTTCCTTATACAATTTTTATTGTTTTTTGATTTTAAATAAATAAATAAAGTCTATATAGTTAATTTAGTACATTAAAGTTAAACTAAATGAAGAGAAATGTTGCCTTTGCAACTAACTGAAATAAAATAATATGTTTAATATATATACAGCTATGGAAAAAATTAAGAGACCACTTTACATTGATTTCTGAACTTGGAGTGGTCTCTTAATTTTTTTCCATAGCTGTATATATATTTTATTGGTAACACTTTACAATAAGGATACATTTGTTAACATTAGTCAACTACATTAGTTCTACAACATTTATTAATCTTAGTTAATGTTATTTGCAACATTAATTTATACTTTTTTAAGATCAAAAGTTGTATCTGTTGGCATTAGTTAATTAATGCACTGTGAATATAAACAAATAAATGGGTCAATGACGTGATGGGTCATTTTTTTGTCCAAAGGCCTTAATAATAAAAAAGATATGAAATCCAAAGTATGTAAGGTAGTACAATTAGATCTCTTTTATTGAATACAAAAGGTTTTAATTATATTTTGCTACATACATTTTTATTCTGGCATGATTTTATAACATCATATATCAACACAGTGCAAAATGGTATTAAAATTATGTGTAGAAGTCATTGCTTTGATATGAGAAAGGATGTCTGGAAAAATTAATTTCATTGATGTCATTCGGAGTAACCAATATGAAGGGAACATTTTGTATCAAGTCATGCGGTCAATATCATGTGACAGGATGTGACATCATTCAGACGCCTTCAAAGGACCACATGGTCGTGAAGCAAAGTAACTAACTCTCTTTTAGCTGTTTGAAAAATTTATGTTTTCACTTGCTCATACGCATGTCCGTTTCTGTAACCGCTATAAAACATGGAAAATGTTGTAATATTTTAAAAACTTGTACTAAATATAAAATGTTTGATTGTCCTTTTGCTAGCAAGCTAGATATCAGCCTGTTAGCATTGTTTAAAAATATCGTCATTCGGTATAACCAAAAGTGTCATTCGGTAAAACCGAACTTTTGGTTAAACCGAATGACTTTTTTAGTGACAAATTTTGTCTATCTTGTAAAAAAATGACAAAAGCAGTGTTAATTGATTATAAAAACCACATAATCTCATTGTTAACACTTAATAAAACTTCAAAATGAATTATATCTCCATTATGGTTTTTTTACACTTTTAAAAACCTTATTCGTCAATGACCCAAATGCCGTATATATTGCTTATTTTTAGTTCATGTTAGTTAATGCATAACAAATGAGACCTTATTGTAAAGTGTTACCATTTAGTTTGATTTGAGTTCAAGTAACATAAATGTTTTGTATGGTAACCCTGTGTGAAATGAAGGTTGCGCACCTCTGAGTGTGTGGTGTGTGAGGGAGCAGCTGGGCAGCTCCTCATGATTGACAGCTGAAGCGTCCGTGTGCAGCAGGTTGAGCGGTGAGGACGTCTTATGGGCTCTTTTCAGCAGCTCATCACTGAATCTGCCCTCATCCACAGTGGTGCTCCACTCAATATTTGATCTGCTGCCTGAATTAGTCACAGTGAAATTTACAATAAAAATAACAAAAGAATGAATTCAAAGTCTAACATGCATTTCCCTGGACTGGGTGTAGGAGAGATTAAAAATATGTGCATTTATAAAGGAGGCCATATGCTTTATGATATGCATTATATATTTACAGAATGGCTGCATGATCTATTCAAGTAGTTTAATTAATATTTTGAATAAGCTTTAATTTTTATATTTTTAGTTTTCATGTGCTTTTTTCATTTGATTAATTTAATCTTTTTTTTTTTTATATTGCTGATTATTTTTTATTTATTTCCAGTTAATAATTTCAGTGCTTCAACATATTTATTGCTAAGGCAACATTTTCGTTTTTCAACTCATATTTTTGTCTTATTTCAGCTTTATTTCAATAAACAGAAATGCTTTTTTAATAGTTTGTTTTAGGTAATGAAAACAACCTTTATCTGCACTATATCAGCTTTGGCTGCACAACCAACATAAATTATGTTTCTTCGTCTATATTAAATACACAATTTTCTATGGAGCAAAAAAAATTCCTACCAGTATGAGTGATCAGACCATCGGTTGATGTAAATCTGTTTGGTTCTGACTGCAGATCGGCGTTTTCTTCATCCAAATGATCCATTTCATGCCACCGTTTCTCAGCATCCATTCTCAATGAACCGTTTTTTACCTCATCTACTTTTACTCTCCACCAGATCAAACACAGATGATTTTACTTCTGTCTTCGACACAAGAATCAGAATCAGAATGCTACTATGATGTCATCAATGGAAGCTAAATTTAACTGTAGATGAGAAAAAAATGTCCAAAACAATGAAATAGTACATTAAAATTGTCTTTATTCCCTTCTCAAAAGTACAATGGAATGCATAAAAATATCAAGAATGGGTAACATAAACAGAAGTGCAGCAAAGGGGAAAATGAATCAGTGTATTTTCTCAAGATTATCTTAATAACACTGATAGATGGGTTACACAAATGTATAAAAGATCATATAAATGAGCGCATGAGCAGAGACTAGAAACTTCACATTTTTCTTTGTGCTGTCAAATCGATTAATCGCATCTAACATAAAAGTCTGTAAATATGTGTGTGTATATATATATTATATATATGAAACTCTAGGAGCACTATTTTAATGATCTACATTTAAGCTCTAAGCTCATGGTCTGAAGCGCATGGCGCAGGTGCAGTTACGGCGTGTCCGAATCCACTTTTACTAGTTTAACGACGGAAAAAGTGGTCGGCGCACCAGGCACATGGTCCAAAAGGGTTGTACCTAGTCTCTTAATGAGTCATGGGTGTGTTTTGAGCATAACATGCGATAAACCAATCAGAGTGTCATCTCCCATTCCCTTTAAAAGCCAGGTGTGCTAGCACCATGGCGGATTCGCTATTTACATGGCGGAATATAGACGCCCTCAACCTGACGAGTCAGTTTAAATACATGTGTGTATTGCCACGATTGGTCAAATAATTTGCCAATTTCATTCGTCATTACTGCAAATAGGTCATTCTGATACATGCAATGACTATCCATTATGACATGTAGGCATTTTTATCTTTATCTACACGATAATAATCTTTTACATTGTAATCTTTTTATTTTTAATATTTGTCATGTTTGTGTGCTGCTGCGTGTGTGTGTGACAAGCAGAGTGTGCTCGCATTGTGCACATGCCTATAGACGCATATTACTAATGTTCCCTTTAAATAACAAAACAAATACTTGTGCTGGACGTGAAAATGATAACTGCATTGGGCTGAAACTAGCAAAAAACACCTGGCGTCGCATTGCGCCGGATGTACGATAGGGCCCTAGATGTGCAAGCTGATAGGTCCAACTCATTTGGTAGCAATCATTATCTACATAGCAGCTGATTGGTTGTTGTTGCATCAGAGGCAAATGAACTGAGGCTTAACATTCGAACAAACACCGGTGTGTTGCTGGTCGTAGTGTGCAGCGCGCTTCAGAAACCCTCCACCTCCCCAGCTCCACCTGTATAGATCTGCTACAGGGGTTATTTCATGTATGTTACATATGTAGCAGCAGCAAGTCTCGGTACTTGCTCTGCAGCAGCAGCGTAGCAGATCTATTCAACCAAGACCAAATACATTAACATTGCCATAACCATAAACATGCCAATCTCCATTACCATACCAATCTCTCGAGAGCTGTCATGACAGAAATATATATACAAACTTTTATATTAGATGCGATTAATCACTTCTTTTTTTTAAATGTGACAGCACTAATTGTTATACATTTCAAGAAGTACAAAAGGTTTAATCATAGTTGTGTCTGCATATCAAACTGGGACACAAGAAAGCTTTTTAACATAGAAGAAAACACTACTGCATGTGTTTCTGTACGCACAAACACATGAGGTTCCCATATGGTGGAATTTTAACCACGGCTTCTTCCCATGATTCGCAAAATGTATAAAAAGATATGGATGATGTCCAAATACAGATTGAGTGCAGCGAAGACATATTCTTCGGGACTCAGGGACAGTTTCTTGTTCCCCAGAAGCAGCTGTGTGTCCATGGCCAAGAACTGCAATACAATCGTGACGTTATTTCATTTATTTTGTTGTTAAGACACGAGTGAAATGAAGCATTTATCTACATCAGGGATTCCTAAACTTTTTTGTCACCCGAACCCTTTTGACCAAAAATACTTTCTTGAGATTTAATATTTAGTTATAGCTTAGTTTGGTTAATATTTGGCATGTCAAAACACCTCCAGGGCCCGGAAAACATTTCGATCATTTAACTTAATATTTCAATTATTTAACAAAATATATGTTCACGGTTCTCTGATATAATGGTCACGACATGCGGGTAAACAAATAAAATGATTAATGTTTTTTAGTAAGTGTTTTCTTCTGATTATTTATTTGAATTGTACATTTTTATTATTTAATTTATTTTCATTTTCTAAACAAATCGAGCACTTACACAGGTGAAGATCAGTGCACCCAGCGACGCATAGATGAGGTCCAGAATCCTGCTGTACAGGAAGATGCAAAGGATCCCAAAGAAAATCAAGACGATGAAGCACACGAACAGCACCCCGTAACAGGAAGTGAAGTCATACTTGGTCTGTGATTGGACAGGAGATATTTATGAACATCAGCTTATGTAAATGACAGCACTAACACTAGAGATGGGAATCGTAACTATTCTGGTTCTTTAATTTCTCTATAAAATCTGTTTACTAAAAAGTACTGAATAATACAACAGAAATACTATTTTAGTATATTGTTCTGTACACATCAATGCAGGAAAGCAGACGCAAGGTTATTATTGATAACTAAAGCTAAAACCATAAAAATAATGTGTTACTTGAAATAAAATAAAATATAAAAAAATGAAGTACTAAAATAACTAAAACTTAAACTAAAACTAATAAATAAAAAAGGTCACACATTAGTTTGGGGTCCAGTATTAAAGGGGAAGGGGACCTATAATGCCCATTTAACAAGATGTAATATAACTCTCTGGTGTCTCCAGAATGTGTCTGTGAAGTTTCAGCTCAAAATCCCCCACAGATCATTTATTAAGCTTGTTAAATTTGCCCCTATTTGGGTGTGAGCAAAAACACACCATTTTTTTGTGTGTCCCTTTAAATGCAAATGAGCTGCTGCTCCCGGCCCCCTTTCCAGAAGAGGGCGGAGCTTTAACAGCTCATGCTTCGGTTGCTCAACAACAACAAAGCTGGAGAATCTCACGCAGCCGAAATGAGGATTGTCAGTAACGGTGTTCAGCCTTACATTGTTCAAACCGGAGTCGACACTGATGGAGAGACTCAGGAAGAAGTTACAACTTTTAGAATGAAACCGGACGTTTCTGAATGGTTAGTGAATAAATGTATGTAGTTGCTGTGGAGTTGATTCAACTCATCAACTAGCATGTGCCGTCATGTTAATCTTTTGTGCAAATCCAGTGTTGAATTGACCCTCGTTTGTGAAGCAGTCCGGCGTAAAATGACAGCATGGCAACAACACTCTACTACAACAACTCTTCCTCTTCTCTAAAGCAGCCCAACATGGCCTCACTCCCTTTGTTGCGTGTTCTCGGCGGTGGGGTTTATGTAAATTTTAGGGATATTGATGTCACTAATGATGAAAGTGAGGTCAAAAATTATGTCAAACAATTGACTCCAGCAACAACTACTCAATATGCTGACAAAATCTTTTATAATATTTGAATAAAGGTGTCAATTTTCCTAGGCTGGACATCACTGTATATATCAATGATCCTAAAATAACACTGAGCAGACGTTCATGACAATCTTTTGGTAAAAAACCTTGCAATCATTCAAAAAACATGTAAAATCGAGAAGCGTTTGTTGCACGCAACCAGTTCTCAATATCCAACCCTATTGAGATGGCAAGATGAGCGCTGACCTGTAGAGAGAAGACCATCACAGTAACGCAAACCAGCACCGTAATGCCGACAGCCATCATCACGATGTCAGTGTCGTAGAAGCTGGAAATCACCCCAACCATGTAGGACATCGCTAATGTCAGAATAGACTGAAATGAAAGAAATCATTCATTACAATGCATGAAAGAAGAATTGAAAATGTTTTCAATTTAAACCTGTTACATTAAAGATTCACCAAAGAAATGAGGTTCCACGGATGCTTCCTGCGAAAGTCTCCGCAGCAGAGGATGACCAGGTAGGGCACGAGGAAAACCATATAGCCGACCCAGTACGTCCATGTGTTATTCCACACAAACAGCTTGACGTGAGGTTCAAAAGTGAAGAGGGCCACGAAGCCGCAGGTCACTGCCAGCTGCACACTTAAAACGGCAAAGACCTGAACGCAACAGAAATAAAACAACATCAACAATCACTGTTGGGTTTTAACGCGTCGCATACCAGAGCTACAATAGTTAAGAAAAACATAAAAAGAAAAAAATACTTCTGAACATTCCCAAAATCCCATAGACTCATTGAGGGGGTCAAAACTTAGCCATCTATCACTAGCTTAACAGCTATCCTAGGACAACATGCTAGCCATGTGCTAAAACATTCTAGTAACATGTTAAATCAAGTGTTAAAACAGCTAGAAACATGTTGAAAACTTGATAGCAACATGCTAATTCATGTTATGATCATGCTAGCAACATGCTAGCAAATTCATTTCAAATTAAAAGTAAGAGATGGGATAAAAAAAATAAAAAAAAATCTATCAATGGACTACATGCACGGTTACTTCCTGGTTGTCGTTAAGCCAGCTCGGGCATTTCCGGTGAACTGTTAGCTGTTCATTCTGTAGTCGCTGTACGTCGACACAAAACCTTCAATGGTTGACTTTTTAATGTTGTATTCATATTTTAATGCAGTTATCACATTTACCTAATTTGCCAAAAAAACTGTTTTATTGATTGCAAGTGCAATAAAGACGAAGTTTAAAAAAACGCAGTGTCTGTAATTAGACACGCACACACATTTTTTCCCCATCACTTCAAATGTTATTTTTAATGTGATGATCACAAACATTATTTGTTCATCCTTCTGAGATTGTCCCCATTGTAAAACCGAACATTTAAAAATGTAGGAAATTCAACATTTGATAGAAAACACTTATTTAAAAATAAAAAAAGACAATAATTACCACTATAACCAGCAGGTGGCGGCAGAGTAGCATTTATTTGCGCATATATCAGCCATTTCCTCTAATCGTTTTTCACTTCGTTTTTGACTAAATATTAAACATTATAAAACAACTAGGTTTAAAAATACATTTTGTCAATGTGAAGTATGCAGTACTCACAAAATCTTAAGAAAAACAATAACTTTTATTGTGAATGCAGTGCAGTGCAAGATCAATGATTTCAGCACACTTGTAAAAACACATTTTATTCAATTAATCTAACTAAAGTGCACAATAAACGTTTCATTTTTGAAGCTTTTTTTCACATAAAAGTGTAAAAACTGATGGTCGAATTGAATTTAGCTGAGGAGGAACACTGAGGTACATCTTTATTTAATTATTTTTTATGCTGTCTTACGTTTGAATAACTAAATTAATGCTATGCCTGTCTATTTAAGTGACTATATTCTGATTATAAACTAAGTATTACACTACTGATGCTCAACACACCAGCAAATGACATCTCACCGGAAGTTTTCGAGCTGGCTCATATTAATGCGGAATTTCTAAAGAACGCTCCATGCATTTAGTCCATTAGACAAAGGTCAGATAAAAACTGGTATTACACCTGACATTTCTGTCTCCCTCACTTCTGAAATGATGGCTACGCCCCTGACCGAAGTATAATTGTAGTAATCATAATAGTAAATTCATAATCATAATACATGAGAACATGATGCTGTTTATGCTTTCCAATGAACCTGAATCTTGTTTTGAGTGTGTTGAATTTGTTTATCGGTGCTGTCATGAAGGGTTTTCCTCATATCAGTGTATACCTTTCGAATGAACATCCTTCTGACAGATTTATCATCGAGTCCAAAGCTGACGAACTGCTGGTTTTCATAGTCTGGAGGTGGGTCGCTTTGCACTGGATCACCCATTGCCACTACTTCACAACACAAAAAGGATAACTAACTTAGTCAAGAGCTTATTAACAAAAAGCATCTATTAAAATTCCCCCCCTGTGAGATTGAATCTCTTACCATATGAAGCCGGTTGTCCGTACGGTCCGGTACTGTAAGGCCCTGCTTGAGGATACGGTTGCTGTGGATATCCAGACCCTCCCTGTCCGTACATGGGATTCCCAAAAGCAGTTGGTGGTGCATACGGGGATCCAGCATATACAGTGACGGGTACGCCAGGATCCACTCCTCCATGAGGAACACCAGCATCATAAGCAGGAGGCATCATAAAGCCTGGCGGAGCAGGCTGATCCATGCTGGTGACATGTGGGGGGTTTTCAAAGCGAGTGTATCCGTCTTTGTTTTGTGCCATGACTGGATCTCAGTACTGTAAAAAATAAATAATAATAATAAAATACAACAAAAATATATTTAGAATGGTAAGATTTTTTTAATGTTTTAAAATAAGTCTGTTATGCTCACCAAGGCTTCATTTATTTGATCCAAAATACAGCAAAAACAGTAATATTGTAAAATATTGTTACAATTTAAAATAACTGTTTTTGCATCATTACTCCAGTCTTCAGTGTCACGTGATATTTCAGAAATCATTCTAATATGCTGATTTGCTGCTCAAGAAACATTTATTCTTATTATCAATGTTGAAAACAGTTTCTTTTCAGGATTATTTGATGAACAGAAAGTTCAAAAGAACAGCATGATTCTGTCACATGATTCTGAAGGATCATGTGACACTGAAGACTGGAGTAATGATGCTGAAAAGTTTAATATATTCACATAGAAAACAGCTATTTTAAATTGTAAAAATATTTCACAATATTACTGTTTTTGCTGTATTTTGGATCAAATAAATGAAGCCTTGATGAGCAGAAGAGACTTCTTTTAAAACATAAAAAATCTTACTGTTCTAATAATTTTGGCCACGAATGCATGCATATACACTCACCTAAAGGATTATTAGGAACACCTGTTCAATTTCTCATTAATGCAATTATCTAATCAACCAATCACATGGCAGTTGCTTCAATGCATTTAGGGGTGTGGTCCTGGTCAAGACAATCTCCTGAACTCCAAACTGAATGTCAGAATGGGAAAGAAAGGTGATTTAAGCAATTTTGAGCGTGGCATGGTTGTTGGTGCCAGACGGGCCGGTCTGAGTATTTCACAATC
>RJVU01051648.1:4934967-4971139 GCA_003731715.1 Anabarilius grahami
AAAAAAAAAATACACAGAAAATAAGTGAGACCTGATACTTTTTTAATAAATCATCAGAATTGCTTTTATACACATTTTATCAAATGTCAGTCATTCCATGTGATACTCCAATGTTTTGCAAATGCATTTTCATCAACAGAGAGCAAAGTGTAAATAATGACCTACAGGATGACTATGACAAAGCTTGTTTAACGAAAAGCAAACTTTGTTGCAAGTGGACTGGTGTTGTTAGATATGGCCTTTCAATACACAAATACATCAATTCTGTAGCTGCACATTTGATTGCAATAATTTCCTTTCGCCACATTCGTCCCGTTATTAACATAATATTAAATAACACAAAAGGCAACAACAAACCCGATTCAATAACATTCACTAAACCATAATGAAGGCACATTAATCCAGAGTAGTGTGATCAGTAGGCATACACTAATATTGAAACATACAGTGTCTTTCAGTAGTGCTCATAGCTTTCGAATATTTAGTTCTAAATATAAAAATCACCTTTTCTATAACCTCAACCGATGTGCAAGTACAACAAAAAATGTCCTATCAGTGATGTAAGGCACAGTAGTGTAAATGCTGAACACTGTTTGCTGTCCTTTAAGGCACTTTGTCTTCTTTCCTAAGTCAAATATATGATAACCATTTCAACAGTCACATAAGCAGGCTCATGAGGTTATAACAGGTCATAATCGTGAAATGTCAAGGTGCAACTTTTAAATAGCTGTGAGTTTATGAAAATAACCAGGCATCCATCAGCATATATACAGATGAGGCACAAATAATGGTGACATCTGAAGCCTGTGATGCATTAAAGGAATAATTCACCTAAAAATATCAATTCTGTCATGATTTACTCACCCTCATGTTGGTCAGATTTTTGTTCTGTGGAAAATAAAAGCAGACATTTTGAAGATTTGATGTGGTTAGTGCATCATTTCTGAATCTGAATGCAAATGTGAATTTGATGGTTTTACTTTTAAGTGTAAATAGCCAAACCAAAAATTCTCACTTATAAACAATATGGTTTCATTAGTTAACTACATTAGTTAACATTGACTAAGATGAATACATTCTGTAGAAGTATTGCTAGTCATTGCTAGTTCATGTTAATTCCAACATTTAACAATATATTTTTAACATTAGTTAGAATTGTATTAATGCTTACAAATACTAAAGGGTTAGTTCACCCAAAAATGAAATTTCTGTCATTAATTATTCGCCCTCATGTCGTTCCAAACCTTCATTCAGCTTCAGAACACAAATTAAGATATTTTTGATGAAATCCGAGAGTTTTTTTTTTCTCCCATAGAAAGCAACCGTCATTCGAGGTCCAGAAAAGTAGTAAAGACATCGTTAAAATAGTCAACGTGACTACAGTGGTTCAACCTTAATGTTATGAAGCGACGTAAGAAAGACAGGAGAGAGAAGATCTTTTTGAATAAAGTCGTTATTTTTGTTTTGTTTTTGCTCACAAAAAGCATTCTCGTCGCTTCATGACATTAAGGTTGAACCACTGTAGTCACGTTGACTATTGTAACGATGTCTTTACTACTTTTCTGGACATTGAATGTGGTAATTACGTTGCTTTCTATGGGAGATCAAAAAAACAAAACTCAGATTTCATAAAAAATATCTTAATTTGTGTTCTGGAGATGAACGAATGTGTTACAGATTTGGACCGACATCAGGGTGAGTAATTAATGACAGAAATTTCATTTTTTATTGCCATGATATCAATAATACAAAAGCATTCATTTGAATCATCATTAGAAACTAAAATGGTCAGCTCAGTGACTAATGATGGACCCTTGTTAGTGGCAGCACTAATGATCAAGATCCATAAAGGTATTAAAAACATCTTTAAACAGTTCATGCGAGTACAGTAGTTCTACCTTAATATCATAAAGCGACGAGAATACTTTCTGTGCGCCAAAAAAAAATAACAAAATGACTTTTCAACAATATAGTGATGGGCCGATTTCAAAACACTGCTTCGGAGCTTTACGGATCGAATCAGTGACTCGGATCTCCTATCAAACGGCTAAACTGATGAAATCACGTGACTTTGCCGCTCCAAGTCACTGATTCGATCCGTAAAGCTCCGAAGCAGTGTTTTGAAATCGGCCCATCACTATATTGTTGAAAAGTCGTTATTTTGTTATTTCTTTTAGCGCACAAAAATATTCTCGTCGCTTTATAATATTAAGGTTGAACTACTGAACTCTCATGAACTGTTTTAAATATGTTTTTAGTAGCTTTATGGATCTTGAGAGAGGAAATGTCATTGCTGTGAATGCAGGCCTCACTGAGTCATCGGATTTCAACAAAAATATCTTAATTTGTGTTCCCAAGATGAACGAAGGTCGTACGGGTGTAAAACGACATGAAGGTGAGTAATTAATGACATTATTTTTCATTTTTGCTTGAACTCTTTAATTATTCAGTCCTTCAATAAATGGTAAAGGCATATTATCTGTAATACAGTATACAGATTTTTTGTTTTGATCCTGAATGCAATTTACATACGAGGTACGTATCTAAAGATGTCTGCCAAGGTTATGTTATACGAAGGTCTTCATAAATCTGTCTTGTAAACTTTTTACCCGTTTTCATTTTTTTAAATATAGACCAGAATATGATCCAAAACTCTACCATGTTGACAGTTACTACAAAACGGCAGCAAGAAAAGGTTAAATTAATAATCTGTTCTATAAAACTAGTTTTTAGGCATCATACTAGTGTCTTTTAATGCAGAAAATAACTTCAAAATGAATTTAAAGGGATAGATCACCCAAAAATGACAATTTTGTCATCATTTACTCACCCTCGGGTAGTTTCAATCCTGTATAAATTGATTTGTTCTGCTGTACACAAAGAAAGATATTTGGAAGAATGTCAGTAACCAAACAGATCTCGGCCCCCATTGACTACCATAGGAGAATTAAATACTATGGTAGTCAATCTGTTTGGTTACTGAGATTCTTCCAAAAATCTTCCTTTCCTTTAATTATAAAACACAATGTGCTTACACATCATCTACCTACTATTTTAATAATAATATCTAAAGTGTTCTAAAAAAAAAAATACACAGAAAATAAGTGAGACCTGATACTTTTTTAATAAATCATCAGAATTGCTTTTATACACATTTTATCAAATGTCAGTCATTCCATGTGATACTCCAATGTTTTGCAAATGCATTTTCATCAACAGAGAGCAAAGTGTAAATAATGACCTACAGGATGACTATGACAAAGCTTGTTTAACGAAAAGCAAACTTTGTTGCAAGTGGACTGGTGTTGTTAGATATGGCCTTTCAATACACAAATACATCAATTCTGTAGCTGCACATTTGATTGCAATAATTTCCTTTCGCCACATTCGTCCCGTTATTAACATAATATTAAATAACACAAAAGGCAACAACAAACCCGATTCAATAACATTCACTAAACCATAATGAAGGCACATTAATCCAGAGTAGTGTGATCAGTAGGCATACACTAATATTGAAACATACAGTGTCTTTCAGTAGTGCTCATAGCTTTCGAATATTTAGTTCTAAATATAAAAATCACCTTTTCTATAACCTCAACCGATGTGCAAGTACAACAAAAAATGTCCTATCAGTGATGTAAGGCACAGTAGTGTAAATGCTGAACACTGTTTGCTGTCCTTTAAGGCACTTTGTCTTCTTTCCTAAGTCAAATATATGATAACCATTTCAACAGTCACATAAGCAGGCTCATGAGGTTATAACAGGTCATAATCGTGAAATGTCAAGGTGCAACTTTTAAATAGCTGTGAGTTTATGAAAATAACCAGGCATCCATCAGCATATATACAGATGAGGCACAAATAATGGTGACATCTGAAGCCTGTGATGCATTAAAGGAATAATTCACCTAAAAATATCAATTCTGTCATGATTTACTCACCCTCATGTTGGTCAGATTTTTGTTCTGTGGAAAATAAAAGCAGACATTTTGAAGATTTGATGTGGTTAGTGCATCATTTCTGAATCTGAATGCAAATGTGAATTTGATGGTTTTACTTTTAAGTGTAAATAGCCAAACCAAAAATTCTCACTTATAAACAATATGGTTTCATTAGTTAACTACATTAGTTAACATTGACTAAGATGAATACATTCTGTAGAAGTATTGCTAGTCATTGCTAGTTCATGTTAATTCCAACATTTAACAATATATTTTTAACATTAGTTAGAATTGTATTAATGCTTACAAATATTAAAGGGTTAGTTCACCCAAAAATGAAATTTCTGTCATTAATTATTCGCCCTCATGTCGTTCCAAACCTTCATTCAGCTTCAGAACACAAATTAAGATATTTTTGATGAAATCCGAGAGTTTTTTTTTTCTCCCATAGAAAGCAACCGTCATTCGAGGTCCAGAAAAGTAGTAAAGACATCGTTAAAATAGTCAACGTGACTACAGTGGTTCAACCTTAATGTTATGAAGCGACGTAAGAAAGACAGGAGAGAGAAGATCTTTTTGAATAAAGTCGTTATTTTTGTTTTGTTTTTGCTCACAAAAAGCATTCTCGTCGCTTCATGACATTAAGGTTGAACCACTGTAGTCACGTTGACTATTGTAACGATGTCTTTACTACTTTTCTGGACATTGAATGTGGTAATTACGTTGCTTTCTATGGGAGATCAAAAAAACAAAACTCAGATTTCATAAAAAATATCTTAATTTGTGTTCTGGAGATGAACGAAGGTGTTACAGATTTGGACCGACATCAGGGTGAGTAATTAATGACAGAAATTTCATTTTTGGGTGAACTAACCCTTTTATAAATGCTTTAAGAATAAATTGCTCATTCTTAGTTCATTTTAGCTAATCATTAACTACTGTTAACAAATAAGACCTTATTGTAAAGTAATACTGTAAGTGTTTTCAATGACATGAGGGTAAGAAAATTGTATAATATTCCTTAAATGCTGGTACATACGAAACTTAGTGGCACTGAAGAGTTAATTAACAGCATCGTGTTTGACAAGCTACAGCCTACAGCTTTCTTCTCCGTAATAAATATTAAATACTACAAATAAAATGACGAGAACAGCAATAATAACAGTAACAGAACAATAAAAAAGTATATCAGTTTCTTTGGCTGACACGGTAAAAAGTGGCACAGTCATAAATGGTCAAACGACCAGCTTTTCTTTTCTTCATCTCACTGCATGCGGTCCGTCTGGAGCTGCTGCGGCTGGTATTGACCGAACGCGGCCGCCGTAGCCCCGGGCGCAGGAGACGCGAGAGGCTGCTGGACGTAACCGTAGCCGGTCGTGGCGACGTAACCTGTGGCGGCTGGTGAGGCAGCGTATGGGTACTGATCGTAAGCCGCGGCGGCAGCAGCGGTGGCGGCAGCGGAGTACTGCGCGTAGGCTGCGCCGGTGTAATCCAAGTATGGAGAGGCTGCGGCTGCCGCAGAGGCCGCGGATGGCTGGACGTGCGGGATCACGACGCTGGGCTGCATGAATGCCTGCGGGTACACATAGTGAGCAGGAATCCTGAGGGACAGAGAGATACTGGGATTAAACGGGGAACGAGAAAAGCATTCTGCGCACAGCAGCTGCACTTCAACAGAGAAACAGCACAGTGCATTAAAGGGTTATTCACATAAATAGGATTGCCACAATAGAGCATGCTGGGAAGAGTCAATGATCAGCTGTCAGCAATTCTATCATTTCATATAAGAAGATGCAACTAACTTAGAGTATTTTCAGGCATTTTACATACTAAAAATAAACTGCCTTTTTGTTTTAAACAGTTTGTGCTGAAACTCACTGCAGATGCTAAAAAACACCAATAGGCCTCATTAATGAAATACAAGCAGAATGAATGTCATTATTTCACTTTTTTAACTTTTGTTAGTGTGTAATGTTGCTGTCTGACATCTGCAAAGTTACGACGCTCAAAGTTCAGTGCAAATTTTCTTTTATAGAAAACGCTTATTAAGGACTACAACAAACGGCTGGTAGGGACTACAACAAGCTTCTTCCTGAGTTGGTGACATCACAAACCGCACAATTTACATAAACCCCGCCCCCGAGAACACACAACAAAGGTGGTGAGGCAATGTTGGGCTGCTTTAGAGAAGAGGAAGAGTTGTTGTAGTAGAGTGTTGTTGTCATGCCGTCATTTTACGCCGGACTGCTTCACAAACGAGGGTCAATTCAACGCAGGATTTGCACAAAAGATTAACATGACGGCACATGCTAGTCGATGAGTTGAATCAACTCCACAGCAACTACATAAATGTATCTACTAACCATTCAGAAATGTCCAGTTTCATTCTAAAAGTTGTAACTTCTTCCTGAGTCTCTCCATCAGTGTCGACTCCGGTTTGAACAATGTAAGGCTGAACACCGTTACTGACAATCCTCATTATGGCTGCGTGAGATTCTCCAGCTTTGTTGTTGTTGAGCAACCGAAGCGTGAGCTGTTAAAGCTCCGCCCTCTTCTGGAAAGCGGCCCAGGAGCAGCAGCTCATTTGCATTTAAAGGGACACACACAAAATGGCGTGTTTTTGCTCACACCCAAATAGGGGCAAATTTGACAAGCTATAATAAATGATCTGTGGGCTGAAACTTCACGGACACATTATGGAGACACCAGAAACTTGTAAAATCTTGTAAAAGGGGCATTATAGGTCCCCTCCAGACATCACTTTTGCCCACTACTGTACACAGTATGTAAAGTGAGTTTATTTTCTAAGTCTACAGGGACAAACATGCCCATTGTTTTAGATTTATGAATGTTTTACACAGATTCTTTCTGCTTGTGCTTAATGAATGAGGCTTAAATGTCATTAGTGCTGCCACTAACAAGGGTCCATCATTAGTCACTGAGCTGACCATTTTAGTTTCTAATGATGATTCAAATGAATGCTTTTGTATTATTGATATCATGGCAAACCTATTTCATTTGCAAACTCAGCATTCAATCATGAGTTCACATCCTAATATTGCTTAACCCCCACTCCAAATGCCAGGGTAAAAATAACTATGGATATCAAAGCAGATCGATCAATATCACAGCAGAAAAAAACCCTTCCAAAAAAAAAAAAAAGTAGAGTGACACCAATTCTGCAATCATAAACAGGGTCAATGTTACTGTCACACCAAACAATATTTAAAAAGAAAGAAGAGAAATCCAGTTAACTCACACACGCACACGAAAGAAAAAAAACACACTCGCGTGCGTTCACACGTCACCGCGTCCACTGCACACAAACACAACGTTTGAAGAGTGGAAATCTGCTGCTAAACACACCGAGAGACACCAAATCTAACACATACTACTTCTGCTGTGCTGTGCTGATGGGAAAATAAGCAGCAAGCACTTAAAAGGATAGTTCACCCAAAAAATGAAAATTCGGTTATCATTTACTCACCCTCAAGTTGTTCCAAACCTGTATGAGTTTCTTACTTCTGCTGAACACAAAAGATATTCTAAAGAATGTGTGTAACCAAACAGTTGATGGTCCCCATAGACTTCCATTGTTTTTTTCCCCCCATAGTATGGAAGTCTATGGGGACCATCAACTGTTTGGTTACACACATTCTTCAGAATATCTTTTGTGTTCAGCAGAAGTAAGAAACTCATACAGGTTTGGAACAACTTGAGGGTGAGTAAATGATGAAAAAAAATTCATTTTTTGGTGAACTATCCCTTTAAACTGTGTGTATTCAGCATTTTACACTGCAAAGGCGGCACAAAAGCTGCATTTGAAGTGACATGAAGTATACAGGTAAAACTAATTTCACCCCAATATAAAAAGAAAATCAAAACATTAAAAATGACTTATTTTACATAAAGAAAATGTTTTGTTTTACAACAGTGACCTTATTTTCAAGATAATTATGCATTAATGCATCTAGACATCTTTCTTAATGATTCTTGTTACAGTAATACAATACATTTTACTGTCTTAAAAGTATTTTTATTTAAATTATGGCTGCACGATTTTGGAAAAAATGACATTGTGATATTTAGTTTTTCTGCGATATGAAAATTTCACCAGATGATTTGAATAGTTCTATTTGTAACTGTGCATCATTCTAGGATGATTGGGGTGATTTTGCATCTGCATAGAAGATAATAAACAAATTACAAGCATAGATAAATTAAATAGAACAAAGATATAAATTAAATAAACAGTGCTTTATGTCTTTCTGATAAATCTAACTGTATTTAGGTACAGACATTGAATAATCAAAATGTAAAATAACTAGGGTTGGGTATCGTTTGAATTTGAACGATTCCGATTCCAATTCCGATTCCTTGTTTCGATTCTGGTTCCTAACGATTCTCGATTCCGATTCTTTTAAGAGGCAGGGTCAAAAAAAGTTTAGGATATTTTAAATGAGCTAGCTAACCTACGGTCTTTCTGGAAGGAAATAGTCTGACCTTCTCCATCAATTTTAATTCTATGAAATTTTTACTTTTTATGAACTTTACTATGAATTTCTCACAGGGCTGTTTTCAACTACAATTTAAATATCAAATCTATGAACTTGAATATAAATATTATAAATTATGAACATATTTTCACAGGGGTACACTTTCCTCAAGAGAGCTTTATTTTTGAAAACCATGAAAACACATTTACACATGAGTGTATGATGCTGCAGGTACTTGAACATGTTACCGTGCTCCCACTGATGGGCTAACCTGGTGCAGAATAGCAAATAAACAATAAGAAACAACTTGTAAAACCCAGTCCAGATTAGCAGCAGGTACAGTATAAAATCAGAAACAGTTCTTGTTTAGGAAAATGATCATATCTGCCTTCTCAGGCAGGATGCGTGAGCGTTCTGGACAGATAGTATCTCCTGCTGTGCACACATTTATTTCTACTCCATGAACTCACTTCGGTAAAGTTGGTTTTATATTCGCACATTCGGACTTCTGATAAATTCAGACTTTCCAATAAATGTGCAATAAATTAATGTTTGCGAATTTTAAGCAGCGACATGATATTGACAACCAACGATTGTCAACTTACAACATTTTTCACAGTCGATCAAAATAGGCAAGTATTGTTTTAATGGCATATTTACTTGTGAATGTCCACTGAATGTCCAATGTAGTGTGATTAACAAAGCTATTGAATACGGATGCCCGAATGTGCGAATATAAAACCAACTTTACCGAAGTCATGAACTCGGAGGTGCTTTATCATGTTCGACGTGCACACTCCTATGCACGAAACAATCTTGCCGCAAATGTTGCATTTTGGCGAGATTTCGTTCTGTTTAAAAAAAGTGAAGCCACACTTTGGACCGCCGACGCACGCTATCCATGTTCGACTCGCTCGGTTATGCCAACACTTCCGATGGACGCTTCTTCGTTGGTGTTCAGCGGTTTCTTCTTCCAGTCGGCGGACTGTGAATCGAAACTAGGAATCGAAACTAGGAATCGAAATTTAAACTTTTGAACGATTCCGGGAAAATCGAAAAGCTAGTCCCGGTTCCAATCGATACTCGATACTCGATACCCAAGCCTAAAAATAACACTGCATAGTCTTCACTGAATAAATAAAAAATAATTAATATAATTAATTAATACAATTTATTTTTGTTAAAGCAACAAAAGTGATTTTCTCTTTCTCTTTTGTTGTTTGATTAACATTGGTGACACAAACAGCTGCGGGTTTATTAGGCTGCGGGTTTATGCGCATCCATTTTCTTTCTCAAATGTTTACAACACATAACCATCTGTGTTCATACTCGCCGAGATGGGCATTTTGACTTAATTTTGAGTGCACGTGTCCGTTCAAGCTCAGAAAGAAGAGAAAGAGAACTGAATTCTGTGTTCTCGTGCTGTAAGCGCGGCTCTGTGCGAGTGCACAGAAAACAGCGCAAGTTCCAGTCTTCTTGCGCTTGATGTATAAACTGACAGAACTTAAAAACACATGCAAATGATAAACTTTCACTTTATTAAGGTTAAATTTTGCAATTAATCCACGAATCATATGCGTTCCGATCCAGAACCGATTACTACAATCCCTATAGGTTACTTGACATCGCACATCCTGCCATGTGACTATTGCGGATGCCATTTTGATGCTAAAACGATATATCGTGAAGCCCTAATTTAAATCGTTATAAACTAAAGGCAGCACAGAAAGTACTATGGATGCTTGTTTCCTCCACAGAATTAAAAAAAAAAAAAAAGTAGTTGTGACTTTTTATCTTACAATTCTGACTTTTTCGCAGAAATGTGAGATATAAATTTGTAATCGCAAGTCATAATTACCTTTTTTCTTTTTTTATTCCATGGTGGAATTTATTTTATTTAATTATTAATTTATTTATCACAATTCTGAGTTTATATCTATATATATTTTTTTAGTTTTTTTATTTGTTGGTGGAAACAAGCTTCTATAAAATACTACAATGTTTGAAAATAACAAACAAATAAATATTTTTTTTGAGGAACTAAAAACGCAAATGTCACAATGCAAAAAACAAGCAAATAAATAAATAATATGCTTTAAAGTTGATCGTTGATTCTTGTGCACAGCTGTCATTAAATGGGACACACGCTTAGTTTTAGGACAGCGGCCAGCGCTTTTATTTTAGCCAATCAGAAACATTCTTTATCTGTGAATCATTTTGCACATAAGGAAAACGAGTCTCACATAGACTTTTGACTTCAGCATGAAGTCTGGTACACACTGAAGCTATGAAATAAGTTATCGAAATGGCTAAAATTGCTTAAAGAATTAGTTCACTTCAGAATAAAAATTTCCTGATAATTTACTCACCCCCATGTCATCCAAGATGTTTATGTCTTTCTTTCTTCAGTCAAAAAGAAATTAAGGTTTTTGAGGAAAAGAAAAGTTTCAGTGCATCTTCAAAGGGCTCTATGTGATCTCAGACGAGGAATAAGAGTCTTATCTAGCAAAACAATCGGCCATTTTCTAAAAAAATTATTAAAAAAATACTTTTTAACCACAAATGCTCGTCTTGCACTGCTCTGCAATGCGCCACTCATTACGTAATCAAGTTGGAAAGGTCACGTGTGACGTAGGCGGAAGTACCGTATAAAAGTATATAATTATTTTTTTTTTAGAAAATGACCAATCATTTCGCTCGATAAGACTCTTATTCCTCGTCTGGGATCGCGTAGAGCCCTTTGAAGCTGCACTGAAACTGACATTTGGACCTTCAACCCGTTGGTAACTGTTGAAGTCCACTATATGGAGAAAAATCCTGGAATGTTTTCCTCAAAAACCTTCATTTCTTTTCGACTGAAGAGAGAAAGACATAAACATCTTGGATGACATGGGGGTGAGTCAATTATCAGGAAATTTGAATTCTTTACCTTTAATTTGACAGTGTAAAGATGCCTGAAGTCATAAAAGTGGAAGGGCTTCATTTCTGAGCCACTAGCAGCACCAGACACATTTAAAAAATAATCACCTTTAATACCCATCTATGTTGCCGGGCAGATTTTATTTTTTATTTTACCTTGGCTAAAATGAGTCCTAACCAGCAAACATGCAAAAACAACAGGTGTTTGTGTTAAATCTGTCCATAGATTAGTTCAGAGTCTCTAACACACCATTCCTTACTGTCAATCTCCTGGAGTGACAGGACAGGCTGTGGTGAGGCTATTTTCTGCTGCCCTTGCCATCATAAAAGGAGAGCCTGAGCAACGCTATCAGCAACAGATGGCCCAACACTTTAACTCAGTCCTGAACCCTTCATTGCCTGTAAACACACAGGCATTACTACACACTAGAATATGTGTTTGTAAAGGCAAAACTGTCTGTGGTAAACAAATTAGATGTAGTAACAACTGGCCACATCTCAAAAGTTGTTACAATGTACTTAATTATACTGATACTGACTTTACTACATGAGTTGCACGTAGTGTAACACTTTACAATAAGGTCACTTTAGATTAACAATGAGCAATACATTTGTGACAGTATTTATTAATCATTGCTGACGTTAGTTAATCAAAATAACCGTTCATTGTTAGTTCATGTCAGGTCAGGTATACATTAAATAATATTAACAGATACTTTATTGATTTTAATAAAGTACTACTAATTGTTGAAATTAACCTCATGAATGCTTTAGAAGTATTTTTCATTGTTAGTTCATGTTAACAAACGTAACTAACTCATGTTAACAAATGGAACCTTATTGTAAAGTGATACCGCATATAGTATATAACCATTTGTTAATGAACGGAATGATTTCCAGAAACTTCGATTAGGTTAGATTGACTGTAATACAACATATAATTATGAATGTGGTATAAAACTCGACCTAATTTAGAGCGTGTCATTGTTAAAAATACCGCTGTTACTAAGCTGCGCCGGCAACTTTCTTACTACGGGGGGTTGCCAGAGTTCAGGGCTAATTTAAGGTACTTTGTAAATCACAGAAACAGAGGGGCTGATCTCTCGGATCTTGTGTCTCTGAACACCTGTTGTCTCGTGGGCGCTCTGAATGTCGTTGTGTTCCAAACTAAAGTACAGCGCTGCAGCTGTTCTCTTTGGTTCAGTCCTCTGTGAGAATATATATTGTCCTTGATCGGTGCGAGTTGACTGAATCTTCGTGGAAGGACAGAAGTAACTGTGTACTGGATCAGTCAGCAGTACAATACAGTGAAATACTGTGGTTTCTTGGGCCCAAAATTTTCCTTACATGAGTACATGAACACACTTTTAGCTATGCAAACTCGATTTTTATTGCATTCTGAAATGTATAGAATGCAATGCATAACATATGTGTTGCATTCTAAGCATTGCTTTAATAATAATAATAAATTATATTTATAGAGTTCATTTTAAGTCAGTTTACAGGAGATAAAAATGACAAAATTTGTTGCAACTACCTGAATAATAATATATCTGGTTTAAAGACAGACATTTGAAGTACTAATGTTTGAAATTACCACAGTAATTTACTTTAAGGCAGTATCACATGCATCCATTGCAGATAAGGCAATTCCAGAGTGCATTGCGACAAGCAATGAAGTGAAAAATGTCAATTATAAATAAAGTAGTGGCCAAAAGCGATGTCCGGAGGGAATATTTGTTAATAATGACCCTACAAGTTCGATTAAACCATCAAAATATGAGGAACAAAAATATTTAAAAAATCTAAAATATTGAATATGAGGCAAGAACAAAGCACTAGTTACGGTATTTATCTGACAAAATTATTTGGCAAAAAGTAGTGCTGTCAAATGATTGATCACAATTAATTGCATCCAAAATAATTTATAAATAGAAAATGTGTGTGTGTACTGTGTATATTTATTATGTATATATAAATACACACACATGTGATGCATGTATATAGTTAACAAAAAATAAGTTATATTTATACACAGTATACACATATATTTTTCAAACTTTTATTTTGGATGCGATTAATCGCAATTAATCGTTTGACAGCACTACAAAAAAAGGCAAACTACTGCGGCAGATTTTATTTTACTATGCAAAATAATGCACAGAAAAACAAAAAGCTCAGAGGAAAAAGCATACATTGACTACAACATAATAAGTTAGTTTTTTCTGGTTTTTGCATGTATTCATAGTTCCTTTGAATGACAGCCTGGCCAAAAATAATGTCGGCACAAGTTGGCATGTTTCATTGTGTTATCACAAATAAAAACTATTGACTCCAGGCACAACTATGCAATATGCTTACAAAATCTTTAATAATATATGAAGAAAGGGTGAAGATGTCTACTTTCTTAGGCTCGACATCACTTTTGGCCACTACTATATACTTGCAACACTAGAAAACACTGATAAAAACAGTTAAATGAATTTACAATATTTGTTTTTGTTGTTTATTTTATGCTTATTAGAGAATATAGACTTTAACTGCATTAAAATCAATTGAATGTCCAGTTACCCGCTACTTTCCAGACATACAATTGGCGCTAATGTTTCTGGCCTTAGTCAATTCAGAATGATTGTAAGCAAATGAATTACTTGACGTCTATTTTTCACAAAGGGGTTTAGGGAAAAGTGAATGTAAGACACTGTCAGGGGAAAAGCCAAACGATTCATTAGTAAAATAAAAGAACAGAGGCATATGAGATACACTGCAACATGCAAGCCATGAGTTGTTTTGAGGGTGCCCCAGTCAAGAAAGACAAACTTTGACCCCTTCAACAACAAAACACTGAAACGTCTGTTCAAATGAATAAAAATCAGTAAGAACAAGCTGTGCACAATCATCAAGAAAACGGAAAAAGGCGTTCCCAGCACCCCAAGACAAAGATATGACCGTCTCCCCGAATCCCCACGTCCTACTATACACTCATTTCTATTAAAAGCACACGGTTTAGCTATGAAAACCACTTCAGACAGGTCCAAACGCACACAAAAGCTACTCTCCAAAAAAACAACAACAACGTCCATGCAAGCTAATCACCATTTGAGAGTGTACATGATTGAGTCTACTGGTAGAGCTTATGAATTCTGACTTTGTTCAGCTCGTTCACCTCTTAGGTTATGTTAACCGAAAGCGAGCCTGTCAGATCAGAGAGAGACACATTACATTGAATCACGCTGGAAAGAGGAAGTGACAGACGTAGACTTTTCAGGAGTTTACAACAGTGCAAATAAAACGCACACAACAACAATAACAACAAAGATAAAATGCACACACACACCTCATAACCTGGCGGAAAGGGGGAGGATACAGTAATGGGGAATGATCATCCTCACTATCTCTATGACACAAGGAGAACAACATTTTATAACACAGGAATCCATCGAAAATGCACAGAAATCAACACAATTATGCTTTACAGAATATTGCAACATGTAGGAATATAATATTGTTGACACATTTATCTTTAAAGGTGAAGTGAGTTATTTTTGAGTATCAAAATAATGAAATTTCCAGTATCTATAAATCATGCTATTGGGTCAATGTTACTACCTAGCTAACAAACGTTTTGCTAAGTTATTGTTATTTCTGAATGTTTCCCGAACATTCTTGGTTATGCGAATGTTAAAGGGATAGTTCACCCAAAAATGAAAATTCTGTCATTAATTACTCACCCTCATGTCATTCAAACTTGTAAGACTTTCATTCATCTTCAGAACAAAAATTAAGATATTTTTGATGAAATCCAAGAGCTTTCTGTCCCTCCATTGACAGTCTAAGTAACTACCACTTTCAAAGCCCAGAAAGGTAGTAAAGACATCATTAAAGTAATCAATGTGAGTGCTTTGTTTGCACACAAAAAACATAATTTACCACTTTATTTACAAAATATAAATCTCCAGCGTGCGTTCACGCAACTATGTCTGCTTTCGTGTCAACACAACACGCATGCGTCTTGGTGCTCGCACGCTTGAGATTAATATTTTGTAAATAAAGTTTAAAGGTTAAACCACTGAGTCACATGGATTACTTTAATGATGTCTTTACTACCTTTCTGGGGCTTGAAAGTGGTAGTTGCGCAGGCTGTCAATGGAGGTACAGAAAGCTCTCAGATTTCATCAAAAATATCTTAATTTGTGTTCTGAAGATGAACGAAGGTCTTACAACTTTAGAACGACATGAGGGTGAGTCATTAATGACAGAATTTTCATTTTTGGGTGAACTAACCCGTTAAGGGAACATTCTATTTTGTAATTTTGCAAATTTTATGGAAATGTTTCTTTTGAATGTTCTCTGAAACGCTAGACGAATGTCCAACTAAAATGTTTCAGAACAAAAACGCACCATGAACGATGTATACAGGTGCTGGTCATATAATTAGAATATCATCAAAAAGTTGATTTATTTAACTAATTTCATTCAAAAAGTGAAACTTGTATATTATATTCATTCATTACACACAGACTGATATATTTCAAATGTTTATTTCTTTTAATTTTGATGATTATAACTGACAACTAAGGAAAATCCCAAATTCAGTATCTCAGAAAATTAGAATATTGTGAAAAGGTTCAATATTGAAGACACCTGGTGCCACACTCTAATCAGCTAATTAACTCAAAACACCTGCAAAGGCCTTTAAATGGTCTCTCAATCTAGTTCTGTAGGCTACACAATCATGGTGAAGACTGCTGACTTGACAGTTGTCCAAAAGACGACCATTGACACCTTGCACAAGGAAGGCAAGACACAAAAGGTCATTGCAAAAGAGGCTGGCTGTTCACAGAGCTCTGTGTCCAAGCACATTAATAGAGAGGCGAAGGGAAGGAAAAGATGTGGTAGAAAAAGAGTGTACGAGCAATAGGGATAACTGCACCCTGGAGAGGATTGTGAAACAAAACCCATTCAAAAATGTGGGGGAGATTCACAAAGAGTGGACTGCAGCTGGAGTCAGTGCTTCAAGAACCACTACGCACAGACGTATCCAAGGCATGGGTTTCAGCTGTCGCATTCCTTGTGTCAAGCCACTCTTGAACAACAGACAGCGTCAAAAGCGTCTCGCCTGGGCTAAAGACAAAAAGGACTGGACTGCTGCTGAGTGGTCCAAAGTTATGTTCTCTGATGAAAGTAAATTTTGCATTTCCTTTGGAAATCAGGGTCCCAGAGTCTGGAGGAAGAGAGGAGAGGCACACAATCCACGTTGCTTGAGGTCCAGTGTAAAGTTTCCACAGTCAGTGATGGTTTGGGGTGCCATGTCATCTGCTGGTGTTGGTCCACTGTGTTTTCTGAGGTCCAAGGTCAACGCAGCCGTATACCAGGAAGTTTTAGAGCACTTCATGCTTCCTGCTGCTGACCAACTTTATGGAGATGCAGATTTCATTTTCCAACAGGACTTGGCACCTGCACACAGTGCCAAAGCTACCAGTACCTGGTTTAAGGACCATGGTATCCCTGTTCTTAATTGGCCAGCAAACTCGCCTGACCTTAACCCCATAGAAAATCTATGGGGTATTGTGAAGAGGAAGATGCGATATGCCAGACCCAACAATGCAGAAGAGCTGAAGGCCACTATCAGAGCAACCTGGGCTCTCATAACACCTGAGCAGTGCCACAGACTGATCGACTCCATGCCACGCCGCATTGCTGCAGTAATTCAGGCAAAAGGAGCCCCAACTAAGTATTGAGTGCTGTACATGCTCATACTTTTCATGTTCATACTTTTCAGTTGGCCAAGATTTCTAAAAATCCTTTAAAATGTTCTAATTTTCTGAGATACTGAATTTGGGATTTTCCTTAGTTGTCAGTTATAATCATCAGAATTAAAAGAAATAAACATTTGAAATATATCAGTCTGTGTGTAATGAATGAATACAATATACAAGTTTCACTTTTTGAATGGAATTAGTGAAATAAATCAACTTTTTGATGATATTCTAATTATATGACCAGCACCTGTATATAACATTTTTGTGCTAATGTTTTGAGAACATTATTAAAGGCACAATATGTAATTTTTCACCACTAGAGGTCGCTTTTTTAAAACAAAGGCGTAGCTTGATGACGCCTTGATTTCACGGAATCATGGGAGGTGTTGTCTTCACGTCTACAGATGGCGGAAAAGAATCCGATGGGACTCAGGCAGAAATCATATTCATGGATAAGCTAATGAATTAAAGATTTATTAACATTACTGTAGTATGAAGCAAGGTGCGGCTGAAAGCCGTTGGAGCGTAACGAGGTCGCTGGAGCGATTGCTAATGAGAGACGAGCGCGACACACGGCTCGAGAGCAGTGGAGCTTTTATTATGCGCAGCCGTGCTTCCGCTTCTTCCGGTCAAGTGTATGTGAGGTAACACAGTCCTGTTTATCATATTAGATACATTTATGTGTTGAAAGTTGTTATAATGCTACTCTGCATTCGCTCAGCGGCTGCTATGAGACAATTGTTGCACACTGCAGTAAGCTAGATCGATATTAGGCATGGTAAAACATGGTACTTGCGATAAATTAAGAAAATGATATTTAAACAATAAGACTTACTGTGTTGAGCTATATAACATGATTCATTTTCTGTCGATGAATGTATCCAAACAGTTGCTCGCCAGTCTAATAAAACACACAATATATTAAAGCGTCTTTGGTGTTTCCATGGTTTCTACAAAATAAATCTGGAAATCGAGGGTAACGCGGGTATGACGTCATTGATAGGTGACACACGGACACGGTCCGTGTCCTGATTAAAATTGCTTATTTCTCTGGATTTAAACATTCTTAGAAACATTTAGGATAATGTAAGTACACAAGTCAACAAAATATATAACACTGTTCTAGTGGTTTTTGGATATTTTAATCTAAAAAATCTTACATATTGTGCCTTTAAAGATCAGATAACTGAACAAACGTTCTATTAATGTTACTGGAAGAATGTCTGTTCATGACTTGAATTATTATTAGCCACAGTTCTGAAACTGTTCCCCGTTATCTGGGTGTGTTGTGGTGCTCAAATAAACAGATCAATGTTTGAAATCATTACAGTCACAGTGTTTCACTCTTCAGGGGAATTAATCTATTAATTATTTACTTATAGTGACTCTTAAGGTGTGATACATGAAAGCATAACAAAAATCACACACAATCACCTTTAAAGCAAGGCAAAGGTAAAAACGGTAAAACTTTGTCTAAGATGACAAAATGCTGCTATCTTTTACAATATCATATTTTTACATAAGAGAACAGATAAAATGAGCCTAAAACTAATCAAACTACACAAAAAAATATACAGTCATCAATAGTTTTGTCACACTTACCCATAAGGCCGTTGAATAAACGTGGGGTGTATTTGAGGGACACCAAATGAAAATCCTGTGGAAAAAGACAACCTTATTGCATTTATTTTTATATTTCCATTATACAAGAAAATTGCATACAATGACCAAAATAATAGGCATTGTTTCTACAAAAAAAAAGAACATTCATATTAATTTGATAACAAAATTGTTATCATACTTATGCCATCAAACCATGCATTTTGCATTTTTCTTTATTGCATTTTACAAACAGTCCTGATGTGACAATTATACAAGCATTATTGTATTCACTGTCTGTAATCTCAATTTAGGAACCAACGTGTGATGCTCTGAGCCATGCATGGTTTCTATTACTCTACATAAGTCCGTCAACGGCGTGAAGCTTTCGGTCTGTGGCGAGTGACCGGACCCTCTTACCTGGCTGCATGATCCGTGGTTTGGCCCCCAGGTACGCCAGGTTAACATTGGCTTTCCTACCGTCTATGATAGGGTTTGGGTCCTTACAGGCTCTTTCTGCTGCAGCTCGATCAGCCATCGTCACCTACACACACATGAACAGAAGAACACAAAAATACATCCGGCATTTTCAATGATGTTCCATGTGAATGGGATGTGTGGATAGTTTAATATTATAAGTGACTGCAAGCAGTGTTGGGTAAGTAACTCTAAAAAAAAATGTATTAATAACTAGCTACTAATTACATCTTCAACAGTGTAATTAGATTACTGTACTAATTACTCTCTCTAAAAAGTATTGGATTACTTATTACTTTCTAAATCCCATATCAACCTCAAGCAGTTGAACAACACAAGGATAGACACGAAACTGCTCTTTTAATTCTTTCAAATAAATAATGTAAAATTGCATAAATTATTCTTGAGTATTTAAAGGCAGAAGGTTACATTAAAAACATAGATTTTATCATTAGACGTTACATTTTTATGTTAAACACACTATTGTTTTTATATAGAATTGTTCTGTAGTCTATTCAGTATTTAATGCAATTACATCATGAGTAACTGTAATTAAATTACAGAAAAATTAAAAGTAATACATTGTACTTTACATTTACATTACTTTGCAATTAAATTACAGTAATTCATTACACCCAGCACTGACTGCAAGTAAATACAGAGAGGGAGAGAGAGAGAACTTACAAAACCATAGCCTCTGGATTTTCCAGTTTGCCTGTCAGTAATGACAACAGCCTCCTCGATTTCTCCAAACACTTCAAAGTATTTTCTGAGGCTTGAGTCGGTGGTGTGATACGGGAGACCTCCGACGAAGATCTTGGTGTATGTGGTGTCCTTCTGAGAGCTGTGCATCATCCTCACGATGGGTCGCGCGCAGTTCAGCGAAAACAAACAAACAGTGCAAAAGTTTCACTACGACTGGTTAAATAAATAACAACTCGTATCCCTGGAAGGTAGCAGTAACAAATGTATATGACAGAGCGCAAATAATTTGATATGAGGTAGAATAAACCACAGCAAACTAGCGCGTCTGTCAGGCGACAAAACTTAACATGCCATATGGTTTTGGTGGCTCTCACTCACACGCAGAGACCCCGCCCATTACCAATTTAACCCCGCCCATGATTAACATTAACCACGCCCACCTTCTAGGAACCTCTCCTGTTCCTTGACCGAGGTGGCTACATTTATTGCTTACTCACTTTCATGTGACTAATGATTTTGTAGTTTCAATTTCAGAATATTTTTGGTGCCTGTTGCCGGTCCAAATGATCTATTTTTAACTGCAGCAATGATTTAATTCTTTGTCCATCTTTAATAATGATTCGAAGGGTTGTTCAATGTTGTTCAAAAACAAGGATTGTTATTTTATTTTATGCTCAGTGCTAACAAAAATTAGAGGAAACTTTAGGATGTTCTGCAACGTAACTCCAAGCCATGGGTTTAATTCCCAGTGTTAGTTCCTTTAGATGAGAACATCTGGCAAATGCATAAATGTGTGTTGTGTTCCAGAAGTATTCAGAGATTCTATTTCAGATGTTCCCTGCTTCAGTCTGACACAATGACCTAGTGACCCAGGAACTTAACATGATAATGTAGGTCAAAGTTCAGACTCAGAGTTAGACAACATAATTCTTGTCTAGAGTAGATCAAATCAGCCAATCAAACACAGTTAGTACAACAATACTCTTGCTGAAACGCACACTTTGGTAGCCGTTTCCTTCAACAAATTATTCATTTATTAATTTAAGATAATTTGCTTGTCGACAACATTTAAAGTCCCCCTGTTGTCAACAATTTTATGCCTTAAATCTCATCTTTGATCACTAAAATGACACATTTAAAAGTTTTTTCCCATGGAAAAAAAATGCCTTACAATAGCTTAAATGTAACTCTACACCCTTGCCTCATTTAGTATACGAGGTATGAATATGCAAATAAAAAAAAATTTGCTCGTGCTCGGCAAAAGTGCGCATCGAGGGCGCATATCGACTGCAAAGGGGGCGCTCGCGAGCACCCTTCTGAAACCTAAAATTGACAAATGGGACACCCTACGGTCTCGTGGACTTAACGGGCATGCGCACGCGGCAGCCATTTTAAGTCCACAAGACCGAAAGGGCTATGAAGTATGCCATTTGGGACAGGGCCTTTGTAACGTCAGAAACACCGCGTTTTTCTAGATCGTCTTTGGTTCACTGGCGTTTTAAAGATGCAGTGAGTACATTTCAGTGGCATCTAGCGGTGAGGTTGCGAAGTGCAATATAGATAAGCTACGGTGGCTAACACAGTACAAAAATGTCGTCCTCTGAGACAGCAGAGAGCAGCCAGTCAAGCAAACGCGCTTTGTAGAGCAGTTTGTCCATTTAGGGCTACTGTAGAAACATGCCAGCGCAAAATGGCGACTTAACGTGTATGTAGATAGAAATGGCTCATTCTAAGGTAATAAAAACATAATGGTTCATTATGTAAGGTCTTTATACATCACTGAAAACATAGTTATGTATATTATATTGCATTTCTGTCAATAGATCCTCCTAAAATGTACACATTGCACCTTTAAGGAGAAAATACTCAGCAATGGTGTTGACTCATAAATTTGCACATGGTTTTTCTTAAAGCATATTAAAAACACCACATAACATTAAAAGCTTGATTCTCACCACTGGGGGACTTGAAATTAATAGTTCAGATAAGCAAATCTCAAATAAAAAACAACCAATATAAGAACACACAAAAAAACAAGTGTTTGTAAACGTTCTGTAATCTACAACATCTTTGTACCAGCATCTGCAGAGATACAATATAAATACAATTCTGTACATTTTATAATATTGTAAATACTATGTTCATACATTTTATGTACAGTTCCTTGTCAAGGAGAGCAGCTTTGTTTTCTTTTAAGTAAGGTCTTGGGTTTTATTTTACCTTCTCCAATGACAGCAACAGTATTCACTTCTTATGAGATCCACAGTTCTTCAGGTAAAACAGCAATAATAACAGCACTGGTCATGGCACTAAACATACTAGCATTATTCAGGCTATGTCCCATTCCCCGATATTGCCTGTCTCCCATTTATACCTATAAAAAAAACATTAATATTGGCTTTAGTATCACAAACTAATAAAATCTTACTTAACAGTCAAACACACATGGATTTAAATGATCGAAAGCTTCATTATTAGGTGGGTAAACCTAGAAGTCGACTATCTAAAAAGTCCCCGTCCATGTGGGGCTTGTGTCAGTACTTTAGGGCATTTCTTGTCTATAGCCAATACAAAGCAGATCAGATTATCACCATTTTACAATAATACCCGGCAAGGGTCTGATAAAGAAAACAAGGTGCTCTCCGCATTAGGTGACCACAAGAGTTAGTCATTTCTGTCAACCTCCTGAGAAGCGTCAAATCAGTATCTGAAAATGCGCAAAAATTCGTGCATTATGTAACTTAATGTGCATCCAGGATAAGTTACTCCAGTGCAAGCGTTCAGACAGCTCTGTTAATAGAAATATCGGCAGTCCTTTAACAGTTACAGTACTCAACAAGCCAATTACGCAACAGAGTACGAGCAACAGGCTTGCCGTCCGTTCAAAATACCATTAAACTCAAAAAAATCAACCACAATTTTGAATTTCCGATGGACATGTGGCCTTCCAATCAGAAATATGGCACTTAGCATATTAGCATAAATCAGTCAAACAAATATTAAAGTACACAAGCATAAAACTCATGTTGCCAAAGTAAGTTTGCACAGCAGATTTGAAAGGCTATGTCTTTGGTAATACCTGATATAATCACACAAACAAAAATGTTCATAAACAGTAGTACATTCTTACCTAGAACAAACATCCAAATCTCAAACTCACTCAAAGTATATTTTGTGTTAGGCATTGCTTGATTAATACATTTAGTCATATAAGAAGTGGTAAATTAATGAAGATGGAAATTAGTATTTCAGCTATATCAAAGCTAACATGATATATAAAACATGTTTGTGCAACTGTGCAACTCTCGACATTCAAAGATGATACTGAAATAAGCCTTTAACTTCAACACAACACAACACACACAGGTAGTGTTTATTGCCACGGAATAAGAGGAATCAGTGAATCTCTGATGTGACGAACAAATCAGAAGGATGGATTCTGTTAGCACTCGGTTTGTCCAGGCGGTTGCTGGTGCTGGTGTCGAAGAGATCATCTACCAACTATTGGGTCAATGTCCTGCCCCTACTGGAGCACAGGTTGAGGTTCGGTGTCTATGGACGGAGGCCCTCGAGTCAAACAGGATGGCTTCACGAAGACGCCATGACCTGTGGCACACCGGAAATACACCCTTCCCTGGACCGTACCATTGTGCTTGCCTTTGGAAGGATGAGAAAGGTCTAAGGTTACAAGGATTTTGAGTTAAGATTCAATTCAAGGGCCCTGTTTACACCTGGTATTAAAGGGTTAGTTCACCCAAAAATGAAAATTATCCCATGATTTACTCACCCTCAAGCCATATATGAATATTGGCATGCATGGGTGCCGTCCACGAAAGAAGCCTCTTCTGAAGCCCAGGCACAAAAACAATGGCTAGAGTTTGCCAGGGCCCATGCTGACAAAGATAAAGACTACTGGGACTCTATACTCTGGAGTGATGAGACCAAGATAAATGTTTTTGGAACTGATGGCTTCAAAACTGTATGGCGTCGCAAAGGTGAAGAATACAAAGAAAAATGCATGGTGCCTACAGTGAAACATGGTGGTGGCAGTGTCCTTATGTGGGGCTGCAGGAGTGCTGCTGGTGTCGGGGAGCTGCATTTCATTGATGGCATCATGAATTCACAGATGTACTGCTCTATACTGAAAGAGAAGATGCTACCATCACTGCGTGCCCTTGGTCGTCGTGCACTTTTCCAACATGACAATGATCCTAAACACACATCTAAGGCCACTGCTGGATTTCTGAAGAAGAACAGGGTGAAAGTGATTCAGTGGCTCCTGATCTGAACCCAATCGAACACCTATGGGGAATTCTGAAGAGACAAGTTGAGCATCACTCTCCATCCAGCATCCAGTCTCTAAAAGAGGTCATTCTTGAAGAATGGAAAAAGATAGATGTTGCAAAATGTCGCCAACTTGTTCATTCCATGCCTAGAAGACTTGGTGCTGTCATTAAAAATCATGGAGGCCATACAAAGTACTAGATGTAGTAGTTTTTCTTGTGGGGTGTACTCATTTTTGCATCACCCTAATTTGAGTAAAACAGAAAAATGTGTAATCTAAATTATATTATTAACCTTACTTTCATGTTATAAGTTAAACACATGTTATATTAAACTTAGTCCTGTCAACATTTTGGAAATTGTTTTTGTGTTCATTGAGATATTGTTTAAAATGTTACTTTTCAAAGGGTTTACGCAGAGCACTGTAAATTACGTGAGCTTATTTCGTCCATTATATCTAGATATCTAAAAAACCCATACATTTACCTGCCCATAGACCTTCCCCTTGAAGAAATCAGGACAGAAGTGGTTGAAAGTGGACAAAAGAGACTGATTAAAATACCAAGTGTAAACGGTTATGTCCCATCTACCAAAACGCATCTTAATACCAGGTGTAAACAGGGCCAAGTTTACAAGGATCTTGAGTTGAGATTCAGCTTAAAAAAACAAGTAATTTCACTTACCCACAGCAAGGTCCAACTCCACTCCAACCCAGATGCCTTTGGCAAACTCTACCCCTCCAACATAATGCACCATCCCACTGCGTTTGCCCACCCACACTTGCTCACCAGGGGCCATCCAGTCCGGCAACTGAGCAACTGGTGCGTTCTCGTCCTCATTAGAGTCTACTGAGAGTTCTGCATCCTCAAAGAACTCAAGACCTCGAGTTGCTTCCAGCTCTGGGTTGGTATGAGGTACAGGAACACTGTGAGACTCTTTTCCATTGTGGAGATGGCACTGGGACGGAGGATCCATGTCTTGCGTTTTGGCTGGGGGAATTGATTCTGCCTTCCAACTGAGGTTACAGAGTTCGTCTACTCCTACACCATCATCTGCACCCTTAAAGTCTGTGAATTCTTGACTGACGCTCAGGATACATTTGCGGGGAAGCGGAGGGGAACAGTCCTGGTCGGTGCAGAGACGGGAACAGTGCTGAGCGGGAATGGTCTGGGCTGGATAGGAAGATTGTGAGGGAACGGCCTCGGTTCTGGAAGGATGTAACCCTCTTCCGTGCTCCTGAGAGTCTGCGGCTTCTCTGTTGTTGAGCTGGTCGCAGCTATCGCTGCCGCTGAAGAGCACATCGGACAGTGTGGCATTTGAGGCACTATGGGAGAAGTAGCCGCTTGTGCAGCTGCTGGCCGTGGGACTACGGGACACTTCTTTATCCACGACCCGTGTCCCCGTTAACGCCCCGATCCCGGGCGCCAACTCCCCTCGCACACATACAGTCCCCCCCTGGGTCTCAAGACTGGCGTTGTACACCTCAAAGTTGGCAAAATCCTCTGGGATGTAAGGCTTGAAGTTTTGGAGCTCCAAAGACCCGAGACCTGGAACACTGGTACGGATGAAGGCTGAATCCATGTCGGGATCCTCCTCCTCTGAATCCTGACAAATCATCAATGACCAGACATGAAAACAAACAGCAAAATAGTGATCAGGAGGGACTGTACAACCCCCTGAAAAAGATCTGCAACTTACTATATTAAAGACTTTGTGTCTACAACACTGGATCTACACTTGATATATGTATGTGTGCATCTTATAAAAACTATAGGTAACACTTTAGTTTAGGGTTCAATTCTCACTATAAACTAGTTGCTTATTAGCATAAATATTACTAGGATATTGGCTGTTTATTAGTACTTATAAAGCACATATTAATGCCTTATTCTGCATGACCTTATTCTACATCCTTTAATCCTCCCCTAAACTTAACAACTACCTTGCTAACTATTAATTAGCAGCAATAAGGAGTTTATTGAGGCAAAATTCATAGTTAATAGTTAGTTAATTGTGAGAACTGGACCCTAAATTAAAGAGTGACCAAATTATATATAATTGTAAAATGATTATTAACATTAAAACTACAGATATGTTAGAATTATTTAAAATTTTACACATATACATATTATATTATACCTACAATAAATACATAAAAAAGATATAGTTAGAAATATTTTGAAAAATCTTTCATCTTTATAATAAATTAAATCAAAATCAATTTAAAATGTAATTATATTTAAATTAAAGTTTAAAATAAATTATATAAATCAATGAATTCATAGCAATCAATTAATTATGCAAGCTTTTTTCCGCCACAGAATAAAACAATTTAAAAGATAATTGTGACTTATGTCAAAATTCTTTTTTTCTCAGAATTGCGAGTTTGAAACTCACAATTGACTTTTTTCTCAGAATTCCGATATAAACTCGCAATTCTGACTTTATACGCACAATTGCGAGTTATAAAGTTCAATTCTGAGGAAAACTTTTTTTCTCAGAATTGCGAGCTTATATCTCACAATTCTGACTTTATAACTCGCAGTTGCGAGTTTATATCTCGCAATATCTGACTTTTTTCTTCATTGAACACAATTATGAGTTTATATCACACAATTCTGAGAAAAAAAGAATTGCGAGATGTAAACTCACAATTGCGAGTTATAAAGCCAGAATTGTGCGATAAAAAGTCACAATTACCTAATTATTACTATTTTTTATTCAGTGGAGGAAACAAGCTTCAATATTTAACACATATGATATATATATATATGTCAGTAAAATAATTTTAATTAAAAAATATGTCAAAAATAGAAACGGGGGACCCGTCAACTGAAAGTGTGTATAGTATCGGCATTTCCAGTGTAGACAACTCTGTTGACTATAAAAGGAGTGATCTTGTCTTGTCACGGCACACTGTTCACATCTGGTTACACGGTGTAAACAGTTTATTGCTTTGTAACTAGCAGTGTGCTATGTGATGCAGTCAGTGAGTTAAACACAAGCTGAGGGATTCATGCACACACTCATCATAATGAGATACAATGAGATGCAAATGATGCGGAGATGACAATGATGACAGTGATGAGGCAGTATCATAAGCTTCACTCAAAAAGAAACAGTTTTAAAGGCATGCAATGCAGAAATTCAACCTTCCTGGACATTTGTATGAATTGTTTGCCTGTGTATGTAATGAATTTGGTTCTGAGACCTTAGAAAGAGACCCGGCACCACTAGGGGGCAAAAGGGGCCCCCACAAATCTGATTTGTGCCCTCTCAGTTTCAATTTGTGCTCCCAGTGTGTTCATGTTCAGTTCAGGTTAATACACTACAAAAAATATTTTTTAACTCAGTATTTTTGTCTTGTTTTCCAGTAAAACTATCATGGTTTTCTTAAATAAAGATACATTTACTTGAGAAGCAAAATTTTTACTGAAAAACCGAAATTTATTGAGTTTTTTTCTTAAAACAAGAAAAATATCTGCCAATAAGTTAAGAAAAATTATCTTGTTTTCCATTTGAATTAAGTGTATTTTTCTTACCACATTATTTCTTGTTTTGAGAAAAAACTCACTTAATTTTGGTTTTTCAGAAATGTCTTATGACTCAAGTAAATGTATCTTGATTTAAGAATGATTAGATGTTTGTACTGGAAAACAAGACAAAAGTACTAAGTAAGAAAATCTGTTATTTTCAAAAACTAATATCATGGTTTGCATATGTGGGATTCTGTCAATTACTTGTCTATAAGTGCAATAATTATGCAAAAATAAGTTAAGTTTTGCAATAGCTTTTATTATTTAAAAACAAGTAAAATGCATATATACATATATATATATATTTTTTAAATTAAAATATGCTTAGCATATAATCAAATTTGCTTGAAAAGGGTTTGAAATTTCAAGATATACAACACTATAATAAATACAAAAGAGTTTTGCTTTTTATTGTCTTGGACAGACTTATTCATCATTGACTGTTATATAAAGGATTGAGGGGGTTGAAAATGATTAATGGGTTTAAAATGATTTCTGTGGTATTTGATACACACCACAGATGTTGTACAAAACCCAGAATATTCCTGTGTTTTAACAGGGCCATGCCTGTCCAGGTAGTGACATGCATCAGGTTGGTTATGCGTGTGTTCACTTACAGCAGCGTGTGGCAGTGTGTGAGTGAGATCAGTGCTGAGTCTGGGCTGTCTGTGATTGGCCCTGCTGCTGCTGATGTCACTGCTGCTGTGGCCCTCGCTCTGAGCCCTGGGTCTGGACCAGGGGCCGGTGGGGCCCAACACGCTGCTCTCCACAAACCAACGCATGCTCTGCAATCAGGTCACAAAAGCACACTTCACACGGGCCATGCAGCACAACGAACACTCACACAGGCTGTTGAGTTAGACACGTTATCACATGTGAGGCAGGCGAGTGCACATGCGCTAGATGAGGTCGTCAGCCATAGATTCAGCTCTTTTAAAGGAATAGTTCACATAGACGCTCATGACATTCCTTATATTATTATTTTACACAAAATCAGATGTCAGAGCTGCTCTTTTCCATATATTGCTAGTGAATGGTGACTTAAAAAGCACACAAGTCATATAGACATACACTCACCTAAAGGATTATTAGGAACACCATACTAATACTGTGTTTGACCCCCTTTCACCTTCAGAACTGCCTTAATTTTACGTGGCATTGATTCAACAAGGTGCTGAAAGCATTCTTTAGAAATGTTGGCCCATATTGATAGGATAGCATCTTGCAGTTGATGGAGATTTGTGGGATGCACATCCAGGGCACGAAGCTCCCGTTCCACCACATCCCAAAGATGCTCTATTGGGTTGAGATATGGTGACTGTGGGGGCCATTTTAGTACAGTGAACTCATTGTCATGTTCAAGAAACCAATTTGAAATGATTCGAGCTTTGTGACACGGTGCATTATCCTGCTGGAAGTAGCCATCAGAGGATGGGTACATGGTGGTCATAAAGGGATGGACATGGTCAGAAACAATGCTCAGGTAGGCCGTGGCATTTAAACGATGCCCAATTGGCACTAAGGGGCCTAAAGTGTGCCAAGAAAACATCCCCCACACCATTACACCACCACCACCAGCCTGCACAGTGGTAACAAGGCATGATGGATCCATGTTCTCATTCTGTTTACGCCAAATTCTGACTCTACCATCTGAATGTCTCAACAGAAATCGAGACTCATCAGACCAGGCAACATTTTTCCAGTCTTCAACTGTCCAATTTTGGTGAGCTCGTGCAAATTGTAGCCTCTTTTTCCTATTTGTAGTGGAGATGAGTGGTACCCGGTGGGGTCTTCTGCTGTTGTAGCCCATCCGCCTCAAGGTTGTGCGTGTTGTGGCTTCACAAATGCTTTGCTGCATACCTCGGTTGTAACGAGTGGTTATTTCAGTCAAAGTTGCTCTTCTATCAGCTTGAATCAGTCGGCCCATTCTCCTCTGACCTCTAGCATCAACAAGGCATTTTCGCCCACAGGACTGCCGCATACTGGATGTTTTTCCCTTTTCACACCATTCTTTGTAAACCCTAGAAATGGTTGTGCGTGAAAATCCCAGTAACTGAGCAGATTGTGAAATACTCAGACCGGCCCGTCTGGCACCAACAACCATGCCACGCTCAAAATTGCTTAAATCACCTTTCTTTCCCATTCTGACATTCAGTTTGGAGTTCAGGAGATTGTCTTGACCAGGACCACACCCCTAAATGCATTGAAGCAACTGCCATGTGATTGGTTGATTAGATAATTGCATTAATGAGAAATTGAACAGGTGTTCCTAATAATCCTTTAGGTGAGTGTATGTGAAAGTAAATAATACTGGATTGGAACGACATGAGGGTAAGTACATGAAGACAAAGTGAATTTACATTTTTAGGTGAACTATTGCTTTAAACTCATATTTCTGGTTAACAGGTTCAGTATCATGTGCAGGTCAGTCTGAATAAATTTGTGGTTGTATAAATGAACAGGCTTGAGGGACTGAGGCATGCTGGGTACAGGGTCCTCCTACATCATTCCATTTAGATTTGGCCACATAAATGTGTTTCTGCAAAACGAGTTTAAATCCGATCTTCAATTCCCACGCTACATGCAAATTTAACGGAGTTCGCATCAGCGAAAGCCACAGATATGAGCAGCATTTTATCATCAGCTAATTTCAAGATCAAAGACCGCGATAGGAGAGAGAGCGGCATAAGCACTTATAAGATCATTTAGTCTCACTACTTTTAATGAAGACAATTGTATATTGAGCTTCAGGATGTGATGCCAAACTTTCCGCTTTTTTTCATTTGTAGCAGTTTGCACGTCAGCTTGCTGAAAAGATCTGCGGCGATGCGTGTTGCAGTAGGGCTGTCATATCTGGCTCCAGTAGTATAAGGCCAGGTGTATATGCCCTCTGAAATGCTTTCGAGACAGATTTAAATCCACATTCCAGACGAAACTGGACAAGTGTAAATGCATCTGGTTGTTGAAGCCACATATGTAAATTTTACTCCTCTCAAAATGGTAAAAAAATGCAAATGAAACTGAAAGTTTGGCGTTGCATCCTGAAGCTTAACACACAATCATCTTCATTAAAAGTAGCGAGACTAAGGGTGTGTTCACAGATTTGTTTCAATTAAAATGAACTCTAGTGCAATTGCTATGTTAGTGTGGTTCACTTGAATAAGTGTGAACGGTGCCAAACAGACCGAGACCGCTGAAAAGATGCGTCTCCAAACGAACTCTGGTGCGGTTCGACTGACATATGAAAGCAATACGGACTAAAGACATCTAAACTAACCAAAAATAGGACGTGATGCTATTTTTGCCAAGCACACTTGTTTTTAGGGAGCTACAGTTGTGTTTAGAATTACTGGCACCCTTGGTAAATATGATCAAATAAATTTGCATTGTTTATCCTTTTAATCTTTATTTCATAAAATTATCAAAAATCTAACCTTTCATGGAAGCAAAAGAATTGAAAGTGGAGGGGAAAATCACATCATGAAATAAATGTTTTTCTTCAAAACACGTTGGTCACAATTATTCTTTGTTCATATTTACCAAGGGCGCCAATAATTCTGAGCACCACTGTACGCTGCCCAATCCAGTTCGGTCTCCTTGCAGCAGATCTTCGTTTGCGTGCAATTCCTTGCACTGTTTTGACTTCTTTACACATTTTATAAGCTCTTCACAAGTTTTTAACTGGTAAAAATACCATCATACTGTAAATGCGCACATTTAGCCCAGCAAACAGCACTGTTTTGGATGTTCGCTAGGCTCTGTCTCAAAATATATGTCATAAAAGCCGAAGTTTTTGTTTTGTATCTTTAGGTTCTGTCTTAAAAATGACTGTGAATGCTAAACAAACCAGAACTAAATGTTTTGTCTGGACCAAAAGAACCAAGAGAACCCAAGTACAAGTGTGAACATACCCTAAATGATCTTACCAGCGCTGATGCCACTCTCTCTCTGGTTGTCATCTTTGGTCTTAAAATTAGTTGATGACAAATAAAATGCTGCTCATATCTGTTGCTTTCGGTGATGAACTCCATTGAATTCATCAGCGTGGGAATTGAACGAAGATCGGATTTATATTCGTTTTTATTCGATATAGCTATCCGATCTTGTCTGGCTATCACCAGACCAAGCTCAATTTAAAATTGAACATTGGTCTGGGGAGTCTGTATGTATTTTCTACTGCACCAGAGGCGTGATCAACGAGCATTATTAACGCAATTGGATAGTCCTTCCACCAATCAGATCAACGATCCGGGTGACGTACTTTGCAGAGCGACGCGAAAAATCCAGACAGGTTTAGTTTGTATTGGTTTGTAGCATTGATCAGCGGTTTGCAGAAGCAGTAAAGGGATCGAGCGATTTTTGCAGGTTGTGCAAAAAAACATGAAAGTGAGTGATATTTACACCCACTCGAGCGATTTGTTTGCTAAACTAAAGAAGTCATTCAGCATCGTCAAGAGGTTAAAATGAATTGGATTGATGGTCGTGCTTGCCGTCGCTTCTCTATCGTCATTGTGTTATACCCGCCAATAGCGAGCAAGGTGGATAAGCCAGTCTATGATTGGTTCCCGCAAAACTGTAACAGAAGCAGTAGAAATGAATGTATGGGTTTCCAGACTGAGTTGCTGGGTGAAATCAAATCGCCGGCAGATCAGGCTGGGTTTACCCAGTCTATATCCGACCAGTAAAAACGCATGAAATGAGCAGGTTTAAAAAACTTTTAAAAGGAATCAGAGCCTGGAATCATTGTCAGGTCATAAAATATAATGAAACTGTGTGTTTGTAAGAATGCGTAGGGTGGAAACACAATATGAGTGATGTGTGAGGGTGAGACACATAATGAGAATGAAGCATAATGTGTTTGTGTGTGTGTGTGTGTCACCTCCTGTCCCAGAAGTGGACGCGACTCCAGAGAACGCTTGACTTTGTTCTCCTCCTTCACTGGCATGAGCGATTTGAGGAACTTGGGCGGTTGAGGCGACAGAACTTTAAATGGACTTGAGTTGAAGAACGTCGGACTCTCTGGTACCGACCCTGAGGAGAAAGTGTGTATGAAATGATGCATGAGGCTGTTTAAATGTACTATAAAGAAAAATGTAAAAGGTCTGGATGACAAGCCTACAATGGAGAAATTATGGTAAATTTAGCATTTCAACCCTATTGAAAATAAAATGAAAAACACACAATATATTTTATTAATATTATTAATTTTATTATAAGATAATTGTTAATAATCATAATTTGTATTCAATTATACATTTTTAGAAGTGTTGAAATGTGTGTGTGTGTGTGTATATATATATATATATACACAGTGGTATGCGAAAGTTTGGGAACCCCTTGCAGAATCTGTGAAAATGTGAATAATTTTAACAAAATAAGAGAGATCATACAAAACGCATGTTATTTTTTATTTAGTACTGTCCTGAGTAAGATATTTTACATAAAAGATGTTTACATATAATCCACAAGACAAAAAAGTAGCTGAATTTATTAAAATATCTCCGTTCAAAAGTTTGTGAACCCTTGATTCTCAATACTGTGTGTGGTTACCTGATGATCTACAACTGGTTGTTTGTTTTGTGATGGTTGTTCATGAGTCCCTTGTTTGTTCTGAGCAGTTAAACTGAACTCTGTTTCAATTTTGAGATTCATCTTTTCACACAGAGGACAATTGAAGGACTCAAACACAACTATTAAAAAAGGTTCAAACATTCACTGATGCTCCAGAAAAAACCACGATGCATTAAGAGCCGGGGGGTGAAAACTTTTTGAATTTGAAGATCAAGGTAAATTGTACTTAATTTGTTTTCCGGGAAACATGCAAGTATCTTCTGTTGCTTCCGAAAGGAAGTACTAAATGAAAAAAAAAAAATTTCAACAAAATAAGAAAAATTTGGACTTCTTCATCCTGTTCAAAAGTTTTCACCCCCCGGCTCTTAATGCATTGTGTTTCCTTCTGGAGCATCAGTGAATGTTTGAACCTTTTTTAATAGTTGAGTTTGAGTCCCTCAATTGTCCTCAGTGTGAAAAGATGAATCTCAAAATCATACAGTCACTGCTGGAAAGGGTTCAAATATGCAAAAAATCCTTGAAAACTGAAGATCCTGCAGGAGCTTGAGGATTTTTCTGAAGAACAGAGTTCAGTTTAACTGCTCAGAACAAACAAGAGACTCATGAACAACCATCACAAAACAAACAAACAGTCATGGATCATCCAGGAAACCACACACAGCATTGAGAATCAAGGGTTCACATACTTATGAACGGAGATATTTTAATAAATTCAGCTACTTTTTTGTCTTGTGGTTTATATGTAAACATCTTTTATGTAAAATATCTTACTCAGGACAGTACTAAATAAAAAATAACAAGCATTTTGTACGATCTCTCTTGTTTTGTTAAAAGTATTCACATTTTCACAGATTCTGCAAGGGGTTCCCAAACTTTTGCATACCACTGTATATATATATGTATACATATACATATACACTACCAGTCAAAAGTTTGGAAACATTACTATTTTTTAATGTTTTTGAACGAAGTCTCTTATGCTCATTAAGGCTGCATTAATTTAATAATACAGAAAAAACAATAATATTGTGAAATATTATTACAATTTAAAATTAGTTGTGCTGCTTAATATTTTTTTGGAACCTGTGATACTTTTTCCAGGATTCATTGATTTAATTTAATTTAATTTGTTACATTTATATAGCGCTTTTCTGGGTACTCAAAGCGCTTTACATATAGTAGGGGGAATCTCCTCAACCACCACCAATGATGAATAAAAGGTTAAAAAGAACAGCATTTATTCAAAATATAAATCTTTACTATCACTTTTTTATCAATTTAACACATCCGTGCTGAATAAAAGTATTAATTTCTTTCAAAAAAAAGATAGAAAAAAGATTGCTGACCCCAAACTTTTGAACGGTAGTGTATATTGTTACAATAGATTTCTATTTTAAATAAATGCTTATATTTTTAAACTTTTTATTCATCACAGAATCCTGAAAAAGTATCACAGGTTATAAAATAATATTAAGCAGCACAACTGTTTCCAGCATTGATAATAAATCAGCATATTAGAATGATTTCTGAAGGATCATGTGACACTGAAGACTGGAGTGATGGTGCTGACAATTCAGCTTTGCATCACAGAAATATATTAAAATAGAAAACCATAATTTTAAATTGTAATAATATTTCACAAAATTATTGTGATTATTATTATTTTTCTGTATTTATTATGAAATAAATTCAGCCTTAATGAGCATAAGAGACTTCGTTCAAAAACATTAAAAATAGTAATGTTTCCAAACTTTTGACTGGTAGTATATATATATATATATTAGTGATTTAATTCATAATATTTAATTATTAAATTATTTAGTAATAATATTCAACAATTTCATATTTTAAAAACTAGAATGCTTGCTTAAAAAACATTTTTGTCTTTCAAATCCTCCCAGGAGAAAGAAAAGTTCACCATTACACACAACTTTACCATGATTCTCTTTGTTTTTAACAGGCGTTTCTTTAGAGATGGGACTGTTGAGTGAAGCTTCATGAAAGTTGGATTCAGTGACGTCCACATGACCGTCGCAGTGAGCCTGTGGAAAAGGAGTCAAAGCTCAGACAGACATTCACAACAACACACGGGCTGTGAACGTAGTAAGTGTTCACTAACCTTCAAGTCTTCATCCTCACATCCTGTCCCATCTGATTTACAACAAGAGGTCTAAACAAATATATATTACAGATTTGTTTAACACAATGAAAAGTGTTTTGTTTCTATACATGAGCAAAGAGTAGATCAGGTCTTACGTGCTGGACATTTGGCGTGCTGAGACTGCGCCGTATGTGTCTGCCTTTAGCAGAGAGAGCTTCCTTCACCGTCACGGCCTGAACGAACACATAAACACACACTAAACACTCCAGCTGCATAAAACCAGCAGATAGTGAGTGAAATCTGAAAGTGAAGCCGTACCTGCCGGAGTCTCTCCAGACACAGGATATTGTCCACCTCCAGCACTCCTCGGGTGTATTTCTCGATGTACGTCTCTCCATCAAGAGTCTCCTCGCTCTCTCCTCGCGCTGCCATCAAGGCCAGAGTCTCACGCTCCTCCGGCTCTTCAGATGCCTGTTCACAAACACATGTGTCTATCTGTGTGCTCGATGCATTCAGAAAGAAGAATACGAAGAGAAAACAATGAATTTGTACCTTTGGTATGTTAGACACAATCTCATACGTCACTCCACAGGAGTACAGAATGTTCTTCAAAGACATCCGTCTCTTCAGACTCTGAGTGAAACTCTACGAGACATAGTCATTTATTTACATTATTAACATTTACATGCTAATCATACATCTCATGTCAATAAACTTCAACAAAAATTGATAGGATACTAATAAATCAATAAATATAAGTTAAGAAGGTGAATCTCTC
>RJVU01051648.1:4971200-4984630 GCA_003731715.1 Anabarilius grahami
AACTACTAAAGATATATAGTAATTTTTTTCTTATTTTGAAATGTATTTTCAATTTGTATTTTTTTGGTACAAACCAAATTAATCTTCTTTTTTAGGACCATTATGATTTATTTTTACAATAACATTATTTTCAAGACAACTGACAATGACTGTAATGACTCTGCATATTTTCCTTTTGAGTTTTTATTTTTTAATTTTCATTATTCTTATTAATTAGATTAACATTACCATATTTTATTTGTCCTAAAATGAAAATAAATAAATAATAATGATGATGAGAAGAAGAAATAAAGATATAAATGTAAAAAAATACTACCAAACTCTGTCAAATTTGCTCAAATTAAAGAAGTACAGTAATTAATAATACCAATAATACTTTATGGTACATTTATTTAACTTAGCATTTTTTTTTTTAAAGTACTCTACCATTAAATCTTAAACAGATGTTCTAATCCTACACATTAATATCATGGATAAAGCAGCATCTTAAATATTAGTACTATTTAAAGACAATGTAAAACAGTTTATTTGTTTATTTTTTTTTTTATACCTTTATTTAACCAGGAAAAGACCCATTTTCCTTCAGTAATGTGAGACTTTTGAGTGAAACAAAACAAATACCAAAAAGAAATGCGAGACAGAACTTGATTTTATCTATTGGGAATTGATTGGAAAGGAGGCAGTGTGAGTTGATTTGAAAAATCATGAAGAATCAATGCACAATAAGACCGGGAAGAAGTTTTAAGAAAGTGATTAAGATCAATCACGTTGACATTAACATTCGCAAGCTGTTTGACTGTTTTCCAGACCTGTTTGTTGTAGATGTTGACGGCGATTCTCTTGCGGAGGACCAGCTCCATGGAGGCCGGATGACTGAGCTGCACCGTGGCTTTCACGATCAAGTAGATCCGTTCGTTGGGCACCGTGATCCGGTTCAGGTGGATGGAGTCGTGGATGGACGAATCCCAGGAACACACAGCCAACACCTGAGAGTAATCGTGTGTACGTATGAGAAATCATAATATATAGACTCTACAAGTCATTATTTCCGTTATTTTCCATAATATCCATTACCTCGTCATCGCTGTGTCTGATGATGGGAAGGTAGAAGAACGGGCTGCCGTGCTCTTTGGGAAGAATCGAGTTCACACCGGCGGCGTGAGGACCCGTCAGCTGATCATTCACTGTCAGGTTATCAGCTGCAATACAGACATTACAGCTAAAATAACAATCACACACAAATGTCTCCTTTACAAGCCTAAATTATTGATGTAACAGGGACATGCAAATCAGCAAAACCTTGAGCTCTTGAAACCTGAAGATCAATATATCTCACCGTTCAGATCCAGGAACAGCACAGGAATATGAGCTTCCATGCCAGCAGGAGGAACCCTTGAGCAGCAACAACAAAGAGTTTAATATCTAATCTCATAATGACTTTGTTAATTATCTTGGGACAAATGTGTCTTTTAAAGAATATTTAAAACTCATTCATTGTATCTCATCGAAACTACTCTATCTTATAAAAAAGGAAAAGATGTATAATCCTGTAATTGGTTCTCTTCCTGCTCTGACTGTTGGGGGCCTTTCCATTAGGGATAAAAAATTGAATAATATGTATATCAGAAGAATATTAACCAAAGAAAAAAGTGTTTCATCTAAGGCAATGGTGAAGTGGAAACAGGATTATCACTCCCTTGTTTTTCAGAATTTGTGGTCAGATATAAATAAATTTGTAATTCCTAATAAAGTCAAAGAAACTCACTTTAAAATAATAAACAGATACTATCCATGTAACAATTTATCAGTAAATTTAAAGAAGGGTTTTTACCATTATATAGTTTTTGTAAAGAAGAAACAGAAACAATTGTACACTTATTCTTCAGTTGTAATTATACCAAATTATTTTGGTCCCAAGTTTCTCTGTTTCTTTTTGACTTGTTTTACAAGTTTGTCACTATAACTGATGTAATGGTCTCGTTTATGGATTGTAATACTGTTTTTTGGAAATTGATAATATAATTAAACTTCTTATTTTATTTGGGAAATATCTTATACATAAAGCAAAATGTATATCGACTGTACCAAATGGTAGACTATTTTCCACTGATTTGAAGATTTTTTACGACTCTCTAACATCAATACAGAACAATCGAAAAGCTGTTAAGACATCTAAAATGTTGAAAAGGATACTTAATGTAATAGAAACATGATTGATTTGTGATATAAGATACAAAATTTTGATTTAATTGTTTTATATATTCAAATGTCTTTTGTATTCCCCTACTGTTGTTTCAATAATAAAAAAAAAATCTAATCTCACTTTTCCCCTAAAACTGTTATTCAACAACAGGTTTTCATCCTTGCTGACATGTTATGAAAACAAAATAGCCCACAATTGACCAGTGCATTAAAAACACTGGTTTCACCTGTAGTGTCTGGCCTAAATAATAGCTAGTAGTCATAAAAATACAAAAGTCTGACTGAGGAAAATTTCATTTTTAAAATGTGTTTCTCAAATAAGTTGGCTCCTGAACTTGCTGAGGTTGAGTAGCACTGGTTTGCAGTGGTTAAGTTCTCACCAGTGCGCCGGGGCCCCTGGGATTCCACTGCCAGGGGCCGGAACCAGCACTGCGTTCCTCTCCTCCGTCAGACCCACCCACTGCTCCACCAGTCTGGCCTCTCTTTCCACGTCCTCCTCGGACTTCTCTGAAAATCACATGCACAAGGATGAAACCAGCACCATAATGCAATGCAGCCCATTATATAATAATAATAATAATACATTTTATTTATAATGCACTTTTCACATACCCAGAGCACTACAAAACAGATAAAGAGAGGAAAGGCTTAATTCTGGCAATGTGATACACTATAAGAAGAAAAGGTTCTAAGTAGAATCTTAACGAATTTGTCAGGCGCTTCAAATATTGAACCTTTTAGGGGTTCCATCATGGAATCATTTTATGGATTTAGTTTCAAAATGTATCAATTTAGTTTTTTTATTTTGATTAAATTTGATCAATTAAGCAGGGCATAAACGCACTTTATCACTATGGAAATAACCTGTTAAACATGAAAGTATTATGCAATCATTTAAGACATTTCTCTTTATATTTGAGTATTGGAAACAGCGATGATGTTTTTGTGGGCGGAGCCTACCTGGTAGCAGAAAATGACAGTTCTGCAATAACAATCTATGCAAGCCATAGAATAAAACAATTAAAAAAAGGTAATTTCAAGTTTACATCTCACAATTCTGACTTTTGTCTCATAATTCCCAGTTTATATCTCACAATTCTGATTATAAAAATCAGAAATGTCATTTTTCCTCAGAATTGCAAGTTTATATCCCGCGATTCTGACTTTTCCCCCTCAGAGTTGTGATATACACTCACCAATTGCAAGCTATGAAGACCGAATTACGAGATATAAACTCATAATTGCGAGAAAAAAGTCAAGAATTGTGAGATGAAAATGATATGTTATATGTTTTAAATATCATTTCATGCTGTAACTGTACAGCTAATACATTATGTCCCCTAGGAACTGCATGTGTGAATATTATGTAGACCTATTATTTACATCAAATTCATGCTTTAATAGTAGACTTCATCAGTCCAGTCTGCAGCTTGCAACCATAAACGTCTACGTTTAGCTTCAAAGGGCGTCTTCGACAACAGTATTCTATAAAAATGAAGACTTTTTTGTACTCGGATTTTGACATCCAAAGGAACAAGACGTTTTTTTCTCTTACTCTGTGGATTTTGCCTGTTTTTGTCCACTTGTTACCACAGTTTTTCTGCCACCACAATACACACGCAGCTGCAAGTGACGTAACTGTGATGTCTGCTCCCAAATGGTTTAACTATAGAACCGTTTCACATAAAGGGCTATTTAAAATTGAGTCAGGAACCTTAGGGTTCTACTTAGAACCTTTTTTTTTTTAAGAGTATAGAATGCAGATATAGAGATACTCCTAATATGTGCATCCAGTACCAAATGAACATCAAAACTAAGGCTTGAGAAGACAGCAATACCAAACTGTTATCCAGAGTCTAATTAAAGTTTCCATCTTTGTGAGTAGCAGCTGGTGTGCCAACAAGAAGAACAGTCAAATCTATCTATCAGTCTTCCATGATGAACACATGCTTTAAATTCCTTTCAAGTAAGTTTTATTGAAAACATATACATTTAAAGGTCCCGTTCTTCGTGATCCCATGTTTCAAACTTTAGTTAGTGTGTAATGTTGTTGTTAGAGTATAAATAAAATCTGTAAAATTTTAAAGCTCAAAGTTCAATGCCAAGCGAGATATTTTATTTAACAGAAGTCGCCTACATCGAACGGCCAGTTTGGACTACATCCCTCTACTTCCTTCTTTAATGACGTCACTAAAACAGTTTTTTGACTAACCTCCGCCCACAGGAATACACAAAAAAAGGGGGCGTGGTCTTGTTGCGCTCCCACGGAGAAGAGCAAGAGTTGCGTTTGTAGAGTGTGTAAGCTGCTGTCGAATCACAACACAGGAACCGCTGGCACAATCAGAACTCGTTACGTATTTCTGAAGGAGGGACTTCATAGAACAAGGAAGTCATCAGCCCGTTTTTATGACAGTGGAAACAGCGGTATACAGATAAGTAAATTATGTGAAAAATACTGTGTTTTTTTACACGCGAAGCATGAACACATGTTATATTGCAAACTATAAACACAATCAAAGCTTCAAAAAACCACGAAAAACGGGACCTTTAAAGAAATAGTTGACTCAAAAACTCATCATTTACTCACCCTCAAGTTTTTCCAAACTTGTATGAGTTTCTTTCTTCTGCTGAACACAAAAGAACATATTTTGAAGAATGTTAGTAACCAAACATTGATTTCCATAGTATTTTTTTTCCATGCTATGGAAGTCAGTGGGGTCCATGAACTGTTTGGTTACTCACATTCTTCAAAATATCTTCTATTTTGTTCAGCAGAAGAAAGAAATTCTTCTTAAAATATTCCCTTTCTTATCAGGCCTGTTCTACGTTCAAATAAAAAATGTATTGGTGAAAAAAAATGTAATGGTGAAAATATATTAATGCATTACAATTAAAGTCATCAAACTGTTTGAGAGGTGGTATCTAATTTGTTTCAAGTTCTTTAAGCCATGATTTGACATTTTTCTTCAAGAACAGCAATAACAGCTTCTTGGCTGTAATTAAACGGTATGTAAACAACTATAAGCTTAGTGTATAAGGTCAGAAAATCCCAGAATGACATGCTTTAAACTCCAACCTGACTTGTTGATGATCTTCTTGATCTGCTCCTCCAGATATTCCCTGCGCTTGATGAGGGCATCAGACCAGCGTTCCCGCACACAGTTCAGGTCCTCTTCCTATTCACATACAGCAGAAGAACATTGACACCTCAGCTAAACTGCATTTTCAGACCCCATTTAATTTGCCATCAGTGGGCGATTAACACCATTAGGCTCATTTCAATTCAAAATTTAAAGCGACTGGAAAAGAATCTGAAAATCTGAAGTACACCCCAATGATCGATTCACTGCAGAGATAACGATCCAGTACATCCATCTCACACCGTGTCTACAGTAAATGCGAGCGGCATGTCAAAACGAAACAATTCTTTAAATATAATCAACAACTCCTATTATAAGGGCCGTGACACACCAATTCGCCATCGCTAGTGAGTGTCTGTCCGGGTTAGTTTTTGCAGTGTGTTCCACACGTTGGCTCCAGTTGGGCTCACGTCGGCTGGAGTTCGCCTGATTCAGCATGTTGAACCACCGTCAGGCCTTCGGGGAATGAGATCACTCTGATTGGCTGTTCAGTTTAGCGAACGATTCCGTGCACGAGAATAACAGCGAAAGTGATAAAAGCAAGAGAAGAAGTCAAGATGGTGTCATGAGAAATCAAGTCCTCCCCAGGAATCGGGTCTCCTTTAGGATCCAGGCAGTAATGCCTGATTAACAGTTATCGCAATGTCTTGACTAATTATAACCTATTTCACTATTACATGATGTTTATTACACAAAGTGCATAAACAGCATGCTTGAAATATATTGCATAATAAAACTAACTGGAAACACAATCATGCCTAATTATTATTTCTTTTGATAAGGATCGTTGCAACATACTATGTTCTGTAAAAGTAATGTAAAATTAATTTGACACAATAATAGCAACGTGGTATAGTATATAATAACATTATACGAAATTTTTTGGTTACATGTTTATTTTACAGTGCCGTAGTTACATTGTAATTACTCAAATAAGTAATGAGTAATTAACTACATGTACTCACTATAGGGTTACAGTTAGGGTTTGGTTTAGGGTTAGTTACTTGTAATTATGCATAATTTACTGTTATTACTATTGTAAGTACATGTAGTAACGTGTAACTACGACACTAAAATAAAGTGTTACCAATTTTTTAATAAATTAATTTTCATGCTAAATACACACAAACATCATTCATTTGAAGCATGTACTGTAATTGAGAACTATATTGGAAGCAAAAAACAAACCTAATATAATATAAGCTAAGCTACCAGGCATGACAACATGAGCCATCTTGAATGAAGAAAGTGATCAGCATGATAGATACAGTATTTAAAATGGTAATCAAGCACTGCTTAGTTTACAGTTTGCATATCGGCAATCTTAATTTTGGTTTCCCTTTTTGAATGACGAATATAGACCATTGATACACGCTGATATAGACCAGGGGTCGCCAACTGGCGGACCCCGGTCCGAATCCGGACAGCGAGACACAGGTTTCGATTGCGGCGCCGGCGCGAACAGTCACTCACAGACCGTGAAGAGAGCAGAGAGCGGTGCACACCGATACAACTTTCGATGACTGAAAAACAATGGCATTCTCAAAAATTAGGAAAGTTGACGCTGAAAACCGAGTTTTTCGAGATGACTGGGTGGAAAAATATGCATTTATTCTTCCTTCATCGAAATGTACGAGGCCTATATGCCTCATTTGCTTGGAGTCTGTGGCGGTTGTCAAAAGTGGGAACATTAAACGCCATTACGAAACTAAACATAGACCGTATGCAAGCTAACATATATGTAATGTGATTTTTTTTTTTTTTTACGAGGACGTTTTATGCTTCCATCTTTAAGTTCAACTCAGTTCAGCCTATTTTATTTAATTTTCATTTGAGCTTATTTACATTTTTATGGACTTAAAGGAACAGTACAAATTAAGAAAGAAATGTTTTCTTGCACTTTTTCATTTTTCCAACACTGGCACTTTACTTTTGCCCGTTTGTGTTTCTGACTGATATTGCTGATTATCTTTTACCAATGCAACTTGAAGCACAGAAGAGAGTGTTCAACATTACATTTAGTAAAGTACACACAATACATGAGAATGAAGATCAAATGTGATATGAGATCTGATTTAATTGAACCAGAGAGGTTTGTGTTCATTGATTGTGATTGTTCATCTCAGTTTAGAAGAAAAGAGACTTAGGTTTTCCTTTTAAGTCGTTAATGTTGAAATGAATGCATGTTGTGCAGATTTCCTTCATATTTTTGTCAGACATTGTTACTGGATAAATTTAGATATTTTGTACCAAAGCAACTGAAAGGACATACAGTAACAGAACAGCATCAAAATGAGATCGATTTGTGAAGGATTATTTATGCTTAAGAGACATTATTCAATTTACATGATAACATATTTTGTTCAATAAAAACAAATATTTACACTAATTTCTTTAGTCTGGCGAAAGCCGTCAATTTATGTTTTTACGTGCAGTACATAATTGTCCGGACCTCGGCTGGTGAGGAGAGTTCATTTACTGGACCTCAAGCAATTTTGGTTGAAGACCCCTGATATAGACAGTCATTTCCTTACACGCAGGCGCAGAACGCATGTGTTAGTTGACAGTCTCCTGTAGTCCTTTTTTGTGTTCAAGGGCAACTTTTTAGCCCATATGCAGCTGACGCGAGGCGACAACAGTCAGCTTTTGTCACCGCTAGTTCTTTGACGTCGACTTGGTGTGTCACGGCCTTAAGTCTACATAAGATAAGAATGTTGCTTCTGTTGACAGATTTTCACTGTCTAAAATTACATAATTTGTGCACATTTATTTTGATATAATTTTGAATTGAGCATTTTATCTGTTACGTTACTGTTAAATTAGGCATTTACTTACTCCAAAAGCGTCTTGGCCTTCAGTGCATCCAGCTCTATAGTATTTAGAATTTTTGAGTATTTAGAATTTCAGTAACATCTGAGCATTTGATCAAGGTCAAAATATTTCTGCTCTTGTTTTTAACCATATGTATGGACAGTTGTAGCAATACCTACATTATGTACTATTTTTATTTTCAGTCGAAAATAAAAATGGTACTTTAATTTTACTGACTATGAGTTTCAAGTTCACAGCTGATTCTGATACAACCGCCTGTAGCGTCCAGTGTAGACATGGTGTCAGGTGCAGATTTGGAGCCAAGCATCAAATTTTAATGTAATACTTACACAATACCAAAATAAACAAATAAATTGCATTAATTAATAAAGGCAGATTAAATCCAGTGTGCTGTTTTTACACTCAAACCCACACAGATAAAGCCGCAGCTCCATCTAGTAGGGTTCAAATGGATTTCAACATGCAGAAATCATGCAGCCATGCACTGATCATGTGACAAATAGCCGTGTGTTAGTGCAGGAATCTCCACACTTAAGGGTTTAGGATCTCACAGCTTCTTTGGAAGCATTTCTCACATTAAAATCAGCAAAATTATAATATTAGGCTTTCAGACACGGATTATTATTATCATTTCATCCAGGTGAGCCATGTACTGTCCTGTCTGAAAGCACATGTTCTGTCATCATGCGTGTGGGACAGACAGCAGAAAGTCAGAATACCTGATAACTATCCATATCGTCGTCTTCCTCCTTCTGCCAGGAGAGAACACAGTCTGTCACACACTCCGCTGAACTGACTCTCACATGACTTTAAACGCCAATTCACACAGATGTTAAAGTGCCCCTATTATGATATTTTAAAGGTTCCTAATTTTGTTTTGGAGTCTTCTACAATAAGTTCACATGCATCCAAGGTCAAAAAACACTTTAGTTTTCTCACAATACACATTTTATCATCACCTCTTTTCTCACAGTGGTCTGAAACGGTTTGATAAAGTATCTGGTCTCTCTAAACCACTCCTTTCCGAGAGCCTGTTCTACTCTGATTGGTCAGATAGCCCAGTCTGCTGTGATTGGTCTAAACGAAACACCCATTACCATATCTTCCTCAGCACTTGATACACAGTGATACGAACCATAACAATGGCGTCACCTTTAGCGTATCAATCTCATTCTTTGGAAATGCTTGCAAAGTGGTTTTGCCCTCGAAGCGCAGAAAACAGCATCTTCTTGACATGTCGACAACACGAACCAAACTCTTCCAGGCTTTAACTACAGTGTTTGAGGGCGGGGCAAAGCAGAGGTTGTTCGCGAGCAGCAAATGAAGACCATAGGCTGGCATTATGCACATTTGTAACAAACCTGTGTAGGTTTGATCAGGAAGTACGCCTGGAATTATTGATGACTCGTTTCAGACACTTCAGAACCGGTTCTTTCTTTTGGAAGACAATAACTCCATTTAAAACGTATTAGACCATTTACATTTACAAACAGCTAATATTACACACATAACATAAGTAATAATCATAATAGGGGCACTTTAAAATGAAGCAGTGCATCTCTACAAAGTTGAAAATTGATAATGAAAGGACAATATAACAACTGATCAATCAAATATAACTTTTTTGGGGGTCATTTTTCTAGAACCGCTATTCAAGAAAGATAAAGACCAACTATATCAAGCTGTTGAGTACAAGAGATATAGTGACAACAAACAGGAGCCGCAAACAACAAAGATATCAACAGCTTAATTTTCATACTCCATGTGAAGGGCTCCAGAGAGACGCATTGTGTCATTTTAACATGTTTTCAGTTGAATCAGCATTGAACTAAATAGCTGAAATTGAAGGTGTTTCATAATTGATGAACTTTGCGACATTGAAATGAACTGAATCAATATTGAATTGAATTTGTGTTTTTGTAAAAAAAAATTAAATATGTCCATATAGTTTTAGTTTTAATTTATTTTGATAATAGCCCAGCTCCAGATTCTGCTCTAAAAGTGTGTTGTGTCAGTCGTACAGACCTGATAGCTGTCCAGAGGTCTCTGTAGTTTTGTGGAGCGAGCGGAAACACAGCCGATAGAGATGGACAGGACAGCCTCCACCATCAGCGGCAAAGTCCCCGAGTGCTGGACCGGCTGGACGCACACCTGAAGCCTCCGAGAGTGACCCTGAATTAAACAAACACACATTTGCATACTAAACTTTGAGCATCGCAAACAGTCGCTGTCGCTCATGTTTCTGAAAATCGCCAACTCACTATTCAAAATAAATTTCATTGCTTTCAATGGAGGATAAAAAAAAAACTCTCAGATTTCATTAAAAATATCTTGATTAGTGTTCTGAAGATGAATGAAGGTCTTACAGGTGTGGAACAACATGAGGGTGAGTAATTAATGAACTAAACCTTTAAGCTCCATCCACATCTGGTTTTATTAGAATATAGATACAAATACTTTTGAGATTGCTACAGATACAGATATTGGTTCTGCTGCCCACCCCTAGAACTTTATTTAATCAGTGAGCTTTTATTTTGTTTTATGCATGCACAGTAAGATGATTTGAGCGGCATATCTGTGTGGATGAGAAACTTTTGGAAAACGCTAGTGTAAATGGAGAGCATTTTGAAACAAAAAGGCAGTTTTCAAATGTAAGCGGATTAATGTAAACGTAGCCTTTGTCTGCATCTTTGTGAATGAGGTTGAAGTGACAGTGCCGCACCTGCCGCAGCTGAAACACGCCTCCAGTGCTGATGTCTTTGTTGGGATGCAGCTCTACAGATGAATACTCGCCCTGCTCATTCAACTCCTGTATGGAGACCCACAGCTCTATCCTACGAGACACTTCACTCCACCTGTCAAACACACATACACACACACACACACACGTAGATGAACACAAGTATACATGAATGAAAGACTGTAGTGTTGTCACGATACCAAAAGTTCAGTAATCGCTACCAATACCAGTAAAATTTGATGGTTCTCTGTACCAATTTCGGTACCATTGCAAAAACTATAGTTTTTTTTAAATAAATGTATTTATTTATTTAATGAGGGACAATATATATTAATAATAATACATGGGGGGAAAAAGTCAAATGTGCCAGATTTAGCCACATTGGCAAATTTTCATCTGTAGTCCCTAGTTTAGTTAATATAGTTTTAACTACTTGAAAATAAAAATATTAAATTATTAAAAATATTACATTTGATATTAATAGTAAATACTACTTTAAAACATTAGTTTGTAGCCTTCAAATATTGTTCAATTAAGTAAACCTTGCATTAAAATGATCAGTAACACTTTACAATAAGTTCTCATTAGTTAAAGCATTAACTAACAATAAGCAAGACATTTGCTACAGTATTTATTAAGCTTTGTTAACATTAGTTAATAAAAATACAACGGTTTATTGTTAGTTCATATTATCTCAGGTCCATTAAATAATATTATCAGATACAGTAAATGTTGAAATTAACATTAACTAAGATTAATAACTACTTTAGAAGTATTTTTCATTGTTAGTTCATGTTAACTTATGTAGTAAACTCATGTTAACAAATGAAACCTTATTGTAATTCAAATTTATTAAAACTTTTTTATATCAAATATTAATGGGAGCATTTGAAAGGTAGGTTTTTGGAGTCACAATTGACAATTCTTATTTTTTAATGGAATAATGCAGCATTTATTATAAATGATTTATCTGTGCACATCGTAATTTTTTGTAATTCATGTGTCCTTGTAATCTTTAAATAACTTCCCGTCCCTCTTGCAGCGACATCTCTTCTCTGATGATGTGTTTACTGGCGTGAGGGCGGGGCAACCTGTCACTCACATGAGATCCACCAATAGCAAACCACAACCATCCAATCAATTCCCCATGGACAAAATCAAGCCCCGCCCTACATTTGTTCTTATCCCAGAAGCTGTTTCACTCAGATATACATCATAATACGGAATGTAGACACTAGTCTACATGCATGAAAAACTGTGACTGTATCTGTAAGTAAATGCACCTGTCTCTGAGCGTCCGCGTCTTGGCCTGCAGTGCATCAAGCTCCCAGACGGAGTGACCGTTACCCGCGTACCGGTGACCCCAAACCTCGATGGCCAGAGCTCCATCTGAGATGAACTCCAGAAACTCCTCCGTCACATGCACCACGAAATCCTGCCAACATAAGCAGAACCTCACTAGAGTTTTACAGGTTCTGAAGTGGAAATGAGTGCTTGATTGTACAAAACTTGATGCTACAGTGTTCTGGGTGGTTGCTAGGGTGTTGCCAGGGTGTCCTATTCAAAATGTCAATAAAAACTATAAAAGTATCTCAATGATACTAAAACAACACTGCTTCTTTAGTAAATGTCTGCTGTAAGATAGTTTTTTACCCTGCAGTGGTCAAAGCGCACGGTGAACTCGGCGTCAGGGGTCCGCGGGGAGGGCGTGTCTGGGCTGACCATGGGCGGAGCCACAGTGGGCTCTGATTGTTCCCAGAAGGTGTACTGACCGAAGACGAAGTTGGACAGGTTGAGAGGCAAACCTGACGCCTCTCGGATCCGCACCTGACACAAGTAGACCGCTACAGTGAGTGTTTATGATGACACAAAACCAGGGTTACTATAGTTAACTGAAACCAAATCCATAAAAAAAAAATTGTAGCATGAAATAAAATAAATGTTAACTGAATAAAATAAAACATAAAAAACATAAACTTATTTTATTTTAGCTAGTTCCCAACGCAACATTTAACATTTTCATTTAATTTAACTAAAACAACTAAAAGAGATAAAAATTAACCCCTTAAATGTTCAAAGATCGTAATATAGACTATATAGACATATTAACTATATGCAACTATATAGACATATTAAAAAACATTTAAAAAAATGACAAAAACACAAAAAAATGATTAAAAATCCAACTTAAATTAAAACAGAAAATAGAAAAATAGAAACTAATTCAAAATATTAATAAAAACTTTAACAGTATCTCAATGATTCTTTCTATTAAAGACAGGACAGTAGATCAGATTTGTTTTATTTCACCACAAATATGATCATATTTTCATATTTTAAAGTTAGACAGATGATATTCATAAATTTACTGTTGCTGGAAAACAATGGCAGGTTTGCTGTGCTTGTTTGTAGGGATGCACAATTTGGTCAAGAAATATATACATATATACATACATATATACATACACACACACACACACACATATATATATATATATATATTTGACTATAATATT
>RJVU01051648.1:5005615-5018022 GCA_003731715.1 Anabarilius grahami
TCTTTATTTGAAAATAATTAAATATAAATAAATATTTATTTAATATAATTATTAAATACAAATAAAAAATATTTATTATATTTTATATGTAAATTCAGGATTAATCTTATTACTTCATGACTATTACTTTATGAATTTCCTAAGAACTAACTAGAAATAAAAATGACAGAAAATGAGAATTATCATTGAGAATAGTACAAATTTGAAGTAAAAAATACGCTGTGTCATAAAAAATGCAAAAAACAACAACAAATGTTGACATGAAACATGACCTGGACATGTTTTTGTGAGATTCATCAGTCCACTGTCAAACTAGGTGAAAGTGGGGAAATTCCTTGTCGTGTGATTTTAACGTGTGAAATATGTTTGTGTTATAGTTATGTCTCTTTTAGGGTAAGTACCACTGCTCTCATGCCAATGAATGAGCATCTATTCAATGAAACGGATGTCACTATCAACAAAAAAACACCCTTACAAAAGACCATATATTGTTTCCTGAACGTTTCCCTCTGTAACAGTACCTGTTTGTCCATAGGCAAAAATGCAGGCGTTGTATCCTTGAAATGCGTTTTCAAGTATTCCCTCCCCAAGGCACTTGAACACGACCTCCTGACCTACAAGACACATACATGCAACCATGAAAATCACATTAAAATGCAAACAACATCTTCTCTATCTGATTCCCATACTGTACGAGAAGGAACAATTCACTGCTGAGCAACAAAAGGATCTCCACATTTCTCATTTCCTTTCCTTTCAAAAGAAATCCCTCGAGCCCTCCCACAAAAACCTCCAAAATAAGTGGTGTGAATGTGAAAACGGTCCGCATGACGTGTTCATGCTTCGGTGAAGCCGACATGCACAGTTCTCCACATTCATAGTGAATCAGCCAGCTGTGCAAAGAGCTAAATAAAGACGGACCTCAAGCACTTTCATCCGCACAAATCGCCTGTTGTTTCTGAGCACCAATGCAGCTCAGTGCATTTAATGCACAGGAATTGAAATGTTCTTGTCACACAATGTGTCTGAACAGCGCTGGGACATCTGATGCATGAAACCCTTCAGACTGGAGAGCTTTTGTTGATCGTCACAACTCATTAACCCTGTTTGAGCAACGAGTAATTGGGCAATAAGCAATTACTTTTTCCATTCACTTTTTTTATCACAGATAGAGACAGAGCTCAAGAAGCTTTTTTTGCAAGGAAATTAGCTGTAAATTGAATGATGAAATTTAATATAAATGCACAAAGCATCAAGATAATTTGGTTTTGAGCACCAAAAAAAAAGCTTGCGAAAAAGCAGAAAAAAAGTGTAATTTCCCAAAGCATCCATCATTAATTTTACTAAACATGTTATTGAGTTTTCTACTCTTCCGTACAGGCCTGTATAAAACCCTGTAACTGCACATTATCCTTCCTAAAAGACTTTAATAACCAGTGTGTCTGTGTGAGTCAATATCACACTCATTCCATCAGCAGGTTCATGAATACAACTTTATATCCATTAGACTGTAAGATTGACACATGAAAGAACACAAGCAATAACCATCCATGTAAGAACATGTTCCGCTTGTCAAGTCATCAGTTTGTCAGCCAGGCTTTATTTTGGCAGACTTAAACAGAGACACCTGACTTGAAGAATCATGTTGATGTGCTACATTATAGTGTGGGGTTTCAGACGAATTCACACGGATCGTTCACTGAGCGACTGATGAAAAATACATACAGAAAATATAGCTGCGGGCAGCAATTAACAGGGTTCAAATTATCCCGTGATTTACTCACCCTCAAGCCATTCAAGATGCACATGAATGTCTTCTTTCAGACAAATACAATCGGAGATATACTGGCTCTTCGAAGCTCTCTATTATTATAAAGCTTGGAAGAGCCAGGATATTTTTTAATATATCTCCGATTGGGTTTGTCAGAAATAAGTCATATACACCTAGGATGGCTTGAGGGTGAGTAAATCATAGGGTAATTTTCATTTTTGGTTGAACTATCCCTTTAAGCACATGTGTAAAACAAGTATTATGTTTTATTTAGCAAGCCTGTAACCACCTAGATCAGATCATAGATGGAAAAGACCATTTACAGACAAAACAGGCAATTTACTAAGGAAATATATGTTTTAAAGCTTTTTAACAGTTTTTGAGGTCGAGCAAAAAAACCTAGAACTAGTTCGCAAAACTAGGTTTTTAAAAAATCCAAAATTACCGAAGCTTGACCCAAGGATTCCAACAATACAATACACTTGAGTCTGTGAAGAATGCTTTAGGAGTTGTGAACCATTACATACCTTTGACCGCTGTACCGCCACTATCAGGCTGATTGGGATGCCCCTTGGTGACAGTGTAGTCGGGGTGGGAACTACCATCCCTCAAAGTTTTAAGTCATACGACTTATGGTTTGGTCTGCCCGATCACTTTTAGGGGAGAATGCGGATTCTTGGACATTTTAACAATTACAATAAGGGTTTCAGCACTATGCGTTTGAACCAAGCGGCAACCTCCATCCGTTTCTCTTGAAGCCAATATAGAAGTACCTTAAACTGCAATTCATCGACTGGCCGCTAGGGACAGGCTCCAAAAGAGAGAATCTCATTGAGCCCCATGTTAAAATGCCCAACTTTACAGCAGAAAGAAACATGTTTACAGCCTGGTATAAATCGTGGTTTTGGTCTATATAGCTAATTTTTCCCTTCATGAAAACTGTGAGGAGGGTGAATTTTTTTATAACTCATGCGTTTAAATTATATTAAGCCTTAAAGTTCTGCATAATTAAGGGCGCGGCCACTTGAGTGACAGGTGGATTGCCGCTACTGTCACCACTTGCCGTTTGTCTGCTGCCGTCACGTCACCTCAGCTCCACTCACGTCCACCTCTTTGCCTGTTTTCTGTTATCCTGAAGTGACGTGCGGTGACGCAATGCAAAGATGACAACTGCCGGCTTTAGCTTTCAAAAATGCTCTTCAGAAACCTACGGGTGACATCACGGCACTAAGTCCATTTTTTTTTTTTTACAGTGGTTTGAACCCTTAATGACAAGGGCAGCTGAAATGACCAGTTATAATGTGACCGGTATGTGCTAATAAAACGATATCAGGTTGATATGATGACCATTTTTAGGAAGAACTAGTCATGGATTTGCAAACAAATCTTTGAAAGAGTTTTGTTTGAGGCACTTACTGTAGATGCAAGTAAACTAGATATTCACCAGCGGAACCAGTGTTATTTTAGTAGTATTTATAAAATATCATATTTATTCATATTTTGAACTTTCATTGTACATTTTCAGTTTTCATTTTATTTCTAGTTTTAGTAATTTTGTTATGTGCCTTTTGTTTTTATTTAATATTTCTATTTAGCTTTATTTTTATTTCAGTTTTAGTGATTTTAGTACTTCAACTTAATGCAGTTAGTTGCCAATGCAACATTTCTATTTCTTTTTAAATGTTCGTTTTTAAAATATTTATATTTTGTCTTATTTCAGTTTAATTTTAAAGGGTTAGTTCACCCCAAAATGAAATTTCTGTCATTAATTACTCACCCTCATGTCGTTCCACACCAGTAAGACTTTCATTCATCTTCAGAACACAAACGAAGATCTTTTTAATGAAATCTGAGATTTTCCATTGACAGTCTACGCAACTACCACTTTGATGCTTCAAAAAGTTCATAAAGAGATCGAAAAACTAATCCATATGAATCAAGTGGTTTAGTCCAATTTTTCTGAAGACACACGATTGCTTTATAATATGATGTACATGGAAGCTCACACATGCTTGCTTGACGTGCGAGAACCAATGAGGTTAATTCTCGTATGATACGCAGCACATTTGAGCTTCCACAATAACCAATGTGGTTTGTTCTCACGCATCAAACAATTATATTTGCTGATCAATGTTTATATGTGAACAAAAGCCTGAATTCAATCTGTTCGTCATATAAAGCGATCAAGTCACTTCAGAAAATTTGGATTAAACCACTCAATTCATATGGATTAGTTTTATCTCTTTATGAACTTTTTGAAGCATCAAATTGGTAGTTACATAGACTGTCAATGGAAATATCTCAGATTTCATTAAAAAGATCTTCGTTTGTGTTCTGAAGAAGAATGAAAGTCTTGCAAGTTTGTAACGACATGAAGGTGAATCATTACTGACAGAATTTTATCTCCAGTTTTGCATGAAATATGAATCAGACGGTCAGTGAACACCACAGTAAAACAGCATAAACAGCACCAAGTCTAAACTAGCCTGGACCAGCATGGGAATTTTGTGTGATCTAAGCTGCTCAGATCCCACCCTTGGGAACGGCACATTTGTGTGTCCGTGTCATTTCCAGGGCTTTCCACATTACAATACCAAATAGAATCCATAATTATTATGCAGGTGTGACTCTATCCAGCACATTGAGGGGAAAGTGGTTCTGTGTGGACGTGTTAAAGAGTGACTCACCGGCGTACTTCGGGATGTTGGACTCATCCATGGACCAGAAGCAGTGGTCGAAGGCAAACACCTGCAAAGACAGAGAGAGATACAAGTGTGCCTGTTATGACACGTTCCTCTTGATGCTGGACGAGTCTCAGACAGACAAAAGAAGATTTAATGTGTTTTATACCTGACACACACACACACACACAGAACATGATGGTGCCTGTCTTGAACACACTGAGTGAATGAGAAAACAGCTCTCATAATCACTATTTTAAGCTTCTACTTAGAAAGGAGCCCTTTATGTTTTGACACAAAGGGCTCCCTATAGGGTAGTGGTTCTTTTTATAAAGGATTTTGTATTATTTTAGAAAATAAATCTTTTTAAAGGGGTGGTTGATTATGATTTCACTTTTTTAACTTTAGTTAGTGTGTAATGTTGCTGTTTGAGCATAAACAACATCTGTACAGTTACGACGCTCAAAGTTCAATGTTTAAGGACTGCAACAAATGGCTGGTAGGGACTACAACGAGCTTCTTCCCGGGATGGTGACATCACAAACCCCATCATTTACATAAACCCCGCCTCCGAGAACATGCAACAAAGGGTGTGAGGCCATGTTGGGCTGCTTTAGAGAAGAGGAAGAGTTATTGTAGTAGAGTGTTGTTGACATGCCGTCATTTTACGCTGGACTGCTTCACAAACGAGGGTCAATTCAACGCTGGATTTGCACAAAAGATTAACATGACGGCACATGCTAGTCGATGAGCTGAATCAACTCCACAGCAACTACATAAATCTATCCACTAACCATTCAGAAACGTCCAGTTTCATTCTAAAAGTTGTAACTTCTTGCTGAGTCTCTCCATCAGTGTCGACTCCGGTTTGAACAATGTAAGGCTGAACACCGTTATTGACAATCCTCATTCTGGCTGCGTGAGATTCTCCAGATTTGTTGTTGTTGAGCAACCGAAACGCGAGCTGTTAAAGCTCCGCCCTCTTCAGCTCATTTGCATTTAAAGGGACACACACAAAAACAGTGTGTTTTTGCTCACAAATAAGGGCAAATTTGACAAGCTATAATAAATGATCTGTGGGGTAATTTAAGCTGAAACTTCACAGACACATTCTGGGGACACCAGAGACTTAAATTACATCTTGTAAAAGGGGCATTATAGGTTCCCTTTAAAGTCAATATCATTGATATAAATTCGATATAATCAAGTACTATCCTCTCTTTTATCACCAAATATCCTGTTTCACTCAGAAATGCATAACATTATGGAAGTAAAATGGGTTGCAAAATGCATTTTAAATTAAGTTTTATATTCATTCCTGTAACTCAAACAGTAGATCATGGCACTTGCAACACCAAGGTCATGGGTTCGATTCCTAGGGAATGCATGAACTGATAAAATGTATACCTTGAATGCAATGCAAGTCACTTTGGATAAAAGCGTCTGTCAAACGCATAAATATAAATATACGTGATTATCCAAGACAGAACGAGATTAAATGGAGAGCAAATGTTTTCTAAAGTCTCAGATGTTTCTCCTGAGAAAGAGTCTCTAGTAATCTCCTTCCTCAGTTCTCAAACAATTTCTCAATAAGTACTTTGTACCAAAAGTTTGTGATTAAAAGTCAGAGATCTCTATATGAACTCAAACATTTCGCATTAAATGATCTGAGAGCTTTACACTCTTACTGGATGACAGCTCCACTGTAAAAAGTGATTTTTTTGAAGTTGTAAATGAAGAGTATTGGCTCATTTGAAAGATTGGTTCTGGCTTATCTGAAGGACATCACTGGACCCTTACTGGACCCCCTGCAGTTTGCTTACCGAGCAAACAGGTCTGTGGATGATGCAGTCAATATGGGACTGCATTATGTTCTCCAGCATCTGGACAGACCAGGGACTTATGTGAGGATCCTGTTTGTGGACTTCAGCTCTGCTTTTAACACCATCATCCCATCACTCCTCCAGCCCAAACTAACTCAGCTCTCCGTGCCCACCTCTGTCTGTCAGTGGATCACCAGCTTCCTGACAGACAGGCAGCAGCTAGTGAGGCTGGGAAAATTCTCATCCAGCACCCGCACCATCAGCACCGGCGCCCCTCAGGGCTGTGTCCTCTCCCCACTGCTCTTCTCCCTCTACACCAACGACTGCACCTCTAAAGACCCCTCTGTCAAGCTCCTGAAGTTTGCGGACGACACCACAGTCATCGGCCTCATCCGGGACGGAGACGAGTCTGCTTACAGACTGGAGGTTGAACAGCTGGCTGTCTGGTGCAGTCTTAACAACCTGGAGCTCAACACGCTCAAGACAGTGGAGACGATCGTGGACTTCAGGAGAAACCCCCCTGCTCTCCCCCCACTCACCATCATGAACAGCACTGTGACTGCAGTGGAGTCATTCAGGTTCCTGGGCACCACCATCTCACAGGACCTGAAGTGGGACATTCACATTGACTCCACTGTGAAAAAGGCCCAGCAGAGGTTGTACTTCCTTCGCCAGCTGAGGAAGTTCAACCTGCCACAGGAGCTGCTGAAACAGTTCTACTCTGCCATCATTGAATCCATCCTCTGCACTTCAATTACCGTCTGGTTCAGCTCAGCTACCAAATCTGACCTCAGAAGACTACAGAGGGTAGTCCGGTCTGCTGAGCGAATCATTGGCACAACCCTCCCCACTCTCCAAGAACTGTACTTATCCAGAGTGAGAAAAAGGGCAAAGAAGATCACTCTGGACCCCTCACATCCAGCACACTCCCTCTTTGAACTGTTGCCATCTGGTCGACGCTACAGAGCCCTGAGCACCAGAACGACCAGACACAGGAACAGTTTCTTCCCTCAGGCAATCCATCTCATGAACACTTGACAAACATGGAACACACAACACTATTACACATTATTTACTTAAAACACTTACTTATATTTCAAATTTGCACACATAACTGTACATACAATTGTCTACATTATATATTGTTTTGTTTTTTTTGTTGTTTTTGTTTTGTTTTTTTGCACTTTGTCTATCTTGTAAATTTGTATATTATTATTTTATTATGCGTCTTGTCTTGTCGCTGTCACTCTGTTGCACTGTGGAGCTTCTGTCACTAAAACAAATTCCTAGTATGTGTAAACAACATACCTGGCAATAAAGCTCCTTCTAATTGGAGATTTTTTACAAGAAAATAAATGTAAAAAATGTCATGTTTAATTCAATGTTTTACTTAATAATGTGCAATTAATTGTGAAATTTACTAGCAATTTCTGAGTGAAAATAGTTTCTACACCAAATGTGTTTCAGTGTAGTGACTTATTTGAGTCTGTTTTTAAGGCATTTTACAAGAAACAAGCTTAAACTTCAAGGAAACATTAAAAAACTGCTCTAAGTCTCCTAAGCTATAAAGGAGCAACATCTGAGCATGCAATGAAACGCTCCTATGGTCTCTCCTGAGAGACATTCTTACAGTGCTTGTGAATAGCAACAGTCTTCGTGAAGACACAGTTAATTAGATACATAAATCTGAAGACAGTGGAATAAATTCCTGCTTTGGTGGCACATGTTTCCAGAGCAACCGGCCCTACGGATCCGTACGGGAGCAGGGATACAGGCCTGCTAGTAAGAGTTTCCTTACCTCATCCTGAACAATGTAGAATTGTTAATGCATAAACTATTTTCACCCTCGTTTTACAATAAACTAAATCTAAAAGTTCTTAAACAAGATAAATTTCCCTGATAATCAATGTTGCATTAGATATTAAACAGGACCTATTATGCCCTTTTTCAAAGACTTGATCTTGTTTTTGGGCTCTACTAGAATAGGTATTCATGTTTGAATGTTGAATAAACACATTATTTTCCACATATTTGACATTGTTGCAACACCTGTCTTCCCAGTCTGTCAGTAATGCTCAGGGGTGGGTTTCCCAAAGCGAACTTTGGTTGCAAGTTCCGTAGTTACCAATAGAGTTTAATGGGAAAAATAAAATGTATATACTTTTTAACCACAAATGTTCATCTTGCACTAGCTCTGTGATGCGCCACGCATTACGTAATCACGTTGGAAAGGTCATGCATGCAAAAAAGGGTAAAACAACGATTTTGGATGATTTTGAATGGTACCACATTAGGGTGAAAAACTCTTCAAAATCATCAAAAATCATTGTTTTACCCTTTTTTGCATGTTTGCTTTGAAGACACTGGATCGGTACTTCCACCTACGTCACGTGTGACCTTTCCAACATGATTACATAATGCGTTGCACATCGCAAAGCTGGTGTAAGATGAGCATTTGTGGTTCAAACTTATTTTTATTTTTTTAGAAAATGACCGATCGTTTCGCTAGATAAAAACACAACAACTTTATTTCTTTTCAACTGAAGAAAGAAAGACATGAACATCTTGGATGACATGGGGTGAGTAAATTATCAGAAAAATTTTATTCTGAAGTGAACTAATCCTTTAACTATTAAATAAATATTGTTTCCAGATTTTTACTGAATAACAGAACCGATCTTGATTAAGGATGAGCTTTTAACGCGTTGCGCAGGCATGCAGGCATGCAGTGTGACATGTTTTATGAGCGCATGAGTTTTCTCTCTCTCTGGAGATCACTGGGAAACAGACTCTCTCATCTGTAAAATCAGACTGACCCAAATGTTCTCTGATTAAGAACAGAAAGCAAAAACACGCTTCACATTCGCAGAATACCAGCGTTATCTGAACTTCAATCTGAAGAGGAGGAAATAACAATAAATATCTAAAATTATCTGATTGAATAAACTTTTCTTTTTTCAAGAATAGTTCTGCAATTACATATTCATTCAATTCAATAATAAGAAGAAGTTAAGACTTGTTTTCAGAGAGAGTTGAATATCATTTTTGTCATTACAATGGTTAATGTATTTCACCTGATTTTTCTAATTTATTGAAGTGTACGCATCTATGTATGATTAATCAGACAATATTTCACATTCTAATGCACTACCATTCAAAAGTTTGGGGTCGGAAAGATTTTTTAATGTTTTTGAAAGAAGTCTCACCAAGGCTAAAAACAGTAAATATTGCGAAATATTATTACAATTTAAAATAAGAGTTTTCTAATGTAATATATTTTAAAACATAATTTATTTCTGTGATGCAAAGCTGAATTTTCAGCATCATTACTCCAGTCTTCAGTGTCACATGATCCTTCAGAAATTATTCTAATATGCTGAATTGCTGCTAAAGAAACATTTATTATTATTATTATCAATGTTGAAAACAGCTGTGCTACTTCATATTTTTGTGGAAAAACAGCATTTATTTTGAAATAGAAATCTTCTGTAACATTATAATTGTCTTTACTGTCACTTTTGATCAATTTAATACATTCTTGCTGAATTAAAGTTTTAATTTCTTAAAAAAAAAAACCTTTTGATTAGTTTAGGCCAATAAACAGTAATCAGTCGCATAATATATCGCTGACTTCAGTGATAAAGTGCTATCTATCTATCTATCTATCTATCTATCTATCTATCTATCTATCTATCTATCTATCTATCTATCTATCTATCTATCTATCTATCTAACACAGAAAGGAGGAGTATTTGCATTAAAATTCATGTCAATGACTTCATTTAAATATGCAGGGCACAGTTTTAAAGACAGAGCCAGGTTTAACAGTTAGTGAGCAAGTGCAGCAACTGAATTCAGTATATTTTGAGTAATTTCCTCTCTCTGTTCACTGGTGTAAACGAAGAAACGCTTTCCAGTAATCGGCACTACGCTTCAGATCGGGTCACTGGCTGAAAAAAAGAAAATCCTCCCGAATCATGGATGCTCAGCATTAGTCTGCACTGCAGTCTGTCTGCCTGCCAAGCACAATGGCAGCGCTCCGTCTGCGAGCGAGAGGGGGAGACGGGTGCAGCAACAATGCAGCTTTGAATGCGTGTACACTGGCCCTGTGTGTCCCTCGCTGCCTCACACATTGTAGCTCTTTGTGGTTGTTCACGAGATCTTAGAGGCCTGACACATTCACACAGACGCTTATCCCCGTCTGATGACCCGCCGGAAGGATGGAGGAGCTGAAATGCATCTTTGACTGCATGTGGAAACACTTTAATATGAAAAGCGTGTTGTTAACCATGTAAAGCCTGACATATGTCAGAAAAATCTCATTTGTTGAAATGAAATATTTGTAAAAAAAAATCTAAACAAAAAAGTTTGCATATGTGTTTTTTGTTGAGTATTATGTTTGATACATCAGGCTTTCATGGCTCATATAGTGTGATATAGTTAGATTATGGATTAAAAAACACCTCAATTTTAATCAGAGGCCCAAAAGGAGCAAAAATATGCAATTTAGTACAGTTGCTGATATCAATATAGCCAAAAAGATGAAATTCTGATAGCTTGTAATGTAAATGAATGAGATCTAACAGACTACTTACATAAAATGCAAATAAATATCAGCCATTAATCTATATCTGCCAATAATGTCTTAGTAAAATGATATTTGAAAGCTTAGTTTTATGCTCAAAGTTCTGTAGTCTCAAAACAAATAATGCAATGCAATACAATGATGATTGAGAGATGAACAAATAAACCATCTTCAAAAGCCTGATGGATCATATTTGTTTAAACTCACATTTTAACATGATATATGGATAATCAAGTGAACCTAGGATGACACCTATTCAGATGAGGTGTAAAACATGGAACAGAATATTAAGCAATTCACAACCATGTGAAAATTGCATAAATATTAATATGCACATAAAGATGTGATTTAAACAGAAGATACGCTTTGTCTTACCTTTGGCTGTTTTCTGAGTGTGAAGAGGTGTTAGTGGCACATCAGGACAGGAAACAGTTTCCATAAAGACAAATAAAGAACAAAGGAAACAGTCAACAGCATTATTTTACACGGTAACACAATGCATTTATCATTTTTTAGTCTTAATAACTGACCCAACAAAACTACTTCAGAAATGGCTCATTCAGCCAAACATTACTCTCAAGGCAACTAGTTTGGTGGTTTTTTAATAACCAAATGTACACTTATTTATTAATCAAGGATGCATTAAATTGATGAAAAGTAACAGTAAAGACATATATAATGTTACAAAAGATTTCTATTCGGAAATAAATGCTGTTCTTTTAAACTTTTAATCATCAAAGAACTCTGAAACACAATGTATCACAGTTTCCACAAAAATCTGAAGCAGCACAACTGATTTCAACATTGATAATAATCAGAAATGCTTCTTGAGCAGCAAATCAGCATATTAGAATGATTCTGAAGGATCATGTGACTGAAGACTGGAGTAATGATGCTGAAAATTCAGCTTTGATCACAGGAATAAATTACATTTAAACATATGTTCAAATAAAAGTTGTGATAATATTTCACAATATTACTGTTTTACTGTATTTTTGATCAAATAATTGCAGCCTTGGTGAGCAGAACAGACATTTTGTTCACAAATGATCAATTACCAACTAAAATAAATTGAATCTGCCTCGATTTCATTCACAAATGCTTTTCTATGACTCTTAAAAAAAAGGGAATCTCTGCTTCTGAAGAAATAAGTGATAATACAGTATTTTAATTTCTTTTTTAATATTTTAGTTTAATATAAATGCATGCAGAATGCAACTCTTCACAACACTTCTCAATAATAGCGAAAATCAACAATCATGATGAAATGAAGATGAGCTTCAAACATCACCACACAAAAAATAACTAACAGTGACAAAAACACAACCAACGACATCATAAATACAGCCACCAAACAGCAATGCATGATGGGTGCTCTTTTTTTTTTATGTTCTTAGAGTGTGATGAATTCATTTTTAAAATTCCAAATATTCCAAGTAGTTAATTAATGTGAAGTCACAAAATGACTGAAAGAATGAAATGTCAAAAATGTCAAATTTTCAAAAGTGTCTTTTTTTATATATATATATATATATATATAGTGTTCA
>RJVU01051648.1:5018072-5075019 GCA_003731715.1 Anabarilius grahami
CTATTAATACTGGCAGGTACCCTGAACTTTTCCCAGCACATTCCACATTACGTGACACTGACCTTATTTATAGGTCATTTCTTTCCCCTTCAAACCTCGTTAATGACTTGATTAATGGATGTCTTTACTGTCTCCTTGCATTTACACTCGTGTTCATCGAGTGGTTCAGCGGTATTTCCTGACTGATGAACATGTGAATGGACTCAATGCACAGAGATTTAAGCTTGAATGTCGCAATAGATCTGTTGTGTAAACTTCAGTAAAGCTTGTGGATTTACAGCTGAGGTCAGGTAAGGGTTACATCTCCCAAAACCTCTCTCTTAAATGCAATGCAACAAGGAAAATGGATCATATGCAGAAACCACCTTTCCAAAAAAAGAGTGGAGGAGAATGGAAACATAAGCTCTAAAACCTAGTAAGATGATCATTGCAATGCATTATGGAATTGCCTTCTCTTCTTTAGAGCGCATCTATGAAGTCTACGTAAGCAGCTCACTAGGTTTTGGAACAGATCTCTAGTATTACCAGCACGAGAGACTAAAATACTCCTCCGTTCACCACAAATGTTTTCCCAGTAGAACTAAAAAAAACTCTCAAATGACTTTCCCATACACATTCGATTTGATTTCTAAAAATGAAAAAAAAAAAAAAAAAGAAGAGCTTGAATCTTGAAAAAAGTGAAGCCAGAGCCAATGCACTGTTAAAAATTATCATAATTTTAACAGTAAAAACCTGTAAACTAGTTAGCGATAAGTTCCCTTAAAACTGTAATAGATCAAATGAGACGTAATTTTACAGTAAAATACTGTTAAAATGTACAGTTTTTGGAAGTGAAAATCATTTCACTTTATAATTTACAGTGACAAAGCAGTGATGTTCCCAGAATTCATTTACATTTACATACATTCATTTAGCAGACGCTTTTTTCCAAAGCAACTCACAAAAGAGAAACAAAAGCAATTTATCACAGAACCAACAATATTCATAATATACAAACCCAGGTTTATTAGACTGTGTGACAGCTCACATTTGATGGTTTTTCATTTAGCCATTAGGGTTTTATGTTATGTCTTAAAGGATTAGTTATCTTCAGAATTAAAATTTCCTGATAATTCCAGGATTTTTCTCCATATAGTGGACTTCAACAGTTACCAACGGGTTGAAGGTCCAAATGTCAGTTTCAGTGCAACTTCAAAGAGCTCTACATGATCCCAGACGAGGAATAAGAGTCTTATCTAGAGAAACGATCTGCCATTTAAAAAAAAAAATGTCCAATGTTAGCTTCACTTCCTGTCTCCTGAAATGCCTTGTTTAGTTCTCACCAAAGCTCACGTTATTTTGCTGTAGATCATTAAACCGTTAAGCTGACTCAGAAGTCTGTCCGAAATCAGTTTCGTGAGGTGCTTTAGTGCACAAACGCTGCCTGCAAAGTCACTGCCTGATAGGGCAGCGAGGCAATAAGTCAGCTGTCTAAGTTTTAGGATTTAGCCGTAGTCTTTGCACGTTCACTTTGAAAACACTGGTTCGGTACTTTCGCCTATGTCAGGCGTGACCTTTCCAACATGATTACGTAATGCGTAACGTACATAATGGCGCATCGCAGAGCAGTGCAAGATGAGCATTTGTGGTTAAAAAGTATATAAATTTTAATTGTTTTTAGAAAATGACAGATCGTTTCGCTAGATAAGACTCGTATTCCTCGTCTGGGATCATGTAGAGCTCTTTGAAGCTGCACTGAAACTCACATTTGGACCTTCAACCCGATGGTAACTGTTGAAGTCCACTATATGGAGAAAAATCCTGGAATGTTTTCCTCAAAAACCTTCATTTCTTTTCAACTGAAGAAAGAAAGACATAAACATCTTGGATGACATGGGGGTGAGTCAATTATCAGGAAATTTTAAATCTGAAGTGAACTAATCCTTTAAGATGTTCAATGAATGTTTATTGCATTATTTTAGTGTAATGTGTGTTACCATGATGGAGTTTACCATGAGTGTGTTTAGAACACCATATACCTTCTATATATCAGTATTTACGTCAGCTTGTGGAAAGCTACTTGTGATGAACTTTGAACTATTTTAGTACTTTGGTATATTAATATTATGAGTGTATGAAATATATTTTTTTTCCCCCGGCAGATTTAAGTTCCATCTGTAAAACTCAAGATTGAGTTTGCTACTGTATTGAGAATTGCTACTGTACCATACTATACAAGAGATTTCTGACAATCACAGCAGCTAGTTTTTTACCATAAATTTCAGGGATTTTTTAAAGTGCAGCAAAGGGTGATAAATGTTACTTGTATAAACTAAAATGAATAGAAGTAAATCTTAAAGATTGTTAACTGTTGCAATGGAGCTAAAACTATGTTCAGTATGACTGAATGTTTCTGGATTTTGCATGAGGACACTGGAAAATACCTCTCTGATAATGTTTTACTGCACTAGCTGATAAGAGTTCAAGTATGTACCATCAACCTCAGCAGGACTGGTCCGGTACACACTCCTCTGTGCTGATGAAAGTACCTGAGCTGTGCGTCATTACACTCCCAGCTGTCCTTCAGCCACGGGCACTGCCCGTCTGTGAGAGGCACACGCTGGCACTCATTCAGCCAGATGATCATCACCTGCTCACAGGATTCATTAAAGACCTGGACTGGATCTCAAACGGACTAGAAAGCCAAACCCTCTCTAGTATTCCAGCACTCGCCGCACTGCAGCCTGTCGACCTGCCAAGTACTAGTGTTGCACTGTGATACAGATACGGTACTACTGTGGTACGTCAAAATACCAGCACTGCCACAGTTTATTATTTTTAGAAGGTAGTAATGCAAATCCCACTGTATGTACAGCAGTTCATTCAAAAGCATAATACAAATATTATTTATAAATACATATATACATGTGTATTTATACTAAAGTGACTGTTTAATGTCGGTCTTTTAACCAGTCACAATATATATAGTTATATATATGTTTTTTATATACAGTACAGTCCAAAAGTTTGGAACCACTAAGATTTTTAATGTTTTAAAAGAAGTTTCGTCTGCTCACCAAGGCTACATTTATTTAATTAAAAATACAGTAAAAACAGTAATATTGTGAAATATTATTACAATTTAAAATAACTGTGTTCTATTTGAATATATTTCACAAAGTAATTTATTCCGGTGATGGCAAAGCTGAATTTTCAGCATCATTACTCCAGTCTTCAGTGTCACATGATCCTTCAGAAATCATTCTAATATGCTGATTTGCTGCTCAATAAACATTTATGATTATTTTCAATGTTGAAAACAGTTGTGTACTTTTTTTTTCAGGATTCCTTGATGAATAGAAAGTTCAAAAGAACAGCATTTATCTGAAATACAAAGCTTCTGTAGCATTATACACTACCGTTCAAAAGTTTGGGGTCAGTAAGAATTTTTATTTTTATTTTTTTGAAAAGAAATTAAAGAAATGAATACTTTTATTCAGCAAGGATGCATTAAATCAATCAAAAGTGGCAGTAAAGACATTTATAATGTTACAAAAGATTAGATTTCAGATAAACACTGTTCTTTTGAACTTTCTATTCATCAAATAATCCTGAAAAAAAATATTGTACACAAATATTTTGTACAATTGTACACATTAAATGTTTCTTGAGCAGCAGATCAGCATATTAGAATGATTTCTGAAGGATCATGTGACACTGAAGACTGGAGTAATGATGCTGAAAATTCAGCTTTGCCATCACAGGAATAAATTACTTTGTGAAATATATTCAAATAGAAAACAGTTATTTTAAATTGTAATAATATTTCACAATATTACAGTTTTTTACTGTATTTTTAATTAAATAAATGTAGCCTTGGTGAGCAGACGAAACTTCTTTTAAAAACATTAAAAATCTTAGTGGTTCCAAACTTTTGGACTGTACTGTATATATATATATATATATATATATATATAGTACATTCACTCATATCATGATATTTTCAACCTATGGCAGTACTGGGATGAAGGAGCTCCAGTGTTAGAACATCTCCTCAGCATCGGGGATGATTGTGATCATATGTGGCATTTCTGTGTCAGTGTGCACATGCTTAAGGCACATGTTGTGACGAATGCTACTAACGGTTACATGTGTTTCCCTGATACAGATCAGTGGGTAAAATGTAACTAGTTAGCACTGAATCTGTGCGTGCAGTAAGCACTAGTGCATGCAGAATTTAAACGCCCATCATTGATCAAGTTTTGTATTTTTGCTCTAACCTATCTGTTAGTACTCTCAGCTCACATGTTTGAATCCTTTCTGCAGATTTTCCCACAAAATCAAGTCTGTAGAATCGCCTGGCCCTTCAAGATAGTCATGTGTTGTCTAGGGTCATGTTTTTCCTTTCATCCCTGAGTTAAACTCACTGTATTTTGTTCTGATGTTTCTGACAAACATTCTGTATCTCATACTATGAATACACGTAAAAACATGTGCACATGCATTTTGCTTATTGATAAATGTAATATACTGTATGATAATGCAATAGAGGAACTGCAATTTGATGGTCCTGCAATGCCAAATGTCTAATGCTCACTTAAAGGTGGTACAGAGGATCTTTTCGTCGACTGAGTTTTTGAAATGAGCGCATGCGTAAGAACAACCCCCCTCCTTCACAGCTCTTTTCGAGGGAACGCCTCCCAAAACTCGTGCACGAGTATTGGAACACGAGTGTTTACCACCGGCATTCGCTGTGTTATTAAGCCGGGCACACATTTAACGACTAGCTAAAACATTCTTAGACTGTGCTCAACATACAGCGATTGTTTCCTGCTCCTGAAGCAGATTTATATACTTTCACATGGAATTTGAACACCGACTGTAATCGCAGACTGAACGCAACTGGCTCTGACTGGACGCGTTTGAGCGCGATCAGTCATAAGTATCAATTTACATTCATAATCGGCCTTACAATCGTTAAGTGTGTGCCCGACTTAAAGCCGCGCACACACTTAGTGGATTCATTATGTCGGACTCACCGCAGGTAACTCATAATCTGCAGTTGTTATTCCTGTCTCCTGACAAAAACATTGCATGCGGCGCCATGGAGTGTGGAAAGTTACTGGAGCGCGCAGCCGCGCGTCCCTCACAAGGAACGTCATAGCACTGATTGACAAGCCAGAGGACCAATCGTTTACGCGATTGGCTGATGTTTATAAGGCCCTACCTCGTGCACAGATGATGTATATTAATAATATTCCTCTCAGTGCACCTAATAAATAGTCTTTTATCAGTTAGTAAAGACAGTTTCAAGTAATATTGCAAAAATGTATAAAATAAAACATCCTATTTAGCACCTTTAAATTAAAATAATATAATCGTGCACTGCCATTAAAAATGCATTTAAAAAATGTAATTTAAAATTAAGTGACAAAGTATAGTACAGTATTTAAAACTTTTTAAATGTATGTAATCAGTGACAGAAAGTGTGTTTAATTCTGTAATTTCAGCTAAGCAGAATCATGAATATTTCTATTATTTCTATCTATCTTTTTATTTAGGACCAAATTAATTTAATTGTAGTATTTTTGTGAACCTTACTTTGTTCATCATTTGTCTTAGACGTAATAATTAAAATGAGCTTCTTATTTTGGCTTTGTTTAAAGTATTTTGAGATTATCGTATTGTGAGGTCAGTATCGCGTATCAAACCAAATTGTATCCTTACACCCCTATTCATTTTGAGTGTATGTTTTTGCAGTATACATTATTTGCAGAACATGGATCTTAGAGTTTGAATTGAATTTGATTCATTGAAACAGGTTTGAACTGATTCAGATGGGTGAGGCGGTTCTGGTCAGAGCTCTACTGGTTCTGTCAGCTCTGATTAGCGGCTGGACGTTACACTAGTTAGTGGCTCTGGACGTCTGTCATGCACTCTAATGAGGGGCTCGAGGCACAATGGCTCTGCTTATAAAAAAAGATTAGCAGTGGCACAGAAAGTGCAAACTAATATTCAAACTGTATGTGTTCTTTTGCCACAAAGACTTTCTGTCTGCATTAGTAAGTGATTCTGGGCAAAGATTGATGTAATGTAGGTGTGTTGTGTTTCGCTTGATTGGGTTGTGATGTTACCTTAATAACGCCTTCTGTTGTTGAAGTTCTTTACCGTTTACTCTAAGATATTATTGTTTTTATTAGTATTTTATTTAAATTTTAAATTGTATTATTTGTAGTTGATGCATAATGTGTTTCTGTTTATCAACAAAAAGATTTTAGGTTATTATTTACTTGTGTGAACAAGGAAAGTGTTAAATACATACGCCGCATACATATACACATGCAACAAGCATATACATTATACCACTTGTGTATGCAGAATTTAAATGGCCATTATATATACTTCTCAAAAAAAAAAAAATTTAAAGGAACACTTTTTAATCAGACAATAGCATCAAGTCAGTTAAACTCCTGGGATATTGATCTCGTCAGTTAAGTTGCAGAGGGGGTTGTTAATCAGTTTCAGCTGCTTCGGTGTTAATGAACAACAGGTGCACTAGATGGGCAACAATAAGACGACCCCCAAAACAGGAATGATTTTAAAGGTGGAGGCCACTGACATTTTTTTCCCTATTCATCCCTATTCATCTTTTCTGACTGTTTTTCACTAGTTTTGCATTTGGCACGGGTCAGTGTCACTACTGGAAGCATGAGGCGATACCTGGACCCTACAGAGGTTGCACAGGCAGTCCAACTCCTCCAGGATGGCACATCAATACGTGCCATTGCCCGTAGGTTTGCTGTGTCTCCCAGCACAGTCTCAAGAGCAATTGAGGAGATTCCAGGGGACAGGCAGTTACTCTAGGAGAGCTGGACAGGGCCGTAGAAGGTCTTTAACCCATCAGCAGGACTGGTATCTGCTCCTTTGTGCAAGGAGGAACAGGATGAGCACTGCCAAAGCCCTACAAAATGACCTCCAGCAGGCCACTGGTGTGAATGTCTCAGACTAAACAATCAGAAACAGAATTCATGAGGGTGGCCTGAGGGCCCGACATCCTCTAGTGGGACCTGTGCTCACTGTCTGGCACTGTGGAGCTCGATTGGCATTTGCCATTGAACACCAGAATTGGCAGGTCCGCCACTGGCGTCCTGTTCTTTTCAGATGAGAGCAGGTTCACCCTGAGGCACATGTGACAGACGTGAAAGGGTCTGGAGAAGCCGTGGAGAACGTTATGCTGCCTGCAACATCGTTCAGCTTGACAGGTTTGGTGTTGGGTCAGTGATGGTCTGGGGAGGCATATCCATGAAGGGACGCACAGACCTCTACAGGCTTGACAAAGGCACCCTGACTGCCATTAGGTATCGGGATGAAATCCTTGGATCCATTGTCAGACCCTACGCTGGTGCAGTGGGTCCTGGGTTCCTCCTGGTGCATGACAATGCCCAGCCTCATGTGGCGAGAGTATGCAGGCAGTTCCTGGAGGATGAAGGAATTGATACCATTGAATGGCCCCCACGCTCGCCTGACCTAAATCCAATAGAACACTTCATTTGTTTCGGTCCATCCGACGGTGCCAGGTTGCTCCTCAGACTATCCAGGAGCTCAGTGATGCCAGGTCCAGATCTGGGAGGAAATACCCCAGGACACCATCCGTCATCTCATTAGGAGCATGCCCCGACGTTGTCAGGCATGCATATAAGCACATGGGGGTCATACAAACTACTGAGTACCATTTTGAGTTGCTGCAATGAAATTTCAGCAAAATGGACAAGCCTGCTACATCATTTTTTCACTTTGATTTTTGGGGTGTCTTTGAATTCAGTCCTCTGTTAGTTGATCATTTTCATTTCCATCAAACGACGTGGCATCCTTTCGTTCCTAACACATTACCCAATCCATATCAGTACAGATATCCAGCATGATATTTTTCCCCATTGAGATCTGATGTGTATATATATATATATATATATATATATATTGGTGTAACCTACGCAGCGCAACTGAAAACCAAAGTGACACATTTCAGAGAAAAAAAAAGATTTGAAAAAAGAAGACTAAAATACCTCAACTGCATAGATGTGCACAACCTTTTATAATTGGGTTTGTGGCTGTAATCATCAAGCTCTTATGAAATAGTACACCTGTCTTCACCTGAAGTGACTCTAATTAACTCTAAATAAATCTCAGCTGTTCTTGTAAGATTTCTGACATCATCTTTGCTGCATGCTACTACAAGAGCCAAGGGCCACAGAGCTTAAGAAGCATCAAGGGGATCTCATTGATAAAAGGCATCGCTCAGGTGAGGGCTACAAAACTATTTCCAAGGCATTAGATATACCATGGAATACAGTGAAAGCAACATGCAGTGGTTTGCGTACTATTGCTTCAGCATCGTAACATTGGGAGCTGGATTTATGGGAAGTGGGACAGTATGAAGCAGAGCTGCACAATTCTGGATAAATTGAGAATCACAATTTTTTTGTTTAAAATAGAGATCATGATTCTCCCACGATTTTGAATAGAAAACTAAACAAAATAACATGTAATTTACTACAAGTTCTGACAAAATGTTAATTGCTGCAGTCTATTTACAAAAAAAAACATTTATTGAATTTTTTTTTTTTTTTTTTAAACAGTTTGAATGAATGATTCAATGACTTACTCAAATACTTCACTTGCTTCATTACTGGATGAATCAGCGTTTTTAAATGAATCTCTTGAATGAATGATTCAATGACAAATACATTTTTTAACAGTCACTTGTCACCACCTACTGGTGTAACGATGTAATTGATGATCTTTATTTGAAGTGTCAAGTTACTTTCAAAAGGTGATTTACTCTACTTTCATCGCTACCGTGTCATCAGTGTTTATATCCGAACTATAGCCTTTTATCTAGAGATCGACCGATATATCGATTTATCGATATTTTCCCCGATATTTAAGCATTTTACCATACTCGGATATCGGTTTTGTAATATTGGATTTACCGATAAACGCCGCCATCTTGTGGGTGTTTTGAGAATTGCGCGCAGGATCACCATTACAGCGCATCTGAGGAGAGACGAGACAATGGCGTGCACAGGTAAAGTCTACTTACCTGCTTTGCTGTAATTAGTAAACTTTATTTAACATAACAGCCATTAATGCACAAATTAGATGTGTTATATAAATGCCTAAAACATGCTAGTTTACGCAGGTTCTCTCTAAGAAATACAGACAAGCTCACAGAGCCACGTAAGATAATCCGTCATGTCCTGTCCCAATAAAGATGTGACTTTGCATGAATTAAATAATACAGCTATTAATGAGCACATGTTGGAAACAAAAGCGCTGAATTTAATTCTCTCACTGTTGTCTGTGCTCATCATGAGTCTCGTGAAGTCGTCTGTATTTTGCTGTTCATTCAGCGGGTTGATGCTCAGGAAATGCTCCACGGCCACTGCATGTAACTTTTAACAAGATTCACTTGTTTAAAACACCGTAATTATATAAACATTTACTATATAACCATTAATTCACTAATAAACATCCAAGTAAACACAACTCTGTGGAAAATAATTATGATCTCAGCGAGCGAGCGCAGTTTGAGTATAGTTCTGTGTAAATGCATAGATAAACAGCACTTTGTCAGCAGATATTTCATAATCTAGAACGACAAAAAAAAAAAAAAATTCTTATATAACATATCAGTTAAGGAATGCAATAAAATACAATGTTTTGTTTGTTATATTCCAATATTCCAGAGAATATTAATGTTATTTAACATTATCCAGTGAATTATTCTTCACTCTTTAGCCTATTAAACAGCTTATAAATCTACNCCAAGTAAACACAACTCTGTGGAAAATAATTATTATCTCAGCGAGCGATTGCAGTTTGAGTATAGTTCTGTGTAAATGCATAGATAAACAGCACTTTGCAGGCAGATATTTCATAATCTAGAACGACAAAAAAAAAATTAATAATTCTTATATAACATACCAGTTAAGGAATGCAATAAAATACAATGTTTTGTTTGTTATATTCCAATATTCCAGAGAATATTAATGTTATTTAACATTATCCAGTGAATTATTCTTCACTCTTTAGCCTATTAAACAGCTTATAAATCTACTAAAACTAGTTTAAATTATGATATGATATGACTCCTGTCTTTAATTTATTTTCTCCATTTGAAAACATTAGACATTCTACATTTATTTTGCTTATTGTTAACATTAGTGTTGCTGCTGATGCTTTTTATAAATAAAAATTATTTTTGTACTATGAAGATTAAAATTAACATGCAAGACTACTAATTTTCAACAAAAACAGTTTAGTAACAGTGCACTTTTTTATTTTTTGCACTATTTATTGATGTATAAATAAGACTTGTTTTGTTTTCCAATGCAAGGAGGGAGTGATTGTTACAAATAAAATGGTTTGTTCAGTTCAGTGGTGTTGTAATCGGGTCAAAAACAGAAGTATAACAGTAAATAAATATCGGTTCTGCATATCGGTTATCGGGCACATAAACACACAAATTATCGGTATCGGTTTTACAAAATCAATATCGGTCGATCACTACTTTTATCCCAGTACTTCTGTGTTAATATGAATATTTGTAACAATCTTTTAATGATCAAGTTAAGACACCCAGAGACTTCACATCACGAACACAAAGAGAAGCCTGTTGAGGTTGAGAAGTTGGAGTACTGTATTAATTAATTGTAGGTGCATGTAGATATGGGCCTTAAAAAGTGCAGTTAAGTTACTGACTTGTTCGCAATCAAAACCAAAATCTTAAAATTCCTTCCAATTCCTATCTAACTCAATCACTTCTGCACTCAAACTCTCACAAAGACAGAATAATGAATCTGATTTAGACTCACAGCAGATGCTGAACCTGCAGGAAAAGCTGCACAGAATCACTGCAGGAATTCAACAATTTGGAATGTTCCGAAAAAAGTCTCTTGCTACAATGTTTCCAGTCACAATTGGCAGAACTTTTGACACAATGGAAACAGACCCCAAAAAAAAAAAAGAAGATACATGTTGTAACATCACATTTATGTTCTCCAGCACTGACTAAGATTTCAGAGATGAATTACTGGTTGTTTACTGAGAGACATCATGCAAACCAAAGTCATGCTGGTATGGAAACCATTAGAAAACCATACGTTTCACACTCCATTTTTAATAATCAAAGCATAATAGTACAGAGTCCAGCATGGGGAGGACATGACAAGCCACATCAGGAAGGAAGCAACTTGCCCTTCCCATAGAGCAATCAGTCTCACAGCTAAAACAAAAGAGAAGTGTCCCACCCAACACTCAAAGCTCATGTCTAATCCACAGCAGTCTATAACTATCTATCTATCTATCTATCATATATATCAACCAAGGGGACCAAACACAAGCGATAATGCAAATATACAATGCAATCCAAGAAGAAAGCCGCTGGAGGAATCAATGTCATGTTCTCCAAATCCTCATATTAATTGATTTAGGGATAGAGTCAGAAGGGACAGTGGAAGAAATGTCGCACCAGATGTTTTAATAACCCCCCCAAAAACATGAAACATAATGAGGGCGTCTCTGGTATTGGAACATCATCGTTCCAGACTGTTGTTGGTCGCTGGCAGCAGCTGTCACTGAGCAACAGATCAACAGATCAACATTAAAAAAAACATCAGAATCACTTGCCTAGTGAGTCAAAGTTCCTAAATAGATGATTAAGCTCTAACATAAGCAATACTGTGAATGTAACAAGGGAGATGCTTTCTGCCTACTCTCTACATAGGCAACTACCTTCTAAGACAACAAGTTTACTGAAATGGAACCTTATCGGGACACTCAATAAAAAAATTTAAAAAAGAGGCGAACCACTATTCACATTAGGGCTGGGTATTGACACAAATTTCACAATTTGATTCGATTTCTATTCACAAGCTTGCAATTCGATTCGATATCAATTATTTTGGATTTATATAAGGTACATGGCAAATTTTCTCAAGGAAAAGAGTACAACATTATAGCCCAATTTATTAGCCTATTATAGCCTATTGAAGGTTAAAATTAACTGATTTGTATACAAATACTTATATTATACACAAGGAGGTTTTTATAATATTCCAGTTACAATACTATCTTTACATAACTATGTTTTTTGAAATGTAAACATTTAAACAGTGCCTGTCATAAAACATATTTATTCAAACATAGCCTACATTACATATTGAAGAACAATAAACATCAATATCTGATATGGTGCATATATTTAACCAAATGCTTCTCTCCAGAGTTCATTTTTCTAGCTGACTAACGAGTTTAAAGTCCCCCTGAAATCAAAATGTCAGTTTTTTAGCTTTTAGTATGAATATGTTAGCCTTAATGTTATGAATAAGCTGGTGTGCTCCAAAACAATGACAAAATTCGCATTTAGGAGATATAAGCATTCAAAACTTACAGTCTCTCACTTCCACTAAAATGGATCACGGATTTTCATGACATCACATCGCACTTCAGCTTCTCATCAAATCTTCTGTCCAATCAAATGCTCTCTAATCTGTAGTCCCGCCCCCTCCTACACTATCAACAGACACTGAAGCTGAAATCAGTCATTTGTTCACACATTTACTAGTTTCTACATGGTGAATGGCACATAGTGCACTATATAGAGAATAGGGAACGATTCAGACAGTGTAAATATGCTTTCCATTGACGCGAATGAAGTCCGTTTTCGCGTTAGTATAACGTAAACCGCAGCAGCGCGAGCACAATGCTCTGGCCCGGGAACACGAGAGCACAGAACGGATCATATCCGCGAGTCGGCTCAGACCACGAAAGTTATCGGACCCATTTAAATTCTGCACAGAATGCTGTATTTTAAAGTGATATAGAGAAGATTAGGAGGATAAACGGTTAGATATTAAAAGGAAACCGAGGTTTTACTGAGTTTAACGGCTCTGGCCGAGCTGTGATACAAACGAAACGCTATTGGCTATTTAAAAAAGGGGCGGGGCTGATCGATATATCGCTGTCTTCCTGTTTCAGTTGAAATTACGTCAACACATTGAATAATGCTGCGTGTTCCAAGACACTTCAGTGGGCCTTTAAGGTCACTGAATATGGTTTTTATGAGGGGAAATGTGACGTGACATCTTGTTGACACTGACTGAGTGATTACATGAGACAGAAATTGTCCTGTATCTATTTACATACCTTTTGGTATTCATTCATGCTTATTTCGCGCTGTAATTGGTAGTGAAGATAGAAGAAGAGATGATCCATCCACGTGCACTGCGCGCTGGTGCTTCACTTGATCTGATGCGCGCCGCGTGAACGGTATTTCTTCTTTGAATTTCACAATAAGACGGAGAGAATTTGAAATCTGAGACTCTGTTTCTTATCAAAAGTAACAAAGCACAAAGCTTATCGCGATTTAATGGATGAGATGTGCGCTACAATGTGTGTTCATTCATCAGCTGTAAAACAGGCTAGAGTAATCGATTCTTGGGATATACGAATCGATATCGGTTTATAAAAATGAGAATCAATTAAAATCGAGACATCGATATTTATTGAGTAATGACAACTTTTAATGAAATTTTAGACAACCAGCAAACTACACTGAGTTAGAGGAATTTAATTAGTAGCATAAACAAAACAATTAAGTTGATTAATCAAAAAAATTAAGTTGCTCCAACTAATTACAGAAAATTTCAATGTCAAACAGCATAAAACCCTTACAGGACTTTCCCTTTACTTAAAAAACATAAAATAACACTTAATTTCAACATTTACTTCTTATCCAGTAAATGTTGGATAAGAAGTAAACTACACAAAGCATGCTGGGAACTCAAAATCCACTGCCCGATTTTCAAAGTTAAAGAAAATTTCATTAACTTATTTAAAAAGAAAAATCATAGGGTATACGACGTCCTGCATCCTATGTCAGGTCAGAGGTCACCCTTCCACTGGAAATCAACTCTCTCATGAATGTGTGTATGGCTGTTGCCAGAAGCTAGTGATTATAGTTTATGATGTTTTAAATATGGATATTTTTCTTAAAAAAACCATCGCTTCGCTTCAGAAGGCATTTATTAACCTACTGGAGTCTTTTATGATGGATAGATGTGCTTTTTGGAGCTTCAAATTTCTATTCTACAAAGCTGGGAAGAGCCAGGATATTATTTAATATAACTCTTGATTGTGTTCATCAGAAAGAAGAAAGTCATATACACCTAGGATAGCTTGAGGGTGAGTAAATCATGGGATAGTTTTCATTTTTGGGTGAACTATCCCTTTAACATTTTTTTATGAAATCAATAAATTAGAATTTTTAGCCATGCATTTAAGTTGTGGTAACAGATGCTCTGAATTTCTTTTTAGAGTGTAAATGGGCTCTAACTGGTGAAGTGCATGGAAAACAAATTGCTGATAAGCTAAACAAGGGAATTCTCTTCACAAATAAAGCCCTAGAATTTGACTAAAGGAAGGTTTCCTTAAAATGTTTCCTACACAGTGCGAATAAACCGTAACCCCAAGAAAGAACAATAGCAAACCTCTCTAAATATAGTAAACTCCTACATACTATCTATAGATAAAAGCAGCAACATCAACATACTACATCAGCAGGAACTCGTCAAGTTCATAAAGATGTTAAATGTGGTGCAGTTTCCTCCCAAAAGCATTCAACACTGACATATTTACTGCAGTGACCCGTCCCTCCTGACCCGTCCTCTCTGACGGACACCCCATTGACAAATAAAGACTCGTGCTGGGAAAATCTGCCGGAAGCATTAGACATGCTGATGTCTGTCAGCATCAGGCTGTAATCTGACAGATGTGTCTTGAGTGTTTTTGCACTGAAATCATCACACTGACCTCACTCTGTTCAACAATAATCACCAGTCATCTTATAATTAGTGTTTACACTGAAACTGAAGCTTACCAAGCTTGTCTTGTCATTAATAATGTGTTCTAGAAATTGATGTTTTCTTATAAAAAAATCTTTGGCGCAAAAAAATTGTCATTAAAATGTTTTTCTAGAAATTAATGTTTTCTTAAAACAACCTTTGGCACAAATATCTTTTTTTTATGTCATTAATAATTTTTTTCTAGAAACTTATGCTTTCTTATTAAAAAAAATTAAATACATTTTTATGTTGTATTTAATAATGTTTTTCTGGAAATTATATATATTTTTTTTAATCTTTGGAGCAAAATGGTTGTCATTTAATAATGTTTTTTCTAGAAATTATTATTTTTTAAATATCTTTGGCACAAAAAAATTTCATAAATAATGTTTTCTAGAAATTAATGTTGTTTTAAAACAATCTTGGCACAAATATCAAATATTTTATGTCGTTTAATAATTTTTTTCTAGAAATTAAAGTTTTTTTAATAAAACATCTTTGGCACAAAATGGTTGTCATTAATAATGTTCTTTTTTTTTTTTTTAAATTAATGTTTAATTTAAAAAAAATCCTTGGCACAAAATATTATGTCATTAATATTGTTTTTTTCAATAAAATCTTTGGCACAAAATGAGGGTGAATTAAACAAACACAAATCAGCACTAAATGCAACCGATAAAACAGAAATAGAAATGGATTTACTAAAATGAACATTATCAACATATGAGAAGAGAGAACAGTGGCATGAGAGAAAGTGAAATACAGGCCTGGTTTCACAGACAGGGCTTAGATTAAGCCAGGATTAGGCTTTAGTTCAATTAGGACATTTAAGTAGCTTTTATAAACATGCCTTAGAAAAAACATTACTGGTGTGCATCTTGAGACAAAACAATGACACTGATATATTTTAAGATATGTCAGTACAAGTTACTTTCATTTAAAACAGCTCAAACATGCATTTTAGGGCAATGTCTCAAAAAGCAGTGATGCAGCGCTTCATTAACTGTCCTCAATGGCAAAAACTGCCTGCTGCTGGAATAGTTTCAGTTTTAAAGCAGCTGAGGTTCTGTCACGATACTAAAAAATGTTTGTAACTTTCTAACACTGCATACAACAGTCATCTAAACAACCTGGCATCTGTGCCACCGTTTTGTGTGATGCCAACTTATCTGCATGGAATTACCCACCATCCTCCATCACGCTGCCCTTTCCAGACAGTTAATCAGTTTAAGCACCCAGCGGTGAAAGTGGAGCGTTTCTGTAATGGTAGACTAGAGGAGTGGGAAAGTGCAGTCTAATAAATCAGCTGTGAAACAATAAAGAGGGACATTACTGTCGCTTTCTGTCACTAGTTTCTGTGCTGTGGTGCAGAGGAGAGATTTACAAACATCCCTAAACCACTTCTAGGTCAAGATGTGTATCTATGTTTTCTATAAACAGAGCCACACCTCAAGCACAAAGGACAGGAATCCTCGAGGGAATGCAATTGTTTTATCGCTGCAATGCAATTTTCCTTCAAAGGAGCAGACGGATAAACTCAGAAAACAGTCGGCCGGGATAAATTTAGAGAAACATCAGGCACATTCAAACTGCAGATACATAAATACACTATACTGTTCAAAAGTTTGGGGTCACTACAAATCTTTTTTTTTTTTTTTTTTTGAAAATGTTTTTCTTTTATTCAGCAAGAATGTATTAAATTGATCAGAAGTGACATTAAAGACATTTATAATGTTACATTACGTTCAGAGAGTGTAAGTCACGTGATCTCAGTAAACGAGGCTTTGTTAAGTGTTTTGTAATTTCAATAGTTCACCACTGGGGGGCGTGACTTTGCCAGTTTGATACACGCTCCGAACCACTGATTTGAAACAAAAGATTTGTAAAGCTTCGAAGCTACATGAAGCAGTGTTTTGAAATCACCCATCACTAGATATTGTTGAATAAAGTCGTTTTTTTGGAACATTAAGGTTGAACCACTGCAGTCACATGACCTGTTTTAAATACGTCTTTAGTACCTTTCTGGGCACTGAAAGTGTTAATTATATTGCTGTCAATGGAGGCCTCACTGAGCCATTGGATTTTATCAAAAATATCTTAATTTGTGTTCTGAAGATGAACGAAGGTCTTACAGGTGTGGAACGACATGAGGGTGAGTAATAAATGACAGAAATTTCATTTTTAGGTGAACTAACCCTTTAAGGCTTGTCATTAAACGCCACTGTTATGATCGGTTAACGCCACTGCATAGGAAAAGTATTAACCCCCACTCGCTATTGTGCGAGAGTTAATGTTTCGAAAACATTATCCATATAAAACCGTCATTTAAGACAAAGCATTATGAAATCATTTACTTATGGTTTGTGATGAAGCTGCTGTCAGACCCAATACAGCTGACTGCTTCATCTGCTCTCCATTACAAAACAAAATGCTCCGAACAAACATAAGATCCTCCAACATGATCCAGGACACCTTTAAAATAAATCATCCACTTGTTCCTGACGCTGCGATCCTTCTGAAGTATGTACAGAGACGCAAAAGAGCTATTTAAACTGGACGCATCAAAACGAAAGATCTTTCACTCTTCCATCCTGTCGACAGACTCAAGCGTGTGGAGTATGTCAGAAACTGAACACACATCTGTATACTGTATCCAGTGTAGACGGCATCAGTGAATATAATGTGTTCTATTTGCTTTTGACGTGACGCGAACATCCATTGTAGACAAATGTCAGCCGTTAAGCAACTGAACGGCAGTGGGCGTCGCCTATAGTAGCAGTGGGCGGAGCCTATGGTGCAATGATGTAAAACTATTCGTAGATGTATTGCTCTGTCATATGCAAATATATTTGCCCATGTGACGCCATAAATCCTGCAATATCAAAACAAGCCATTTTTGAAGCTTGAGTAATTAAAGCGGAACTCAGTAAGATTTGCGAATCTCCCCCTACAGGTTCCTTCAGTGAATCACACTGTCGTAAATACTCCAAGCGCAGTTCTGGACTACAACGACTACAACGCTCACCAGCGCAGTAGTTTTGCAAATACAGTACAAGAAATCTCGATGGAGGTGGGTAATTTTCGAAATTGTCTTATAAAGTCATAATATATGCTTTCCTGTAGCTCAATGGTTAGAGCATGGCACTAGCAATGCCAAGGTCATGGGTTCGATCCCAGGGATTGCACATACTCGGATACAAATGTATAGTATAATGCAATGTAAGTCACTTTGGATAAAAGCATCTGCCAAATGCATAGATGTAAATGTAATATATACATTGTTTTTGAATTACCGTAAAGCATTTTGTCACTCTCGCGTGAACGTGAACATGAGGCGAGATTGTGTCGGGTCGGCGCAGCTCAACTTGCAAGTGCTGTTTTCTGGCGTAGACGTGCCAGAGGGGGTTAGTGCACGCCTCGAACACACCACAAGTCAATTAACCATCGAAAGGACTTAGAAAACTATTTATGAAGGTAAAAAAGTTACTTAGTTCTGCTTTAAATGCTTTGTTTATAAAGAGGAAGTTTTAAGCTAATGTTTTAATGGTACAAAGACCTCTTGTGTGTCAAAAGCTCAAGGCAAATTTGATTTCTCATGTCATGACCCCTTTAAGTTTCGTATATCTTATTTTATTTCATATAACGTCTATTTTAAGTAATGAAAATTTAGTTTTTAATGGTTTTAGTTCATGATAGCTCTTGTTCACAAAGAGTTCAGTAATTTAAAGAAGTGACAAATGCATTCAACAACTGAATTCGCTCGCAAAAAAATCAGCTAGAAACAACCATTTTTTGTTTCTTCATTAAATTACATGGTTAAACTGCATAAAGTGGAAACAAAACATGCTGCCTCTGCTGGAAGCAGTACAATTGTACAAAAATGGTTGATAATATGTCTCTGGTTGCAAATATTACTTTGGTCAAAAACAGCTAACATCAAACAGACTGATGGCCTCGGTGTTTCTTGTTTACAGCTGCTAGATGGTCAGCTATCACAATTTCAGGAGTGACTCCTGTTTTACATATTCACATGAAACAAGACTTTAATGGATTCACTCCCACATTTAAATGTGCTTGTCATTCCTAAACCTCTGCAGTGTGTACGTGGCTGATGTCGCTGAATGGAAAGGCTGATTATTCACACACAATACGCTGTGAAAACATGCAGAGACAAAAGATGCATTCCAGAGGTTGACCGCTGAAGCCTGCATTGTCATTTCAGGAGACACAGTTTGGAAAGAACAGACACAGATGAGTTTAAATGATAGACACACTTGTTTATTCGCTCTGTTTATTCGACACCTTTGCATCATGAGTCTCTATTATGAAGCAAAGGGAAACAGAGGCTTCAGAAATGTCCAGGCAGGAATTCAGGTTAAACCAGCAGCTTATTCTGTTTAATAAAACAGCCATAACAGCAATATAATAAAAGCCAACATTTAAACAATTCTTCCACCCAGTGTTATTTTACTATTATTTATATGCTATTATATTAATATTTTGAATGAGCTTTTATTGTTTTATTTTCCATTGTATTTTAGTTTATTTTAGTTAAATTAAGTCATTTTATGTAGTGCTTTTTTTTTATTAAATATTACAACTTAGTTTTAACTTTTTTTTTTTCAGTTTTAATTTAGTTGTACTTAGTAATTGTAGTGCTTCAACTCAACTTTTTCAACTAATATTGTTTTATTTTATTTTAGCTTGATTTCAATTAACAAAATGTTTTAGTTAACAATAATAACCCTGCTTCTGCCTAACTGAACATTAATATTTTCAATATTTTTTAATTTATTTATTTTTATAACTTTTATGTTATATTATGAATAACTGCTAATTAAGCTATTCATATTATCATTCTCTACAAACCATTTTTTTTTTCTAAATATCATATATTAAAATTACATATCATTGATAGATGCAAACATGCTTTACCCATTTATCCCATCATCCTCTGCAGTGCTCAGATACCATCAGAACGTTTTGGGCAAAGGAAATGAGGTGAAATGTAATTGGTTGCAAGAGAGAAGATGAAAATTACAAGGTTACAAGTTTAAGGAGGAACTATCAGATGAAGACACACTCACACTTATCAGCTCATCAACCTCAACTAAGAAGAGGCGGGAAACAGGAAGTAGAGGTGGAAACCCGAGAGGGAAAACTGAACTGCTTCCTCTACTCTGTGATCATCAGAAGCCTATGGCAGCCAAACCCAATGTACCAAAACTGAATTATATTTCAATGGTTTCATGCTCTTAGAAGCCAATAACTCACCACACGAAACACACTGTGGTCAAAACAGACCATGTTTATCCTCACTGCAAGTCAAATCACATTTATTCCTATAGTACTTCATTCAATACAGATTGTTTCAATGCAGATTCACAGAAATAAACAGGAAAATAACATCAATAGCTGTACCGCAGCTCGACAGAAGACAATAGTGTCATTATTCAGCTCAATTCTATTTAATGTTAATTTCAGCTAAGTTCAATAACAGTATAAATGTTGCAAAGTTTTAATGTTGTTATTATTCAGATCAATTCAGTTCAATTTTGTTCTTATTCGACAGTTTCAGTGCCGGTAAATCGATAATATTACTGAATACTAATTGTCTTTAAAGGGGACCTATAATGCCCCTTTTACAAGATGTAATCAAGTCAAGTCAAGTCACCTTTATTTATATAGCGCTTTTTACAATGCAGATTGTGTCAAAGCAGCTTTACATTGATAACTGGTACATAATTTTGGCTGCACAGCAGCTCTTAAAGAATAGTGTCAATGCAGGCAGATCAGAAGCACTGTTGATTAAATGTCAAGAATACTGTTGAATATCAAATGTCAAGTCAAATGTCAAGTGTCCCCAACTAAGCAAGCCAAAGGCGACAGCGGCAAGGAACCCAAACTCCATCAGGTGACATCAGGTGGCAAACAGGTGGCAAACAAGTGGCAAACAGGTGTTAAAATGGAGAAAAAAAACCTTGGGAGAAACCAGGCTTAGTCAGGGGGCCAGTTCCACTCTGGCGAACAGTGCTTTGTTACGAATCAGGTTGCTATCATAAGTCTGATAGGATGTAATATAAGTCTCTGGTGTCCCCAGAATGTGTCTGTGAAGTTTCAGCTCAAAATACCCCACAGATCATTTATTAAGCTTGTCAAATTTGCCCTTATATGGGTGTGAGCAAAAACACGGCGTTTTTGTGTGTGTCCCTTTAAATGCAAATGAGCTGCTGCTCCTGGCCCCCTTTCCAGAAAAGCTCATGCTTCGGTTGCTCAACAACAACAAAACTGGAGAATCTCACGCAGCCAAAATGAGGATTGTCAGTAACGGTGTTCAGCCTTACATTGTTCAAACCGGAGTCGACACTGATGGAGAGACTCAGGAAGAAGTTACAACTTTTAGAATGAAACTGGAAGTTTCTGAATGGTTAGTGGATACATTTATGTAGTTGCTGTGGAGTTGATTCAACTCATCGACTAGCATGTGCCGTCATGTTAATCTTTTGTGCAAATCCAGCGTTGAATTGACCCTCGTTTGTGAAGTAGACAGCGTAAAATGACGGTATGGTAACAACACTCTACTACAACAACTCTTCCTCTTCTCTAAAGCAGCCCAACATGGCCTCACCCCCTTTGTTGCGTGTTCTCGGGGGCGGGGTTTATGTAAATGTTGGGGTTTGTGATGTCACTAACCCGGGAAGAAGCTCGTTGTAATCCCTACCAGTCGTTTGTTTAATATCTCCCTTTTCATTGAACTTTGAGCGTCGTAACTTTGCAGATGTTGTTTATGCTCAAACAGCAACATTACACACTAACTAAACTTTAAAAAAGTGAAATCATAATCAATCAGCCCTTTAAAACTCCAAGTGAACCTGTGTCTTAGTCTCTTGTATTTTATTTTAACAGCACTTTGACGTCAACTACAAAAACTGTTTTCTTCTCCCTATTTGCTATCCTAACTATGCAAGATTACATAGCTAGTTGTATTAATGCAGGTGTACCACTGCATTACTCAAAGGCCTTATACATCAAAGTCATACTATTTTACAAATAAACAAACTGAAATTTAAAGATGAAATGTGATTTCTGCACCAAACGAAGATGCAATCTGTGTAAAAATATAATCTTGTCAACTCTGACAAACACAACAACACAGCAATGAAATCTTCCTACTACAGTAGTTCTCCCAGCTCTCATGTAAATAACAGTTAGAGGAAAGATGTCCTCTAAAAGAGCACTGTGGTATTCCCAGGTTTTTCAACACGACACCCTCAGGTGCTGTTCCTTTTCTCTGTCATCATCTCTCCGTTCACAGATTCATATTTCAAACTTCAAGAAGCTTAAAGAATGGAAACATGACTCCAAAAGATGCCCTAAAGTCACGTCTCAGTCCAATTATGAAATGAGCTCAATGCAAACGTACCGTGAGAGCTTAAGAAGACATAAGACTATTAATCCTGGTGAGACTCATTCGAACTAAAAAAAAAGTTTACTGCAAATCTTGCTTGTTTTAAAAAGAAGCCTAAAAAGTGATTTTATACCCAACAAAAAGGGTTGTATTTTAAGCATTCAATGCACTGAAGAGACATCATCTTTAAACGTAAAGACAAAACTGCTCTAAACTAGAAGGTATTACTGCAAATTCAGCCCACACAACACTTCACTTAACAACTCACAAGGTCTAATCAGCTTTCCGTGACTCTGCCCTGTAGGTCTTTTGGGTGCTGCTGACATATAAACCATAGAAATCTGACATACATCAACCCTGAACAGGTGCCCTTACAGCCGCAGGGGAAAGTCTGGGTTTTTTTAAACTGACGTAATCACAGTCTGGGAGGTATAACGTTCCTGCAGCATTTCAGAAAAGCTTTGTTACTGCACTTAAATGAAATAATAAAGGCAAGAAATTTACAGTAAGTACAGTACAGAGACCTATGGAAGCTTTTTTCCATAACAGAATAAAAATATAAAAAAGGTAATTGCAACAATTTCTAGCAATCCTGCTTTTTTTCCCCCTCAGAATTCTGAGTTTACATCTCGCGATTATGTTTTTCCCCAAAATGTTTAGACAACTGACCTGAAAAAAAAAGTCAGAAGTCAGAATTCCGAGAAAAAAAAGTCAGAATTGCAAGATTTAAACAGAATTCTGAGGAAAAAAGTCAGAAGTGCGAGAAGTAAACTCAGAATTCCAGGAAAAAAGTCAGAATTGCGAGAAGTAAACTCAGAATTCCAGGAAAAATGTCAGAATTGCGAGATGTAAACTCAGAATTCCAGGAAAAATGTCAGAATTGCGAGAAGTAAACTCAGAATTCCAGGAAAAATGTCAGAATTGCAAGATGTAAACTCAGAATTCCGAGGAAAAAAGTCAGAATTGCGAAAAGTAAACTCAGAATTCCAGGAAAAATGACAGAATTGCGAGATGTAAACTCAGAATTCCAGGAAAAATTTCAGAATTGCGAGAAGTAAACTCAGAATTCCAGGAAAAATGTCAGAATTGCGAGATGTAAATTTAGAATTCCAGGAAAAATTTCAGAATTGCAAGATGTAAACTCAGAATTCCGAGGAAAAAAGTCAGAATTGCGAGAAGTAAACTCAGAATTCCAGGAAAAATGTCAGAATTGCGAGAAGTAAACTCAGAATTCCAGGAAAAATGTCAGAATTGCGAGATGTAAACTCAGAATTCCGAGGAAAAAAGTCAGAATTGCGAGAAGTAAACTCAGAATTCCGAGGAAAAAAAGTAAGAATTGCGAGAAGTAAACTCTGAATTCCAGGAAAAATGTCAGAACTGCGAGATGTAAACTCAGAATTCTGAGAAAAGTCAGAATTGCGAGATTTAATCAGAATTCTGAGAAAAAACGTCAGAACTGCGAGATGCAAACTCAAAATTATGATTTAAAAAGTCAGAATTGGGAGGTTTGAAATCTCAGAATTCTGAGGGGAAAAAAGTCAGAATCGCACGATTTAAACAGAATTCTGAGGAAAAAAGTCAGAATTGCGAGATGTAAACTCAGAATTCCAGGAAAAAAGTCAGAACTGAGAGATGTAAACTCAGAATTCTGAGGAAAAAAGTCAGAATTCCGAGAATAAAGCCAGAATTGCAAGATGTAAACTCAGAATTCTGAGAAAAAAAGTCAGACTTGCAAGATGGAGCGGGAGAAAATCGCAACTACTCTTTTTTATATATTTTTATTCTGTGGCAGAAACAAGCTTCCATATAGACTAAAAGAAAAATAACGAATGGGTCTCATTCATCAAACACAACTTTGTGTAAATCATTTATAAATTCTTATGTAAATATTTGCAATATTTGCAACAGTTTAGGTATGTGACAATTTACACAAGAATGATAAGCCATGAATTAATTTCTTTAATTTGTCATGTCTCATAAGTGTCCTTACATGTGAACTTTGACATTCAACTTGCAAAACTCAAAAGGTTAATGCCAGAAATGTGCATAATTGCCTTGAAACATGCTGTTCCAGGTAACTGAATATCAGATAGCACTAAATATGTGCTAAATATGAGTTAATAGCAGCAGTGCACCTCATGCTTGACTACAAATTGTAAATCTGCTGATTAATGGACTGGACCAGCTCAAACATGGATATTTAATTACCCATATTTGAGTTAATTACTGCTTAAATAAGGCCAAGAATACTTGGACTAACACTTTCATTGCATGGAAAAGTGCAATATTTTCATAGAAGATTTTTTCCAAACCTGTGCTTTCTCAAACTGTTAAATTGAACGTAATGATCCTCAGCATTTCCTCTGGCTATTATTTCCAGCTTGACAGTCGAGTAAGCTTCATCAAGGCCCTGATTGTTTTCCATTTCACATCCCGAGTGTAAGACGAGATGATGCTTACCTGTTCTTTCTCTAGCAGAAGCTGCGCACTCGTCTGACCGTGTAACCGTGATGCATGCTGGACTGCCTGTTAACACAGTTCTGGCTACATTAAACCATCTGCTATTGTTCTAGCAGATTCTCTAACCTTGAGGCAACGTGAACTGAGAGGACCTGATTGAACCCAGTTCAGAAATCACAAGATCCAATAGCTTGTGATCCACAGATGGGTTGCCCTTGAAATAATGCGACAGCCAACAGCTTACTGTAGGAACTGAGAAACACTCAACTTGACTAAATGAGCAATGTACTGCAATAAAATAAGTGCTTCATTATAGTTTACACAACTTGTGTGACTAAAATTAGGCTATAAGATGCAATAACCAGACTCAGATGGAATGTGCACTTTTTAAATATTTTTCTATGCTGATTATGAGAAAAACACTTCAAAAATAGTAAAATATGTTTTCTGAAGCTGAGAGTACTGCATTCATATTGCTATAGCTGAATGCATCAAATCAGCTGAAATATTTGTGACCCTGGACCACAAAACCAGTCATAAGTCGCACGGGTATATTTGTAGCAATAGCCAACAATACATTGTATGGGTCAAAATTATCGATTTTTCTTTTATGCCAAAAATCATTAGGATATTAAGTATAGATCATGTTCCATGAAGATATTTTGTAAATTTCCTACCATAAATATATCAAAAATATATTTTTGTGAGTGGATATGCATTGCTAAGGACTTCATTTGGACAATTTTAAAGGCGATTTTCTCAATATTTTGTTTTTTTTGCACCCTCAGATTCCAGATTTTCAAATAGTTGTATCTCGACCAAATATTATCCTGTTCAAACAAACCATACATCAATGGAAAGCTTATTTATTCAACTTTTAGATGATGTATAAATCTCAATTTCATAAAAATTGACCCTTATGACTGGTTTTGTGGTCCAGGGTCACATTTCATAAACATTCTAGGGGCAGGAAATAGAATTATTAAATAGAATTTAATAATGTATAGGCGTTTCCGTTCTGTCACAAGTCTGTAGGTGTTAAAAGGAAACGAACTACCACACCAGTGAAACATTTCAAACATATTTCACTAATCATCTTACAATCCTGAGGATCATATTCTCATTCACTACTTGAATTGTTTATATCATTTAGAATTAAACCACAAGAATCAGAACAAAGAAAATGATTGTGAAGACTACTTTAAAGTTGTGCTAAGCCTATGTTCTTAATGAAAAAAAAAAAAGAAAAAGAGAAAATGGGACATGCTCAAGGCCAGGATGACTGGTTATATACATCTGCAGACTTTTACTTTTATACTATTTGGAATCATTTTAGTATTTCTAAGAATATAAGGCCAATCCTTGAGACTGTCGTGGAAAAACAGACACACTCTTCAGCACCTGCCTTATTCTGCTATTACAAATCATATGAAACAACATTTATCCCTGATGTCCTTTTAATTAGTGACAAGACTATAATGATAAATAGGCCAAAATTGCGTCAGCCGATAATTGCTGTTTGATTGATTTACTAATTTACAAAAGTGCCGCTCTTCCTTCTATAAGCTCTAAACTTTACCAGAGGCCTACTCTTTGGATAACAATAGAATAATTTCTTATATGTGACCCTGCACCACAAAACCAGTCATAAGTCGCACGGGTATATTTGTAGCAATAGCCAACAATACATTATATTGGTCAAAATTATCAATTTTATTTTATGCCAAAAATCAATAGGATATGAAGTAAAGATCATGTTCCATGAAGATATTTTGTAAATTTCCTACCGTAAATATATTTTTGTGAGTGGATATGCATTGTTAAGGACTTCATTTGGACAAATTTTAAAGTCGATTTTCTCAATATTAAATTTTTTTGCACCCTGAGATTCCAGATTTTCAAATAGTTGTATCTCTCCAAATATTGTCCTATCCTAACAAACCATACATCAATGGAAAGATTATTTATTCAGCTTTCAGATCATGTATAAATCTAAATTTCAAAAAAAATTACCCTTATGACTGGTTTTGTGGTCCAGGGTCAATATATATATACACCTACCACTAATATTTCAGTAAAACTTTACAATAAGGTTCATTAATTAACATTAGTTAACGGTTACACTTTATTTTAATGTGTCCCTATTACAGTGTAATTATACATTTAAGTACTGAGTAATAATAATTAACTACATGTACTTACTATAGGGTTAGGGTAGGATTAGGGGTTGCTTTATAGTCAGTTACATGTAATTATGCCTAATTTATAGTTAAAAATATAGTAAATACATGTAACAAGGTGTAACAAGGACACATTAAAATAAAGTGTTACCTAGTTAACTACAATAGTTAACATGAAATAATAATGAACTGCACTTCTACAGCATTCATTAATCTTTGTTAATGTTAATTTCAAGATTTACTAATACATTATTAAAATCTTGTTAACATTAGCTAATGCACTGTGAACTAATATGAACAAACAATGAACAACTGTATTTTCATTAACTAACGTTAACGAAGATTAGTAAATACAGTAACAAATGTACTGCTCTCGGTTAGATCATGTTAGTTAATACATTAACTAATGTTTAACTAATGAACCACATTGTAAAGTGTTACCAATATTTCTAATATAATATCATATTATTCATCATTATTTTGGCAATCCTTTTCTGTAGTTATCGATAATGGCAGGAGCCATACTGTTCGTGCAAAAACATGCAATGGCATAATGTGAAGACATCTACTGTACGGCATCTCAAACTTCAGCACCGCTGAACATGAGGCCTGTCCAGGAATTTCACAGCAGCGCAGAAGTTTCCCCAGCTCAGGCCACTGCGAGCACGCCCAGAATGGGCCCTGCACTCACTTCTGTTACTCTTGCATGAAAACAAATGCAGTAGACTTAAAACATCCCTTCTGTGTGCATGCATTTGACCATAAAACTCTTCTTGGCAGCAAAGAGACCCTTCTGCCCAGATAAAATCTCACCAAAAACACATGAGGGGGTTCAAACTGACAGCTATCACCTATAATAAGGAGAAACATGTCACATGAATAAAAGTGCATGACCATGAAATGATTTGACTGTACCTGTTTTCTCCTTTTGTATTGGAGGGCGGTGGGTGCAGAATAGTCTGGTTTTCCTCCATCTCAACCACACATTTTGTGCTGAGCTCAATCTCTGCAAGCCAAAAGTTGTTAAAACTTGTCTAAAAAGTTCTTATACGTGCAATTTATGTGTTAAATACTAAAAAAACTTAAGTAAAATGTCTAAAACATATTAAAATATAGAATTCATAACAACCTTGCCTGAACTGTAGCAACTTATTACAGCTGAAAACAGATTTAACCTTTAAATATTAACGCTCATGTATACTTTAAAATGTCTCTTACCTCTCCGGTTCATTGGTCGAACTCGAACCGCCACTTTTACCTTCGTATCCGACATTTTCGCACAATTTGAAAGGCTTTAAAGTGGAGGAGAAAGCCGCTAGCTGCTCCGCACAGCTAGCCGAATAATAACATGAAACTCCCCGCAAAGTCTCCCACAGAAACGTCTGAGGTGCTTGTATCCTGGTAAAATACTCCAACAGTGCATACCCGAGCAGAAAAGGCAGTCGAGATTAATCCAGATGATAGTGTGTGGTTGTGTTGTATTCGGGTTAAATGAGTGTGGTTATAAAGGATCCTCCGCCGCGGGCAGAGCAGCTCCTCTCAGCCAGCCAGCAGCATCCAGACCGCCATCTTCCGCTGACTGACCCCAAAAACACACACAAATGTGCAGTGTGCATGAATATGCATGAAAGAAACGGCATGGGCTGAGTTTAAAAAAGGCTTGATGAACCACAACGACCTGATGTAGTTCCTACAGGGCGACAAAAATGATAGAAGAGGAGGAGAAACAGAGAAAGAGCCTTGTGCTCATTACTCACACTCCTCATGTTTCTTCTGTAATTTAGGCTACTCCTTTTATTTGGATATCTTGATTTTTTTTTTTTTACTGTTAATGCAGAAACATCTACATTCTGCTCAAAAATAGTATTTAATATGAGTGAATGACCAGATTACATGAATGAAAGTAATTGTTAAGGGTCAGATAAAAGGAATAGCTGATCAATTTAAAAAATAGACTAGATATGCCAGTTATAATAGGCTTTTTAAGATGGCAATATCGTGTTACACTCTTTAAAATGAAGGTTCCAAATGGGTTTATTGCAGCAATGCAATAGAAGAAGCATATGTGACCACAAAACCAGTCAAGGGTCAATTTTTTGAAATTGAGATTTATATAACATCTGAAAGCTGAATAAATAAGCTTTCCGTTGATGTATGGTTTGTTAGGATAATATTTGGCCGAGATACAACAATTTGAAAATCTGGAATCTGAAGGTGCAAAAAAATCTAAATATTGAGAAAATCGCCTTTAAAGTTGTCCAAATGAAGTCCTTAGCAATGCATATCCACTCACAAAAATATTTTTTTTATATATTTACAGTAGGAAATTTACAAAATATCTTAATGGAACATTATCTATACTAAATATCCTAATGATTTTTGGCATAAAAGAAAAATCTATAATTATGACCTATACAATGTATTGTTGGCTATTGCTACAAATATACCCGTGCGACTTATGACTGGTTTTGTGGTCCAGGGTCACATATTTGATTCCCCAAAGAACCTTTCAGTGAACAGTTCTTAAGAAAACCATTTTTTCTTAGTGTAAAGAACATTTTAATAATCTAAAGAACCTTTTTTCACTATAAAGAAACTTTTGTGAAATGGAAAGGTTCTTCATGGAGCCACGTGTCAATAAATTGCCTTTATTTTTTACAAATGCACTCCCAAAACATGCATGCCCCAAAACGTATTTTACTTGTAAAAATATCTAGCAATTTACATTTTATTTGTAAGAACATTTGAACTATTGTTAGTTTTTTATACTTGCACTTCTCATTGTATGCAGCTAAAACGCAAACACTTAGCGATACTAATGCACAGTTTGTCATGACAATAAAGCACATTGATCTGATTTTCTCTAGTGAAAGTGCGGGTCATTTTCAGTGAGATGTGAGTTTCAGTAAGAAGTGCTTTATAACATGCTGTGACGACAACCCCGGTCTGGTAGGATCAAGGGAAATGGAGCAGAGTAGATTATGGGATTCCCCTAGGGTTGCTTTAATCTCTGTGGATTCAAAATGAAGAATTTAATACAAATTTAACGCATGCCATTTTAAATAAGTATGCGGACAGTATGTAACAGTTACACAGGGTGTATACTCATTTAAAATGACTTTGATTATAACCAACTTCGTCAATTTGTGCCAATGTGGTTCCCAACCTTTTTCCCATATTTTAGGTGTCAGGACCACCATGAAAGAAATTATTTGTGCGTTATGTGCGAAAATCAAAGTATAGGCTGTATGCATTTCAACTACATCAATGGACAATTTGGTTATTAAAAACCCATTGAATGGCATGCCAATTCATATGGGAACCAGTGCCTGAATTTATTCAGAAAGGAATATCAGGTGTGATGCACATACAAATGATTGAATTTAGAAAATGTATGTGTTTACAATCACAAGGTAACCATAATCAGTTCATCTAAGAAAAGAAAAGTAGGCTTGGCAAGTAAGCTCTAGATTTAGCATACACTTGATTATTCAAAACAACTTACAGTATACTTAGAGGAAGTCAAGGACAACCCCACTGGAGCAACGTGGAATTAAAGGGATAGTTCACCCAACAAATGAAAATTCTGTCATTAATTACTCACCCTCATGTCGTTTCAAACCCCTAAGACTTTCGTTCATCTTCGGAACACAAATTAAGATCTTTTTGATGAAATCTGAGAGATTTCTGTCCCTTCATAGACAGCCTACCCAACTGAAATGTTGATGCTTCAAACAGGGATGCAAACAGGTAAGGAGGAAAAAAGGTGAGAACATTGCATGGGGCAGGGGCATGCTGCGCACGGAAGTTATTTGCTTTACATGCTCATTTGTAGTTACTTACAGGGTAATAAAAAATAAATGTAAAAATCCCTTAAATGTACAAAACTGTAATTTTTCGTGCAAAAAATGTACATATTGTTGCAACATTTGACCAAAAATCAACATTTGGTTAAAATCTCATTATATAAATAACGAAATGCTATGCAGGATATTTAAGACAATATTGGCTGATTAGACTGCAATACTGTTTGCCACATCTCAGACCTCAAATACATAAAATATTACCCATTATAGATCACATTTTTAAAGTAAAGGGTAAAGGAAACACTGTACAGTACTTATTAAAAAGAACCAGTGCTTTATTTACCCTTGTAAGACACCCCTACCCCCCCATAAAACACTTTCTCATTGGATCTATGCAAATCCCATAGGTGACCTATTTTGATCTCAAAAAGGTGAGTTCTCACCAAAAGGTGAGGAGTTTGCATCTATGTTCAAAAAAGTTCATAAAGAGATCGTAAAACTAATCCATATGAATTGAGCGGTTTAGTCCAAATTTTCTGAAGAGACTCGATCGCGTTATATGATAAACAGATTGAATTTAGGCTTTTATTCACATAAACATTGATCAGAAAACATCAACAGAAGCTTAACCGAACCTCACGAGAACATATCTGTTGAGGAAGCTCAAAAGTGCTGCGTAACACGAGAATTAACCTCATTGGTTCTCGTACGCATCAAGCAAACACGCTTGAGCTTCCATTTACCACAACTGATGTGTGAGTTGATGAATGTTTATATATAAATAAAAGCCTACATTCAATCTGTTCATCATATAAAGCGATCGTGTCTCTTCAGAAAATTTGGCCTAAACTGCTCAATTCATATGGATTAGTTTTACAAACTCTTAATTAACTTTTTGAAGCTTCAAAGTGTCAGTTGCATAGACTGTCTATGGACTCAGGGACAGAAATCACTCAGATTTCATTAAAAAGATCATTTTTGTTCTGAAGATGAACGAAGGTCTTATGGGTGTGGAACAACATGAGGGTGAGTAATTAATGATAGAATTTTCATTTTTGGGTGAACTAACCCTTTAAGTGCATAAATCAATACATATACAACATGTACATGCACTGCATTGCATTTTGTACACACTTCGCAAAATACTCAAGCATGTATATTTTGTGTAATATTTATATGACATGCTTACAAGTCAAATTCCAGGTAAGTATACAACTTACTTGACCAATAAACGTGAACTCTGATTGTGTGGCTTGAAACTTTCCATTTATTAGCTTTGAGCTTTAACCATCATGCCATGAAACACCATTTACACAACATCAACTCAAAACACACACCAAAATCCCATCATCACGCCTCAATCCACCTAAACAACATACATGGATTCTACTTTTTTTCGAACACACTAGTTGTGTATTCACACCTCTCATTTTTTATCACAGTACAAGTCATCTGTGTCTGCAGCATAGAACTTGACTGCATGATCTCCACCGTCCAAGACAACAAGAACATTCAGTGTTGTCACAACCAATGCCACTGGACGCCGCAGTCCACTCACTAGTGGAGTCAGCGCAGGCGTTTTCTGCGGCTTTCCCAAACTCCAGACCATCCCGTTCTGCACATCCCCTACAATCACATCTCCATTTCGATCAAAAACCACTGAAGATATAGACAAACTCAGAGAGTTCTTCAAGTTAAGAGCAAAACTGTCCACCTGCGTCAAAGGAACAAAGTCACTATTGAATATTCTCAAACATGAAGCAGCGAATCCGGCCTGAAAACGCTCCACAACTGCGATGTTTCCCGTTGCTTTGCAAGAAGCTACTGTACGTGGACACGTCAGATCTTTGAAAACCACTCTGTTAACTAGGACTACCCCACGAGAAAAGTCTATTATGACCTGGCTAAGTGTTCCCATCTCAGCGTCGGTCACAAAAACACATCCACGGGTGTCCACATCAACACCCCACGGCAGCCGAAATGAGTCTCGGATGGCCACCACCAGACGGCCTTTGGAAGTGAAGACTTTGACTGATTGGTCACCACCATCTGTGACCAAAACATGCCCACTTTTGGTCAACGCAACATCAAGTGGGTGACATAAATCAGACGGGTCGTGTCCATAAAGTCCAAAGCCGTCCAAAAGAGTTCCTTGCGCACCAAAAACGGCAACTCTTTTCTCACCATCGTGCACCAAAACAATCTGTCCCGATGTCTCAGAAACAACCATCCCTGAAGGGTTGACAATCGTTCCCCATCCTCCAAAGGCCGAACGGAGACGCAGCGTCCCAGATCTTAAGCTTTCAGTCCATCCTATGACTCTATCATACAACCTGGGACAAGCTTCTGACAGCAGAAGCTCCTGGAGATCGGTGAGCGCACGGCATTCAGAAGTGCTGCCGACATCCAACAGTTTCCTACAGAAGGGACACTCCAGCCTCTGGTTTACAGGGTGGGAAAGTGCACAGATGCATTTGAGACACAGCACGTGGCCACAGGGAAGATTTCGAGGTGTGTGGTCTCGCTTCTGAAGGGAGAACTTCTCAAAACACACTTTGCACTCCAGCAGGTTTACTCGGATCTCTGCTAGGATGTCTTCCGCTCTCATATGTGGTTGGACGGGCATCTCAGACATGCTGTTGATGATCCTGGGCTTTATATAAACACTGGGCTAATGACTGGCGGAAGAGCAGAAGGACGAGAGAGGGTTTTACGACAACAGCCTGCAATGGATAAACATGATCACGTGACTATATTAACATGAGCTGAGGGTCTGTACTGCCCTCCAGTGGTGAGAAGGAAAAAAAATCACTTTATACTTGAACAACAGAGAAAGTTTACAACAGGTTTATATAAAACATTTTTACTATAACAAGGAAATACTAATTGAATTAATGTCTTAAATGCATCTAAATAGATTTCATTTACCTTTTAATTTAGAATATCTATCGAAGACTTGCTGATTGAATGTTATGATTACAGCTACGATACCACAAATATATATTTTTTTTATTTTAATATATATTTTTTGCATTTTTTTTATCCTGTTTCACCTCAATCAAAAAAAACATATTTAGAAATCATTTTTAGCATAAAATATAAATGGCCTATATTATTTATAATTTAACATTCACTATAATTATAAAATTGTATAACAGCAATTAGAATCTAAATTATTAATGATAAAATAATAGAGCATTACAAAAAATTTTGCATAAAGAAAATTGTCTATATATTCACTTTAATGTGACATCATTCAGTATAATTATAAAATTGTGTAATAGCAATTAAAAAAAGTGAGCATTTTATATTGTTGTTTATTTTATATTAAAGAGAAAACTACCAGGATATATACTTAAAATTATACTTTTTAAAATTATATAATAGCAATTAATTTTTGTTATTATATTTACTGATAATAATCATCATCATCATTACAAAAATTAGAATTTAATGGGTTAGTCCTTAATTGTCATAAAAATTGCACCACAATGCATGGTCCTAAAGTAGGCTTCATTTGTGAAATATGAACTGTATGATCCTGACAGGTTTTGTGAGGTTCAGCCTGTTTGAAACAGAGCTCAACACGTGTCTTTGCCGACTATTTTTGTCAGCACTGTCTGAAACCCGAAGCCATTAGTTAGTAGAGTTGGTTAAATGAGCTCACCGTCCACCAATGCAGATCACAGCTGAGGTCAAGCCCAAACATTCTCCTGCACATACAGTGTGAAGTGCATCAGTTATTTCCACCAGAGGGCATAAACTCTCTGTGAATCAGCATATTAGAATGAATTCTGAAGTATCATGTGACACTGAAGACTGGAGTAATGATGCTGAAAATTCAGCTTTGATCACAGGAATAAATATATAAACAAACAAAAAAACTAAATAATACAGATACAAGATACAGATGAAATTTAATCTTAAAGTTCAGTTACATCCCAAGTAGTTGCATGTAAATTCGGAGCAAACAAACAAATGTCATATATTGAAAAGCTGCAAAGTTCAGTCACATTATGCCATTCTTCACCAAAAACTAGTCATTTAATATTACTGAAAAGACAAACACTGTTTCATTTACAATTTATGTGAAATGTACAAATCAGAAACATGACAAAAAGGCATTTAAATGTTTCATAGTGACTAAACAGACACAAAACAAATGTTTTGGCAAATGGATATGTAGCATCATGTGATGCTCCGACTGTCCACGATTGTCATGAAGGACATTAATACGGAAAACTCTATGCTGTCTGAACACGATGAATACACAGGACATGGTGTTGGATTATGGACACTATTAATGGAAGAATATATATCAAACAGGTCGATAAGTCTATCAACATTTTGAGATTATCAGCATAGCTGATAATCATGCGATTAACGGAAACATTAGCTCAATTTCAGTTCATTATTTTGAATCGAGTAAACAGTGAAAAAAAAAACTTGAGTGCAAAACATTTCAGTCTGTGTATTTTACAATAACTGCATTTAAATTGTATGATACTACATACATCGGCCACACTGCTCTCTAGTTGTCATATCAGGAAGAAACACTAATGTACACAACACACACACACACAAAGCAATAAAGTTAACAAGTGATAGTTGTTAAAACATGCATGCAGGCACACGATATCTGTGTTAAACGTCAGTCTAAAAAGGCTTGAATACTGGTTTAAGGGTGTGTGGTGATCAGGATCATTTTAAACTAACACAGAATAAAAAATTAAGTAATTGGGACTTTTTCTCTCACAATTCTGACGTCAGAATTGCGAGTAACAAACTTGCAATTGCAAGAAAAAAGTTAGAATTGTGACATATAAACTCAGAATCACAAGAAAAGGAGTTGCAAAATTTTCATCTCGCAATTCTGACTTTTTCTCAGAATTGTGAGGTAAAAAAAAAAAACGTACAATTGCGAGTTATAAAAAACAGTTATAAAAAACATACATAGACAAAAACTCGCAATCGAGAAAAAAAAAAAGTATGAATTGTGAGATATAAACTCGGAATTGAGGGGAAAAAAGTATAAATTGAGAGATATAACTTGCGATTACAAGAAAAAAGTTAGAATTGCGAGATATAAACTCAGAATTGTAAGAAAAAGACTTGCAAATTTTTCATCTCGCAATTCTGACTTTTAAAAAAAGTCAGAAATTTTTTTTACAATTGCAAGTTATAAATACTTATATAGTTATAAAAACGTATATAGACTTATAAGAACTCGCAATTGAGAGAAAAAAGTATGAATTGTGAGATATAAACTCGGAATTGAGGGGGAAAAAGTATAAATTGAGAGATATAACTTGCGATTACAAGAAAAAAGTTTTTCATCTCGCAATTCTGACTTTTAAAAAAAAGTCTGAAAAAAAATTTACAATTGCAAGTTATAAATACTTATATAGTTATAAAAACGTATATAGACTTATAAGAACTCGCAATTGAGAGAAAAAAGTATGAATTGTGAGATATAAACTTGGAATTGCAAGAAAAAAGTCAGAGTTGTGAATTTTTCATCTCGCAATTCTGACTTTTTTCCTCAAAATTTTGAGATATAAACTTACAATTGCGAGTTATAAAACCAAGAAAAAAAGAGTCAGAATTGCGTGATGAAACTCGCAACTCTTTTTTCTTGCAATTCCGAGATAAAAAGCCATAATTACCTTTTTATTTTTATTCTGTGGTGGAAACAAGTTTCCACAGAAACCGATACAGATATTTTTTTTTACAGACATGCAAAACCAAAAATGCCTCTCAGGTGAGAACATTAAAACGACAGCAGCTGTAGAACGTCACTGGAGAAGCAGAAACACTAAAAACAAACGTCACACGTTAAAACAGCAGTGAAGCCATTAAAAGTGCTAAAACCCTTGTGCTTCTATGAGGTCCAGGCCAATGAACCTGCATTCAATCTCCAACACGTTTCCTTCAAAGCAGCTTAACCTAATAACATTCAACTCATGTCAGATTTAGTCAGTCTGGATTGAGTACTGGCCTTTCCTAGATAGAGTCAACATGAAATGATGCTTGCAACCATTTTGCTTCTGTAATCTGATATACACAACCGTTTAGAAGTTTAGGGTCTGTAAGATTATTTTTTTTAAAGAAATTAATACTTTTATTCAGCAAGGACGCATTAAATTATGGGAGCTTGTTTCTGCCACTAAATAAAAAAGGTAATTGCAAATTTTTCTCATAACTCTGACAGAATCAAAAAGTCAGAATTGCGAGATATAATTGCAATTCTGACTTTTTTTCTCGCAATTGTTTTTATCACGCAATTCTGACTTTATATCTCATAATTCTGACTTTTTTTCCTCAGAATTGTGTGATATAAACTCACAATTGCATCATATAAAGTCAGAATTGCGAGATATAAAGTCAGAATTGCGAGATATAAAAATCAGAATTGCGAGATATAAAAATCAGAATGGAGAGAAAATCAGAATGGAGAGATAGTCACAATTCTGACTTTTTCTCACAATTGTCTCTTATCAAGTCAGAATTGCGATATAAAGTCACAATTCAGATTTTTTCTCAGAATTGTGAGTTTATTTCATGCAATTGAGAGTTATAAAATCAGAATCGAGAGATATAAACTCGCAGTTGAGAAAAAACGTCAGTCTGTTTTTCCCTCACAATTGGACATTATAACACAAACACACAAAAAAAAAAAGTTTACATCTCACAATTCTAACTATAACTCGCTATTCTGACTTTATAACTCGCAATTGCGAGTTTATATCTCGCAATTCTGAGAAAAAAAGTCAGAATTGTGAGATAAAAAGTCGCAATTACCTTTTTTACTTTTTATTTCATGGCGGAAACAAGCTTCCATATTAAACTGATCAAAGTGACAGTAAAGACATTTATGTTACAAAAGATAATTAGCATATTGATTTCGGAAGGATCATGTGACACTGCAGTCTGGAGTAATGATGCTGAAAATTCAGCTTTGATCACAGGAATAGATTACATTTGAATATATTTTACAATAGAAAACACCTATTTTAAACAGTAATAATTTTTCACAATTTTACTGTATTTTTGATCAAATAAATGCAGCCTTGGTGAGCAGAAGAGACTTCTCTCAAAAACATAAAATCTTACCATCCCTAAACTTTACATTTACATTTTAATGATGTTTTATTTTAAACCACATGCACCGGTGAAACATGCACAATAAGACCAGGAACATGTTTTAAGAAAGTAAAAAGGGTAATTTTTGATTTCATGTTGACTTGATCTTTTGTATACACATTATGATATGAATAACATAATCTGAAATCGCTAGCATATAATACACTGTTGAAAACATCGGTGACATAAAATACAGTGACAAGTAGCAACACTCACGAGTCACGCATGCTACTGAAGAACACGGTGATGCACAGCACTGCTCGGGATCTAACGTGGTTAACCAGTCTCTGTGGTTCAACAGGTAAAGTGAGCTCGCCATCTAAACTCTCCACACACAGTATTGCCTATTCAAAGTGTTTCGCAGCATTGCAAACCGCTCTGACTTCTGAAATGTTCGGACTAAACCTGAGACAATCTCACCCATCATAATCACAGTCATCTGATGTTGCCTCCATTAACAGGAGTGACACATGTGCAAACGCTCCCGTCTGAGGAAAAGCGGTCAAAGCCTTCCAGAGACGGACTTATTTCTCCATCCCGTTGATGGTTTTATTCCCAGAGTCCCTCCGTTTTCTGGTAGAAGAGGAAGTTGTGCTGTCCATCTCACACTCCCCTACGGCACAATTGCATTACAATGTGATTTGAAACACTGAAGCAAGAATGTCTGAGAAGCAAAGTATAATGCATGCACATTTAATAAAATCTAAAGCCTAAAAATTTAAATATATTCAAAATTGCACACTGATATTTTAAAATGTTTGCAGTATATAGCATGCATACTGTGCACAGCATGTAAAATATGCATTGACTACCTGGATGAAGTGTTATTTTAGTTCACATATATATATACTAAAAACATNTGAACTTTATTCGTATGTTTTTAGTTTTATTAATACTTTGAATATATATATATTATATAATTTATTTTTTTATTTAAACATTATTTATTTTTGAAATGTATTCGTATATTTTTAGTTATGTTAATTTGTTTTATTAATATTTTGAATATATAATCATTTATTTTTATTTATACATTAATATTTATTTTGAATATTAATTTTTGAACTTTATTCGTATGTTTTTAGTTATGTTAATTTTAGTTTACTTTTTAGTAATTTTGTTATGCGTTTGTCATTTTATTTATTTATTTTTTAAATATCGCCATTTAGGTTTCATTTATTTTTATTTGCATTTTAGTTATAGTTTTTACTAATTTTCAGTTAATAATTTTAGTGCTTCAACTTAAACTTATTTCAGTTTACTGCCGAGGCAACATTTCTAATTTTCGTTTTTAATAATACAAAATAATATTTATATTTTATTTCAGCTTTATTTCATGTTTTTAATAGTTTTAGTTAATGATAATAACCCTGTCTGGATGATCTAATACTTTTGACAAAATGCACAACAAAAATATGCTTGACCTTACATTTCCAACGTGACAAATCCACTTATATATACAGTCAAACCAAAATTTGTTCCAACACCTTGAACATTTAATACAGTTTATTTACTATAGTTTAAAAAAATGTTAATAAAATATGACAAGATCTCAAAGTTAAACTGTGTTAGAAAAATTTGTCTTAATTATGTCAGATAACACTGAAGCAAAACATGGTCAGGTCAAAGTGTCTGAATCATTTTTGGTTCCAAATGTTTTATCAATTTTATTGGTAGTCCACTGTATGAAGAATGTTTGGGTATAATATGTCACAGTTAACTTTATTTTGCTATCCTCACTTACATAGATGAACTATAGTGTCCTGCACCCACTAGTACAAATATATCAAAAATTATATCTAGTGTCTGAATAATTTTCTGTATATAATATATATATATATATATAAAACTAGTCCANTGCAATATAACAGTACACACTGCGCAGTAAGCAGTACTCTAGTATTACAGATGTTGCCTCGTCTCAGAACTTATTACCCATGTGTGTTCTGCTCGTTCTCTACAAGAGGTCACAACACTACAGGTTAGACTCGCTGAAGCTGTCATTAACATCACGGTAATCAACGTGCTGCATAGTGTGAATGATTTAGTTTTTACCTTTGCACTCAGACACGGCGTCACCTGGCTCAGAGTAATAACTGTCCTCACACTCCGAGAAGCTCTATGGAGGTCAAACATCACATGATTTAGATCGCAAAACTCTTAAGATTCACTTCAGCACTGCTTGTATAGCCTACTGTGAACATCAGTTTTTAAATGTACATATAAATGCAAATATTTAAGAAGAGAAAGCGAGAGACAAAATGAGACGTTCTTTTCAATGCAACTAAAGTGGATGGTGATTTTACGTGCTGAGCATCAAAATCGCAAAATTACAGCCTAACAGTAACATAAAAAATTGTGGAAAAGTGTTCTGAAGTCATACAATAAGTGTTGTTTGAGGGGAAAAAACAAATTTTGTATTTTTGTTCTGTTGTCCAGTTCAAATATCAAAACATTCTTAAATCAAGATACATTTACTTGAGAAGCAAAATGATTTAAGAAACAAGCAAAAAATATCTGCCAATGGGATCAGATTAATAAACTTAAGTCAAAGGAAAAACAATATCATTTAATTTAATGCTTGTCTGCCATTGGCAGATTTTTTTTTATTCCATTTTCACTTAATTTTGATAGTTTTCACTGAACAAAACTTATTATCTTAAGTCATTTTGCTTCTCAAGTAAATGTATCTTGATTTAAGAATGTTTTGATATTTGAACTGGAAAACAAGACAAAAATACTAAGGAAGAAATTCATTTTTGCATTGATTAAAGGGATAATTCACCCCAAAATGAAAGTCCTGTCATCATTTACTCACCCTCGAGTTGTTCCAAACCTGTATGAGTTTCTTTCTTCTGCTGAACACAAAAGAAGATATTTTGAAGAATAACAGTTGTCAGTAGCCATTGACTTCAATAGTATTTTTTTCCTACTATAGAATCAATAACTACCGTCAACCGCCTGGTAACACACACTCTTCAAAATATCTCCTTTTGTGTTCAACAGAAGAAAGAAACTCGTACAGGTTTGGAACATCTTGAGGGTGAGTAAATGATAACAAAATGTTCATTTTTGGGTGAACTATCCCTTTAAGAGCCCGAGTTTGAATGTATGCATGTGTGCATGAGATCTGAGAGTTTCTGCGAAGTCACATGGACTCCTCTAATATCCTTTAATGTTATTTTTTGTCCTTTTTGAAGTTTGACAGCCCTTGGTCACATTATGTTTTGCCCTTTTGTTTTTTCGGGGACAATGGTGAGTGTGAGTAAATGACGACAAAGCCGTGACTCACCTTCTCTCTGGGCCCGTAGTTTTCAGCATACCAGACCATCACATACAGACACAGGAATGTGATGAAAGCCTTCAGACGCGAGAGAGAGACAAAGACTCCATCAATTCCACATCAACATCCTTTGTGTTCACACAAAATCACTTCCTGAAAAGACTATTTTGAGGAAATCTCCTCCCACAGATGCCAAAAAAAGCTTTTGCTGAACGAGTAGAAACCAAACAATCGTACTGATGCAATGATGCAGAAACTCACCAAACACACGAGCCACAAAATCACATAGAGAATTTGCGTCTTGGAAAACAAGTCTTGTCCGAATTTAATGCACGCTAACGCCTCCAGGAAAGCTATTGCCCTGTAGGAGAGAAAACAAGAGCGTTTCTACTAGACCTCGATTGTGCAACGTAAAGCTGAAGAGTGTTAGATGAAGTCTAGATGATCTAACCTAGATGTTTGAGACAAGATAACTTGAAGTGCACAAAATCTAGGTCACTGTCGTATATTTTAAATAACACAAATGACAATAGCGCAGCGAAGCCCACCAAAGCGCTGCAGTGGAACACAAGCATTCATGCGGGTTTGTGGTTAAACGTTTGGCATGTGTGCAAGTTCATGTGAATGAAAAGCCTGCAAGCCTTTCACCTCAAACACTGGTGTGACATGCATGAACATCAGCGCACACTGAAGAACAAGTGTTATTGACGACACGCTCCGTTACTTGTGCATTACAGTTGACCACATGGGCAGCAGCCTCACACTTGTGTCATTTTAACTGCTTTAAACTCACCCAAACACCCAGCATTGTGTCCCGACCCGTTTGCACTGTGTGTCCGTGAGATACGCATAATACTGCCTGTAGAGCAGACCAGAGAATTCATCAGTGCACATGAAGAATCAAAGTCAAAATGATGCTTTAATAAATGTTCTGGGCCTTATCACACACAATTCAATAGTGCATGCTATTCTAACTGTCTTCATAATGTTTATAAGTTATGTGCCAACTTTTTCTATCAGCAAAATATATTTACTCAAAGTCTCCCTGAGATTTTAAGTTAATATTTCACATAATTTAACAACACATTTGCATACTCACACTCTAATATCAGTTAATGATCACATGACATGCAGGTAAACAAATTAAATATTGTATCTATTTTATTTTTGACTTTTTTTAGTGTTTTATTTTGATTGTTTTAATTAAAAAAAGAATTACATGTTATATACATTATATATATATATATATATACACAGGTCCTTCTCAAAAAATTAGCATATTGTGATAAAAGTTCATTATTTTCCATAATGTAATGATAAAAATTAAACTTTCATATATTTTAGATTCATTGCACACCAACTGAAATATTTCAGGTCTTTTATTGTTTTAATACTGATGATTTTGGCATACAGCTCATGAAAACCCAAAATTCCTATCTCAAAAAATTAGCATATCATGAAAAGGTTCTCTAAACGAGCTATTAACCTAATCATCTGAATCAACTAATTAACTCTAAACACCTGCAAAAGATTCCTGAGGCTTTTAAAAACTCCCAGCCTGGTTCATTACTCAAAACCGCAATCATGGGTAAGACTGCCGACCTGACTGCTGTCCAGAAGGCCATCATTGACACCCTCAAGCGAGAGGGTAAGACACAGAAAGAAATTTCTGAACGAATAGGCTGTTCCCAGAGTGCTGTATCAAGGCACCTCAGTGGGAAGTCTGTGGGAAGGAAAAAGTGTGGCAAAAAACGCTGCACAACGAGAAGAGGTGACCGGACCCTGAGGAAGATTGTGGAGAAGGACCGATTCCAGACCTTGGGGGACCTGCGGAAGCAGTGGACTGAGTCTGGAGTAGAAACATCCAGAGCCACCGTGCACAGGCGTGTGCAGGAAATGGGCTACAGGTGCCGCATTCCCCAGGTCAAGCCACTTTTGAACCAGAAACAGCGGCAGAAGCGCCTGACCTGGGCTACAGAGAAGCAGCACTGGACTGTTGCTCAGTGGTCCAAAGTCATTCGGAAATCAAGGTGCCAGAGTCTGGAGGAAGACTGGGGAGAAGGAAATGCCAAAATGCCTGAAGTCCAGTGTCAAGTTCCCACAGTCAGTGATGGTCTGGGGTGCCATGTCAGCTGCTGGTGTTGGTCCACTGTGTTTTATCAAGGGCAGGGTCAATGCAGCTAGCTATCAGGAGATTTTGGAGCACTTCATGCTTCCATCTGCTGAAAAGCTTTATGGAGATGAAGATTTCGTTTTTCAGCACGACCTGGCACCTGCTCACAGTGCCAAAACCACTGGTAAATGGTTTACTGACCATGGTATTACTGTGCTCAATTGGCCTGCCAACTCTCCTGACCTGAACCCCATAGAGAATCTGTGGGATATTGTGAAGAGAAAGTTGAGAGACGCAAGACCCAACACTCTGGATGAGCTTAAGGCCGCTATCGAAGCATCCTGGGCCTCCATAACACCTCAGCAGTGCCACAGGCTGATTGCCTCCATGCCACGCCGCATTGAAGCAGTCATTTCTGCAAAAGGATTCCCGACCAAGTATTGAGTGCATAACTGAACATAATTATTTGAAGGTTGACTTTTTTTGTATTAAAAACACTTTTCTTTTATTGGTCGGATGAAATATGCTAATTTTTTGAGATAGGAATTTTGGGTTTTCATGAGCTGTATGCCAAAATCATCAGTATTAAAACAATAAAAGACCTGAAATATTTCAGTTGGTGTGCAATGAATCTAAAATATATGAAAGTTTAATTTTTATCATTACATTATGGAAAATAATGAACTTTTATCACAATATGCAAATTTTTTGAGAAGGACCTGTATGTATATGTTAGGATAGGACAATATTTGGCCAAGATACAACTATTCGAAAATCTGGAATCTGAGGGTGCAAAAAAATCAAAATATTGAGAAAATCGCCTTCAAATCGCCTGTATGTATGTATGTATGCATGTACGTACATACATACATACATACATACATACATACGATTTGAAGGCGATTTTCTCAATATTTAGATTTTTTAAGTACAGTTGAGCTTCTGTTTCAATGTTCGCTGATCAATGTTTTTATGTGAATAAAAGGCTAAATTTTATCTGTACAGTTCTTCATATAAAGCGATTGAAAATTCATTTAAAGTCTCTTCAGAAAATTAGGACTGATCTGCTCAATTCATATGGATTAGTTTTAGGATCTCTTTATGAAGTTTTTGAGGCGAAAAAGTGGTAGTTGCGTAGACTGTCAATGGAGGGACAGAAATTACTCAGATTTCATCAAAAAGATCTTGTGTTCCGAAGATGAACGAAAATTTGAAACGACATTAGGGTGAGTAATTAATGACAGAATTTTCATTTTTGGGTGAACTAACCCATTAATTATTCCATTAATTATTAGCTTTTCATCAGGTTACAAAACCCAGTTTGGGAAACCCTGGATTAGAAAAATTTAACAACTTTTCTTCAATCATTTTTATGATTTTTATCCATTGGGAAAAATTGCTCCCTTCGTTTTTTTCTTGTTTTACTCTAAATTACATCAGACGTTGAAAGTAAAATGAGTTGTGAATGCCATTTTGTTATATATTGCACTAAATACAAGGATAAAGCGTGTTTGGTTGGCACCTACCGTACGGTAGGGGCAGTGATGATACCGACGAACAGAATTCTGCACCAGCTGAGAGCGTGGCATGCTGGGAACACGAAGATGTGCTTCAGGAAGAACGTGTTCAGCTCTGTCAGCTTTAGTGAGAGAGAGAGAGAGAGAGAGAGAGAGAGAGAGAGAGAGAGAGAGAGAGAGAGAGATTATTTTATGCAACGAACCAAAATTAAAAAGAGCTTTTTGGAAAAACTAAATCCAATGACCCTTGAGAACTGGGACAAAACAGAGACACAGCAGTGAATTAATAAAGTTCTGTGAAATGTCAGAAATGTTATGCAATAAACCAAAAGAAAAACTAGATGCAATTTTTGGATTCTTAGTTTTGGAAAAATAAAGTTTTATGTAATGAATTCATCTGTTAATAGATTAATTTGTCTTTTGGTGCGACTGTCACATCAAACGTGTATTACAAGTAATGATAAACTAAACTAACTTCAATATCAATAAAGAAATGCATGGATGGTTTTAAAAACCTATTGTCAAGTAAATATCATTTGTATAGCGCCTTTCACAATACGCATTGTTTCAAAGCAGCTTTACAGAAAATCATGACGTTAATGTTTCTAAAACCTTATTATCTTCATGTTGCATTTAGCACATTCGATTTTTCACATTTTGCAATGATAAAACAATCAAGCATTTGAAATTTGCTACTGAATAGTCAGAAAATCTAATAAAACAACATTTAACACAAATCATATTTTTGCACATCACATGTATTAAATGCAGCAGTCATTCTTTTTTATGGTGCTGTTGTTTTAACCTGAGCTACTTAAACAAGGCAAATGATCTAAACCCCCAGAGTGGAAATATGACTACTTTTGAAACAAAAATCAGTTCAGATTATGCTTCAGAGATTCACAGGACAACAAAACCAGTATTCAATTGTCAACTAATTTGGTCACAGTCTCTGAAGTGGAAATGAAGGCTCACAGACTCCCCTCCGAAGAATTCCCATTTCAAAGACATTTAATTACTATTTAAAGGGCCCTCAATAGGGAGCGAAGAGACCGGCCTCCCTCTCGCACAATAGAGAATGAAGAGCGTGCTTTCATCGCCATGGAAACGAGTCGGCATTTCTAGTCTGATTGCCCGTTCTCTCTAGAGAACTCAAATGACCCACATTTTTGAGCTAGTTAAAGCTAGTTAAATTAATTATTTTATTGCAAATATTTAACCTTAGGTAGTACTTTAACTTTTAAGTAGTTTTAACTTTTATAATGTAATGTGGTATTAAATTATTATAATTATTAATTAAATTTATTAAATGGTATTTAACTTCATACCATGGTCTGTCTGAATACTCGATTCTGATTGGCTGGAAGGTATACATGAAACCTGTTCAATGCATAGGTAGTTCCAATCAGTTGAATTACCCTTCTGTATTAATGCACTGCTTTCATTGAAACACATACACACCACTTCACATAGAGATCAGAGATTGCACTGCGCACATACAAACATTCAGGAGCGCAGAAACTCATCAACACTGCCTCCTGATTTTATTATTAAATTAGCTTCAATACTGAATCGCTACATAATATTTCTCAGCAACGAGGGGGTAACATCGCTGGTTTTGAAGTTTTTGAAACTCTAACTTGTAGCTTCACTATTAGTAGAAAGATGCTGCACAGATGCAGGTAATTCACACACGCATCTCTCTCTCTCTCTCGATAAATAGTTCAAATAAATGCTATAATTCATTCATATAAATAAGATGTTACCGCATTACTTTATCACAGTGTCTGATTCAAAGTGGGCAGAATGCTAGATCTAACAAGTCGTAACTGATGAAAATAGCTGTCATTTTTACCCTTCCAGTCAAATAACAGCTTTAAATTGCGAATGCTGGCAAATGACCATGGTATAAGCGTGATAATCCACGGCTAGCTGTGCATTTAACAATTTGAATGCACTCCATTTCACGTGAGGTAGCTCTTTGCGCTCACGATTTTAAAGCCCAAAAAAGTGCACCCATCCATCATAAAAGTAATCCACACTATGCTGCAAACATCAATAACAGCTATAACTTGTCAATGCTGGCAAATGACCATGGTTCATCGGCTTTCCTGTAGCTCAGTGGTTAGAGCATGGCACTATGCAATGCCAAGGTCATGGGTTCGATCCCAGGGATTGCACATACTCAGATACAAATGTATAGTATAATGCAATGTAAGTCGCTTTGGATAAAAGCGTCTGCCAAATGCATAAATGTAAATGTAAATGGTATAAGCGTGATAATCCACGGCTAGCTGTGCATTTAACAATTTGAATGCACTTCATTTCACGTCAGGTAGCTCTTTGCGCTCATGATTTTGAAGCCCAAAAAAGTGCACCCAGACATCATAAAAGTAATCCACACTATGCTGCAAACATCAATAACAGCTTTAACTTGTCAATGCTGGCAAATGACCGTGGTATAAGCGTGATAATCCACGGCTAGCTGTGCATTTAATGATTTGAAAGCACTCCATTTTGCGTCAGGTAGCTCTTTGTCTCCATGTCGCACATTAAAATCATTTAATGCACAGGAAGCTGTGGAAAATCCCTTACATATTTATCAAAATTTCTCATTATATAAGAGGAATATTTATAAATTCTCACTTCGTCCTTCATCTTAAATGCATTTCACAATGCATTCTGGGATTGAACTAAACGAATTAGGTTTTGAATGAAAACTAAAATGTGTTTTATTGTCAAACATTGGCTGATGAAGACGCAAATCGACTCTGAAAGACTGACCTGCCATATGATCATGAACAGATAGACTCCTGTCACCCTCTGCAAGGAAGACTTGGGGTCGAACCAGCGCACATACGTCCAGCTGGCAGGCGTGAACTGTAAAACTGCACGTTTGATCTTGCCCGTGGTGCTGTGGATGTGTCTGTGCGGCGGAGAAACACAATTCTTCACCATATCTAGCCACTGTAAATGCTGCAAAATTCTCAGAATCCAGTTTCAAATGAATCAGAACTCTTACTTGATACTGGCCCAGTGATACGTGCGCATCTCTAAGAAACGGCAGACGGTCATTCCCAGCCAGATGCCTCCGCCGTTACACAACAAGATATCCAGGATTACTTGATCCCACCAGCACTCCGCAAAATTAGGAAGAAGATGCATGAAGAACAACTGTAGGGAGAGATTATATTTGAGTATTATTGTGCAACTCTGTGTGTTTGCGCTCTTCAAGAGACTCAATGATTTACATTTTTTACCATTAACATGTTTCTAACTAACAATGTAATACTGTAATTTGCATAAAAACACACATCAAACAACTAGGGCTGGGATGATACATCGATTCTCCATCAATACAATGAATCTGGATTGATCCTGATATTTTCTTTCTCGAATCGATTCTGAGCTTAGTTTTAACAAACAACTTAAAATGGAGGATGAAGTGAGAAATACTGATAAATTCTCACTTTGTCCTTCATCTTGGATGATTTGTTTTTCACTGAGCATTTCACAGTGCATTCTGGGATTGCTGAATTAAAGGGATAGTTCACCCAAAAAATAAAAACACACCAGACCTTTAAATGTAACAATTTCTTTTATATTTAGGCAAACATAATCAAACTGTCATTTGCTGTGAATCATCATATATTGTCTTCTATGAATCATCGTGATGCACCAAAACTGGATCGCTCTCATTATAATCAGACGCATGCTATAAGTGAAACAATTCATCAAAACAAAATAAGGAACAGCAGGAATTGCAGACGTTTACCTCGGTGAGCTCCCAGGTGATGCTGATGGTCCAGCACAGGCCGTAGCTGCGGATGAGCAGAGCCTTCATGCCCCATCCCCAGAAATGACTGAAGGCGAAGATGTCAAAGTGGCTGAGGATTCGCTCCCATGTGATCACATGACAGTTCACCGCATACTCCTGTCAATCATCACAACACCAGACGGACATCGGTGACATCAGTGTAGTTTAATATATACACACACATACATATATAATATATATATATATGTTCATAATATATATCTATATAGAGAGTTTTATTCATCTTTATTTCAGTTTTATTTATTTTACACCATTTTTAGTTCAACTATATGTAATGTTAGCTTTTTTTTCCTTTTTTTTTTAAGTTAAACTCATTTCATGTAACAAAAACATTTTTATGTTTTAGTGAACTATAATAATCCTGATTTTTGAGCTCTGGCAGAGGGGAAATTATTTTGTCCATTTTAGGGCTTAATCATAATGACATCATTTTCATTGATGGGTGAACGACGACTTTAACAACACAGCTGAGTCAGATTTCCCTGAATCACTGACCATGATGTCAGCTTCCCGTTTGGCGTAGCGGAGATTGGGATCCAGCCAGTACATGAGAGACTTCACCTGCTCCCAGTTCAGGAAGATGATGAAAACGAGGAAGAGGAAGTACAGCACACTCAGTCCTGCACAACGACATAAAACATGCACTTCAGAAAAGATGAAGGTGGAAAATCACATTAACATACACTTAGATACGACCTCAGATCTGCCCTCATCATTTATTCATGTTTAAAAATCATCTCACTGTGTGTGTATCATTAAGCTTCATAATTGGCCATCAAGGTCACATAAACACATCTGATCCACTCACCGAACACTATCCGCCATATTGCTGGATGGGGTCTAGTGAACGGACCTGAAAAGAGACAGAAGTTATGAATATGGCTGCATGATATTGGAAAAACATGACTTTACGATATTTAGTTTTTCTGCTAAATGTATTGCGAAATGGAAAACATACAGACATTTTTTAACAGATGACTTGATTAGCTATATTTGGAAAGAATGAATCATTCTAGAATAAGTTGTGTGATTTTGTTGGAGAGTTCATTTGGATAGAAAATAAAAATAATAATTAAAAGGTGGAAAAATCTTTTTTTAATCTGAAGACTTTTAATGGCAAAATCCTTTTAGGGCTGAACAATTGGTTACACTTTATTTTGAGGTCACAGTTACATTGTACTTTGAATACCGAGTAATATTAATTAACGTAATATGTAGTACTTATAAAGATATGGTTAGGTTTAGGGTTAATTACTTGTAATTATGCAAATTACTGACAATGGAAGCCTCACGGATTTCATCAAAAATATCTTAATTTGTGTTTAGAAGATGAACGAAGGAATTTCCATTTTTGGGTGAACTAACCCTTTAATAAAATTATTTTAAATTTGTAAATAAAACAAATTATTGGAGTGTATGTTTATTTCCATGTTTAACTGAATGTCTGAATGCCATTTCTTTGTAATTAACTGTGATATTTACTAGCAATTTCTGAGGGAGAAAAAAAGAAATTCTAGTGTTGAAAGTGTTTTAAAAAACATATTTTCATATTCCACATTCCCACTGTTTTTGACCAATTCAATATGACTAAAATAAAATTACTGTGATTATTATTAAATAGAAATATCTAAATAATGTCATACTGTAAAAATATTAAAAAATATTAAAAAATATTTAATACTATATAATATTACATTTTTTTATTTTAGTGTAAAATACACAATATCACAATACTACTAATAATCAATCAATTGATTTTAATTTGATGAATAATTTCTTCATTTTGAAAAGATAACCTATCAAGCTTTTATTTTGATGGGTTGCCAGCAAATTAAAATATGCATTGCCGGTTTCAGAGTGAAGCTGTGTTCATTTACACGCGTGCAGCTCATAACATTAAGTGTGTAAATGCCGCGCTTTGCTCTGAAACAAGAATCACATATATTTATTTAGTAAATCTGCAGGATCACACTAAGGCATATTGCAATGCAATATAAATTTTATTCAATATCATGAAGCCTTAATTATGAAACTGAACAGAACCATGTGACCATGATGATCATAAAACACTGGAGCTCTCAGATACCAGCCCGACTCTTACCGTTTGGGAAGGCAAGAACGCTGATGACCAAGAAAAACGAGATGACCAGGATGAGACCCACCCAGAGGTTATTGTCATGGTTTCCATCATCTCTGCAATGGAAACATGTGGTCATACACTCAAATACACTCCGCACAAACAGACCATCTTCCTCTTTCTATTTTCACCAGTTTCACATTTCATCATACACACCAAAAAAAAACAGTAGATGCTTGCAATCAGACACATCATGCAATTTCATTTTATTGAACATTTCGAAAACATATTTTTTTCATTGCCAAATATTTTCCACGTATTCTACCTCAAATCCCTTAAATGTCATGATGAAATAAAAGTTGTGACAGATCTTTTGTTCCGTATTGTGATGTACATCTGTGCGTAATGAATTATCTGGAAAAAAATGCAATGCGGTAATTTGGTTCTCTCCGTCGTTTGTTTCATTAGATGTTGGGATGCCAAACATGGAGGCAGAACTGAATGCGAGATGGCGTTGGTGGGGTTTAAAGGTGCCGTAGAACGTCTTTTTAAAAGATGTAATATAAGTCTAAGGTGTCCCCTGAATGTGTTTGTGAAGTTTCAGCTCAAAATACCCCATAGATTTTTTTTAATGAATTTTTTTAACTGCCTATTTTGGGGCATCATTAAATATGAGCCGATTTACGCTGCGGCCCCTTTAAATCTCGTGCTCCACGCCCACGGAGCTCGCGCTTGCCTTAAACAGCATAAACAAAGTTCACACAGCTAATATATCCCTCAAAATGGATCTTTACAAAGTGGTCGTCATGCAGCATGTCTAATCGCGTAAGTATGGTATTTATTTGGATGTTTACATTTGATTCTGAATGAGTTTGATGGTGCTCCCTGGCTAAAGCTAACATTACACACTGTTGGAGAGATTTATAAAGAATGAAGTTGTGTTTATGAATTATACAGACTGCAAGTGTTTAAAAATGAAAATAGTGACGGCTCTCTTGTCTCCGTGAATACAGATTACAAACTTTAACCACATTTAACAGTACATTAGCAACATGCTAACAAAACATTTAGAAAGACAATTTACAAATATCACTAAAAATATCATGATATCATGGATCATGTCAGTTATTATTGCTCCATCTGCCATTTTCGCCGTTGTCCTTGCTTGCTTACCTAGTCTGATGATTCAGCTGTGCACAGATCCAGACGTTAATACTGGCTTGTCTAATGCCTTGAACATGAGCTGGCATATGCAAATATTGGGGGCGTACATATTAATGATCCCGACTGTTACGAAGGAGGAAACAACGGTGTTTGAGACTCACTGTATGTCATTTCCATGTACTGAACTCTTGTTATTTAACTACGCCAAGATAAATTTAATTTTTAATTCTAGGGCACCTTTAAGTGAACTAACAGATTGGAGAAGTCTGATGCTTTCACTGGAAGATTCAGTTCACAGGTCACAAAAAATGAGAAAAAAATATGAAATGCATACATGGATGAATCGTTCACAATAAGATCAATTCATTTCATTCCAACTTTGAGAAAATTCTCCAGTACTTTCTTGACACGAAAAAGAAAATGCAACCAATTTTAATACTGTATATTTAAGTGAAACGCTACTGAACAAGGTTAAAAATGCAAGACAGAACTTGATTTTATTCATCTCTTTTTAACTGGATTGTAAAAAGCGAGCATTGCTCACTGGAATGGAGGCAGATGTGCATGCAACAAAATGGCTGAACAAAAAAATGCACAGATGAATTGTTCACATTAAAGACCAGCAATATGCATTAAGACAATAAAAAATGGCAACTTAATCACCACCATAAAATTCAAATGGACCATTCTTATTTTTTAATGGAATATTGCAGCATTTATTATAAATGTTTCATCTGTGCTGTGCACATCATTATATTTTTTTAATTCATGTGCCTCGTAATCAAAATAACTTCCCCTCCCTCTTGCACCGACATCCCTTCCTTTCTCGGATGACGTGTTTACTGGCATGAGGGCGGGGCAACCTGTCACATGAGAGCCACCAAAAGCAAACCACAACCATCCAATCAATTCCTTATGAACAAAATCAAGCCCCGCCCTACATTTTTTCTTGTTTGAGAAGTCGGATAAACATCACAATAAGGAAGACTATCGCAACTTCCGACTTTTAAATATCCTATGAATATAAGCGTAATAATTTGAATAGCCAAATAGTCTCCTGTTTACATCAAATACATGAATTTGCTACTTCCAAACTTATATAAAATGGCGGTATTGGGGGGAGGGACACGGTCTTTATGGAAAGCATTTCATTGAATAAAAATGTCCTCGAGTGCAGGATGACGTAATCAATATTTTTGTCCGTTTTCCCGGAAGTGAAATGCGCACTTTGATATAAGGTCGTTTTAGTCGACTTTAGAAACACACACGCGCACATAGGTGACCTCAAAACAACAAACGCGCATTAAAAGCCACATTAGGCAGATTTCGATTCGAAACGACGTGTTGCTATAGTAACATGCTGTTATTGCAACTCTTTGTGTGGCTTTAGGGTTGTGCGTCACTCACCGCGTAAACGCGAAGTACATGAGGCTGAGCACGGTGCATGTCAGCAGGGTGATTGTGTGCGGCTTGTAGAAGAACTCGATGGTGATGTCCTCCACCTGCTGTTCGTTGATCATGCGGAAATGCATTCTATAATTCACATCATCTTTACTGAGTGTCCGAGAGCCGAACGTTGAAGCCATGCACGGGAGATCAGCAGATCGGCGTCTTTCCTCTCTGTCCTGGATTCACCTTTGATTACCGTGATGTTAGCAGCTCTCTCTCCCTCTCTGGCGTCTGCTGCAAGAATGCAACCCGGATGACGGCCATGCATGTGTGCTCTCCGGCTCCGCGCGCGTCAAATGCATGTACTCAATCCGCTGCTCAGAGAGAGCGATGCATGCACCAAGCAGAAAGATGGCAGACACTTTAGGTGAAAACAGAAAATTCCGGGTATTTTCATTGGTGTGCATGCAGCGCCAGGAGTACAGCCGCTATGGCAAGCCGAGTGGGCCAAACGTTCGAGTTTCTCACGCGCTCAAGGTCACACACATGTGTGTGTTTTGGATTTACACGCAAACATTGGTTTATATGTCATGAGTCATATACAGTGGCCCCAAAAAGTGGATACTTAAAAAATTAAGTGTTACATTTGAGAGTTTTATACATAAAAACAGCATTGTTTTTGAAAAATATCATTAAAATGATGTCCAGTCACAGCTGAAATGTGTTTCTCCAATATCTCTTATTTTATCTTTCTGTCAAATATTTTGTTTGTAAGTGTGTTTGCGAGCTTTCTTTACAATAAATGATTTGATATTTGTATGTAATCAGTGTTGGGTGTAATTCATTAAAGGGTTAGTTCACCCAAAAATGAAAATTCTGTCATTTATTACTCACCCTCATGCCGTTTCACACCCGTAAGACCTTTGTTAATCTTCGGAACACAAATTAAGATATTTTTGTTGAAATCCAATGGCTCCGTGAGGCCTTCATAGGGAGCAATGGACACTTCCTCTCTCAAGGTCCATAAAAGTACTAAAAACATATTTAAATCAGTTCATGTGAGTACAGTGGTTCAATATTAATATTATAAAGCGACGAGAATATTTTTGGTGCGCCAAAAAAAACAAAATAACGTCTTATTTAGTGATGGCCGATTTCAAAACACTGCTTCAGGAAGATTCGGAGCACAGATGAATCAGTGTGTCGAATCTACTGTTCGGAGCGCCAAAGTCACGTGATTTCAGCCTTTGGCGGTTTGATACGCGATTCGAATCATGATTCGACACACTGATTCATTTATGCTCCGAAGCTTCCTGAAGCATTGTTTTGAAATCGGCCATCACTAAATAAGTCGTTATTTTGTTTTTTTGGTGCTCCAAAAATATTCTCGTTACTTTATAATATTAATATTGAACCACTGTACTCACATGAACTGATTTAAATATGTTTTTAGTACCTTTATGGATCTTGAGAGAGGAAATGTCATTGCTCCCTATGGAGGCCTCACTGAGCCATCGGATTTCAACAATTATCTTAATTTGTGTTCTGAAGATTAACGAAGGTCTTACGGGTGTGGAACGGCATGAGGGTAAGTAATAAATGACAGAATTTTCATTTTTGGGTGAACTAAACCTTTAAGTCATTACTGTAATTGAATTACTTCTCACTTGAAAAAGTAAGGGATTACTCTTAATTTTTGTGCAATTGAATTATAGTTACTTCTGATGCAATTGCATTAAATATGTATTGATTATAGAACAATTCTATATAAAACAATAGTGGATTTAACATTTATCAAAATTGAATGTTAAAATTTATGTTTTTTAATGTAACCTTCTCCCTTTAAATACTTTGGTCAATTCAAGAAAATTCTTTGTAATTTTATATTATCTATTTTAAATAATTAAAAGTGTTTTACACCGTTTTCAACTAAAAATGTTAAACTTTTTATGCATTTTGGCCATTCATTTACACGACAATGGCGTTTTGGGGTCCTGAAAACAAAAACTTTTGAAAACAGGTTTAAAAGTGCAAGTTTTTGAAAACTATATCATTATCGTCTCCGTGTAAACAACAAACACACAAATTTGTAAAAACGGTGACCTCATGCGCATGCATATTACATGTTGAGTCTATCGGCACATAGTGTTTTCTTTACAAAGTGACATCGCCAACTACTGGCCTGGCAGCAGAATACAGCGTTTTTAGATGTTTTCAAAGATCTTTCAGCTCAAAATACCCCACAGATAATTTATTATAGCTTGTCAAATTTTGCCCCTATTTGCATGTGAGCAAAAACTCACCGTTTTTGTGTGTGTCCCTTTAAATGCAAATGGGGGGTGGAGATGGGTAGGTGGAGATGGATAGGTTTAGATCCAGGGGGTGGAGATGGGTAGGTTTAGGGATATGTAAAGTGGGAGGGGTTGAATCTAGATCCAACCCCACCCCCTGGATCTTGTGTTCTACAGTGAGGACCATCTCCGCACTTTGGTTGCTCCACAACAACAAAGCTGGAGAATCTCACGCAGCCAAAATGAGGATTGTCAGTAACGCTGTTCAGCCTTACATTGTTCAAACCGGAGTCGACACTGATGGAGAGACTCAGGAAGAAGTTACAACTTTTCGAATGCATCTGGACATTTCTGAATGGTTTGTGGATAAATTTATGTAGTTGCTGTGGAGTTGATTCAACTCATCCACTAGCATGTGCCGTCATGTTAAACTTTTGTGCAAATCCAGCGTTGAATTGACCCTCGTTTGTGAAGCAGTCTGGCGTAAAATGACGGCATGGTAACAACACTCTATTACAACAACTCTTCCTCTTCTCTAAAGCAGCCCAACATGGCCTCACCCCCTTTGTTGTGTGTTCTCGGGGGCGGGGTTTATGTCAATTTTAGGGTTTGTGATGTCACCAACCTGGGAAGAAGCTCACTGTAGTCCCTACCAGCCGCTTATTGTAGTCCTTAAAAAGTGATTTCTGTAAAAGAAAATATCTCCCTTTGCATTGAACTTTGAGCGTCGTAACTTTGCAGATGTTGTTTATGATCAAACAGCAACATTACACACTAACTAAAGATAAAAAAGTCAAATCATAATCAAGGACCCCTTTAAGTGTGACTGAAGTGTTCAAGTGCTTTTTGAGGTCATTGTAGCTGTTCATGTTTGATAGTGGTGAGATGTTTTTTAGGTGTGAGTTATATTTGATGTAGAATAAAATTCTGCAAACCACTAGACATCTAAAAAAACGACCCTATAGGTCGTTTTTTAAGCACCATATTACGACCTATATTCACGTTTTGAAGTCATGCGCCCTCTAGTAGTCGTAAAAATAATGACAGTGTCGTGTTACGTCTGTCGTCATGAAATGACGTATGACTCTCGTTACCAATCAAAATGCGTGTTTATTTAAATGCAATGTGTGGATGTTTTACACTATTTCTCCTTTTTCCATTTACCAAAATTAAATTTTATTCATGACTACACCCTCCCCATCCCTAAATCTAACCTTAGTGATTTATAGTGCATTTACACTTTATGAGCACATGTGTTCCCTGGGATCGAACCCACGATCGCATGATCACATGATTCCATATTGTTATTGCAATGCTCTACCAGTTGAGCTACGCGAAACCTAATATATGACACAGATAAAAGGGAACAATCCATTAAAATGAAAGCAAATGCTCC
>RJVU01051648.1:5106656-5124436 GCA_003731715.1 Anabarilius grahami
GATGCACAGAAGTGTACTTTTTTTCCAAATTGATTCATTTTAAAACAATTCATTTTCAATTACTTTAGTAAACATTGTGTAAAATAAATATAAATTTAATTGCAGCAGTTGTTTTGCTTGTGTTATTTACTATCTTTAAATAAAATTTTAATATCAGTCAACCACAAATTATCATGACAGTAGTTGACATGATGCAGCAAACTAGACACAATGCAATAAAAAAAAAAACAATTCTTTACCGATTCATAGAACTCGTAGAGGTTGTGCAGGACCTCCAGTTCGTTCTTGCGCGCCTCGCTCCGCTGCAGGACGGCGCTAATGTGCTGTTTGACCTCTTGAAGGGCTGAGCCAGCTTTAGACTCCCTCAACAGCGCTGCAGCTTTCTTCTGCTGTTCCTACAGGAGCAAAATTAAGACCACATTTAGTTGACCCTTGAATACAAAGCAACTTAAGACCCTTTCACACGATTCACCTCAATGTTTCCCTACACAATTATGGTGTCTATTTTAAACTGTCAAAACTTATAAAGCAGGCAGGTAGGTACTGTAGGTCACATGACAGTACCAACATGGTGGATGTAGTTCGTCCAAATTTAATTCATACTACCCCTATTCATACTATATAGAACATCGTTTTTTATGGGTCGCGAAGTGTGTTCAAATTCAAATGTAGTACCTATTTAGTATGTGATTTTGAACGCAGGCAAATATTTTATTATTTCATTAATTCATAATTAATGGAACTCCCGTAGCTAAACCAGTAGATCATGGCGTCAGATTAAGGCATCGGTTTCCCTGTAAACTTTAATTGTCAACACTGTGTCCAGTAGCCCAGGAGAAGGTCAAACTTGACGTTGTCGAGCCTCTTGATCATCCTGGGACAGTAACATGCCAGCTCCCCTTTTCTTTCTTTTCCTTCTTTCAACATATGAAACTACATGGACACTTACTGTGGACTCGTCCATGAACTGGGCCAGACTCTGTCTCATGTCCTGAATGGAGCTCAGAGAGAGACTATACGAGTCCAAAGGAGCCAAATGTTTCTCACTCTCCACATAAAACCACCTCTTCACCTGAGGAGAGAGACAGAAAAACATTATCATCCCACAGCCTTTCATAATAATCAGTTATTATTTGAATAAAAAAGTAACAGTAAGGTCACAGAAGTAAAAAAAAGTCATTTACACCACAGACAACCTGATTTTTAATGCTAATGTATTTTAACGAGCTGCCCTATTATTACTTAATGTGGGATGTTGTAGTGTAGACAGTGGTTGTGTTTTCTGATCAAAAACAGAGATATAAAAACACAAAACCCTGAGTGATTTGATTGCATAATCCACAATGCCTTATTTTGTTTCACATTCAACTCTTTCTTGAAGAACGATCAGATATGCCTATAGAGAAAATGAATACATGCAGAAGCAATACTGCTCAAAGTGCATCACTGTATTTGTGGATTCATGTCACACTTTAGTTTGGGGAACACATTCACTATTAACTATGACTTTTGCCTCAATAAACGGTTATTCTTTATTTTACAGTGCCGTAGTTACATTGTAATTACTCAAATATGTACTGAGTACTATTAATTAACTACATGTACTTACTATAGAGTTACATTTAGGGTTAGGGTTTGGATTAGGGTTAGTTACTTGTAACTATGCATAATTTACTGTTATTACTATAATAAGTACATGTCGTAACGTGTAACTGTGACACTGTAAAATAAAGTGTTACCCAATAAACTCCTAATATATGGCTTATTAATAGTTAGTAAGGTAGTTTTTAAGTTTAAAGGGTTAGTTCACCCAAAAATGAAAATTCTGTCATTTATTACTCACCCTCATGCCGTTCCACATCCGTAAGACCTTCGTTAATCTTCGGAACACAAATTAAGATATTTTTGTTGAAATCCGATGGCTCCATGAGGCCTCCATAGGGAGCAGTGACATTTCCTCTCTTAAGATCCATTAATGTACTATAAACATATTTAAATCAGTTCATGTGAGTACAGTGCTTCAATATTAATATTATAAAGCGACGAGAATATTTTTGGTGCGCCAAAAAAACAGAATTACGACTTACATAGTGATGGCCGATTTCAAAACACTGCTTCAGGAAGCATCGGAGCATAATGAATCAGCGTGTCGAATCTGCTGTTCGGAGCGCCAAAGTCACGTGATTTCAGCCGTTGGCGGTTTGACATGCGATCCGAATCATGATTCGACACACTGATTCATAATGCTCCGGACCAGTACAAATACGGTTTGTACAGTATAAAAACCATTACGCCTATGGAGAGTCCCCACTAAGATAGCAAAACAAACCTGTGTGTGTGTGTGTGTGTGTGTGTTCTTGTTTATATTACATCGTGGGGACATTTGTAATAAAAACCTGAGTTCACCTACATTGTGGGGCCCAGCCAGCGGTCCCCACGAGGGAAATGGATTAATAAACATACTAAATGATGTTTTTTTGAAAATGTAAAAATGCAGAATGTTTCCTGTGATGGTTAGGTTTAGGGATAGGGGTAGTGTAGGGGGANGTGTTTTGAAATCGGCCATCACTATGTAAGTCGTAATTCTGTTTTTTTGGCGCACCAAAAATATTCTCGTCGCTTTATAATATTAATATTGAAGCACTGTACTCACATGAACTGATTTAAATATGTTTTTAGTACATTAATGGATCTTGAGAGAGGAAGTGTACATTGCTCCCTATGCAGGCCTCACGGAGCCATCGGATTTTAACAAAAATATCTTCATTTGTGTTCTAAGATTAACAAAGGTCTTACGGGTGTGGAACGGCATGAGGGTGAGTAATAAATGACAGAATTTTCATTTTTGGGTGAACTAACCCTTTAAGTATTGGGTAGGATTAAAGGAGATCATGAAGAATAAGGCATTAATATGTGTTTTTTAAGAACTAATAAACAGCCAATATATTAATATGTGTGCTAATAAGCAACTAGTTCATAGTGAGAATTGGTCCCTAAACCAAAGTGTTACCATGATAAATCACAGTGTTTTTCACCTCCTCATGTCGCTCCTGTAGCGTGCGCAGCTCCAGTAGCGTCTCCAGCTGCTGCAGTGATTTATTAGACAGAATGACGAGTTTGTGGACCTCCTCATCCACCTGGTTATACAGCGCACTGACCATATCCACAGCGTCTCTGCACACAACACAACACAAGGTTAAACTTAGTGAAACTTAGGGTGAACAAATTGTTCCTTTGAACTGATTCTTTTTAGTGAAATGGTTGAACCAGCTCACCAAATCAGACTGAACCGCCTGAAACAAAAAGGGTTAGTTCACCCAAAAATGAAAATTCTGTCATTAATTACTCACCCTCATGTTGTTCCACACAAGTAAGACCTTCGTTCATCTTCAGAACACAAATTAAGATATTTTTGATGAAATGGCTCAGTGAGGCCTGCATTGACAGCAAGATAATTAACACTTTCAATGCCCAGAAAGTTCATGTGACTACAGTAGTTCAACCTTAATGTTATGAAGCGACGAGAATACTTTTTGTGCGCCAAAAAAACAAATCATCGAATCTTCTGTTTTGAATCAGTGGTTTGGAGCGTGTATCGAACTGCCAAAGTCATGTGATTTCAGTAACTGAGGCTTCGTTACGTCATAAGTGTTTCGAAATTTCAGTGGTTCACCACTAGGGGGCGTGACTTTGGCAGTTTGATAAGCGCTCCGAACCACTGATTCAAAACAAAAGATTCGTAAAGCTTCGAAGCTTCGTGAAGCAGTGTTTTGAAATCACCCATCACTAGATATTGTTGAATAAAGTCACTGTTTTGTTTGTTTTTTTTGCACACAAAAAGTATTCTCGTCACTTTATAACATTAAGGTTGAACCACTGTAGTCACATGAACTGTTTTAAATATGTCTTTAGAAGCTTTCTAGGCATCTGAAAGTGTAAATTATCTTGCTGTCAATGCAGGCCTCACTGAGCCATCGGATTTTATCAAAAATATCTTAATTTGTGTTCCGAATGAAAGAAGGCCTTACGGGTGTGGAACGACATGAGGGTGAGTAATTACAGACAGAATTTTCATTTTGGGGTGAACTAACCCTTTAAACTATTTTATTCACTTTATATGCTTTAGACATGTAAAACATCCATATTTCACATAATTATTGGGTGCTTTGATAATAGAATTGCGTATACGTGATGCCATTGTATGACTAAATAAACAAACTGGTGAATCATTTTTTTGAACAGGTTGATTGAAACAAATTGTCTGAAAGATCCAGTTCGTGGAAAAGAATCAGACTTCCCATCACTAGTTAAACTACACATCCACCTCCAAAATTTTTTAAACAAAACAGTTACATATTTAAATATAAAAATAAAATAAAATAAAAAAAGAGGTGCAATACATTTTTGAACCGTATATTTTTAGTGAACTGGATGAACCAGCAGCCAGTTAGTCCAACATTACACTGAACTGAGAACAGTCTTTCGGACTCAAAAAGATAGTTCTCGAGTCAGATAGATTCTCCAGAGAGAAACACCACAGGGACAGTCCCATCACATTAGTGTTTTCAACTTTAATTTTGTACAAATTAATGAAAAATAAATGTACATTTTGTTTTGATAGCTCCTATTCATCCTATTTATGCAACAAAAGTTAAAACTTTAATGGTTGCATGATGAAGCACCACTTTATTTCTTCTACATCCTTGTGTTGTACTGTCCCATTGAAATCAAGGGATTCACATAAAATAAGACACAAAGGCAAAGACACTACCAGCAAAACCACAGGTCAATTTTGAGGTCTTGGGCTATTTTGCTCCACTTCAGCAGCTTTACATACACTAAACTTTACAGTTTTACTCCTATCTATATTCTGAAATACTGCACAGAAAGATTTATTCATACATCTTTCGTCTGATTTCTACAACATTATGTTTCTAAAAACATGGTGAAATTGTATTTTAACTCTAATATGTCTATTTCTGTTTTGGAAATGTATGCAAATTAATTGCATATTTAAACAAAAAAAATTAAAATACAAAATTGAATGTTTTAACATACCGTGATTAAGTAACTGGGGAAGTATCGTGATATCTATTAGTTACAAATTTACTAGTGGTGTCTTGCCTTAAAGGTTTAGTTCACCCAAAAATGAAAATTCTGTCATTTATTACTCACCCTCATGCCGTTCCACACCCGTAAGACCTTCGTTAATCTTCAGAACACAAATGAAGATATTTTAGTTGAAATCCGATGGCTCAGTGAGGCCTGCATAGGGAGCAATGTACACTTCCTCTCTCAAGATCCATAAAGGTACTAAAAACATATTTAAATCAGTTCATGTGAGTACAGTGCTTCAATATTAATATTATAAAGCGACGAGAATATTTTTAGTGCGCCAAAAAAACAGAATTACGACTTACATAGTGATGGCCGATTTCAAAACACTGCTTCAGGAAGCTTCGGAGCGTTATGAATCAGCGTGTCGAATCATGATTCGGATCGCGTGTCACACTGCCAACGGCTGAAATCACGTGACTTTGGCGCTCCGAACAGCAGATTCGACACGCTGATTCATTATGCTCCGATGCTTCCTGAAGCAGTGTCTTGAAATCGGCCATCACTAAAGTCGTTATTTAGTTTTTTTTGGCGTTCCAAAAATATTCTCGTCGCTTTATAATATTAATATTGAACCACTGTACTCACATGAACCGATTTAAATATGTTTTCGTATCCATTGCTCCCTATGGAGGCCTCACGGAGCCATCGGATTTCAACTAAAATATCTTAATTTGTGTTCTGAAGATTAACGAAGGTCTTACGGGTGTGGAATGGCACGAGGGTGAGTAATAAATGACAGAATTTTCATTTTTGGGTGAACTAACCCTTTAAGTGGAAAAATTATTAATGCACCTTTGATCTTGACAGCCAATATACCAATTAAAAGATTTAATACTCAATATAAGCATCTATCCGTCCTCTAGTGAAGGCAGTACCTGTAGTTCTCGTTTTCACACATCTCCTCTTTCCTGATCCGTGCCAGAAACGTGCCGCCCTCCAGCCGCAGGCGGTTTAGTTTTGTGTCATCCAGAATGCTCTTCATGAGATTCTTCTGCTGGCTGATGACCTCTGACACCTCCTACAGGACAGTGTTCAACTTTTAATGTTCAATTGATCTTTTCCCTCTTGGTTAGTGCAGAATCTGAATTGTGTTTCATTAAAAAAAATTATGTTGCAAAGTAATAAAGCAGCAGTTGTACGCTAGGATTGGTCAGTAACGTTTTAACCGTCTAGAGGTTTAAGACCGAACGCTAGTAATCAAGGCAATTTAAATCATTTAAAATTATGCTGCATGACTAAATGGCTTGCGACTTGAACGATACAGTATTTCCCAGAGAATGACCATAAAATGTACTACTACTTAGTGTCATTTATTCTACAAGATACACCGAATTACCTCAGACGTCTCCAGATTGCCGATATTGTTTAGTGTCTCAATGGAGCTCTGAAGGGAAGAGGTCGCAGTGCTGCAGCTCGTAGCAAACGGTTCAATTTTCTGCAACAAAACAAAACAAACTTCAATATATATATTAGGACAAAGGCGTTCGGCTGACCAACAGTGAATGTGTTGTAATTGCGCACCTGTCTGAAGTGAATGTAGTGGCTGTGGTCATATGGGAAGGTGCCATCAAAGTCTCTGGTTAGCTGAGATGAGTCAATGTGCTTCTGTAGAGCTTTCAGAGACGTCAGGACTTCACACTGAACAAGAGCAGAGCAGTTAACATAAACATGATTGTACACAGACTGAGATCAAACAGACACAACAACGAGCAGTCATTTACTCACTGGAACTGTGATGTCTCTCTCTACTTTTACTGCTGCATCTTTGTCCACGAGAAACAAAACTGAATAAAGTGCATTGGGTATAGAAGTCTGGTGGAGAGAAGAAATCAAAAAAAAAAAAACCATATGTATAAGTACAATGACTGAACAGCTTAAAGGCCCGGTCACTCCAAGGACTTTAACTATAAAGTTAAACTATAAACTATAATGATAACATTCTGTTTATTATTAACGCACACTCAGTTTTGTCGAGCTCTTTAAAGCAGACTTCAAAGATATTGTTTATCTGTGCCGTTATTGTAAGAGTTATAGTGTGGACTCTATGGAAGCTTGATTCCGCCACTAAATAAAAAAATTAAAAAGGTAATTGCGATTTTATATCTCACAATTCTGACTTTTTTTCTAGCAATATCAATATTTGAACTCGCAATTGTGAGTTATAAAGTCAGAATTGCGAGATATAGTCACAATTCTGACTTTTCTCACAATTGCAAGTTTTTATCACGCAATTCTGACTTTATATCTCACAATTCTGACTTTATATCTCACAATTCTGACTTTATAACTCACAATTCTGACTTTATATCACACAATTCTGACTTTATAACTCACAATTATGACTTTATATCTCACAATTCTGACTTTATATCACACAATTCTGACTTTATATCACGCAACTCTGACTTTATATCACACAATTAAGACTTTATAACACACAATTCTGACTTTATAACTCACAATTCTGACTTTATATCTCACAATTATGACTTTATATCACACAATTATGACTTTATATCACACAATTATGACTTTATAACTCAATTATGACTTTACATCACGCAATTATGACTTTATATCTCGCAATTCTGACTTTATATCACACAATTATGACTTTATATCACACAATTCTGACTTTATATCTCGCAATTCTGACTTTATATCACACAATTCTGACTTTATAACTCACAATTCTGACTTTATATCTCGCAATTCTGACTTTATATCACACAATTATGACTTTATAACTCACGATTATGACTTTATATCACGCAATTCTGACTTTATAACTCACAATTCTGACTTTATAACTCACAATTCTGACTTTATAACATGCAATTCTGACTTTATAACTCACAATTATGACTTTATAATTCACAATTCTGACTTTATATCACACAATTCTGACTTTATATCATGCAACTCTGACTTTATATCACACAATTATGACTTTATAACACACAATTCTGACTTTATAACTCACAATTATGACTTTATATCACACAATTCTGACTTTATAACTCACAATTATGACTTTATATCTCACAATTCTGACTTTATATCACACAATTCTGACTTTATATCACACAATTATGACTTTATAACACACAATTCTGACTTTATAACTCACAATTATGACTTTATATCACACAATTATGACTTTATAACTCACAATTATGACTTTATATCACGCAATTATGACTTTATATCTCACAATTCTGACTTTATATCACATAATTCTTGCGATTGCGAGTTATAAAGTCAGAATTGAATGATATAAAGTCAGAATTGTGAGATATAAACTCACTAAATGATTACAAAGACTAAATAGTTTAGATGATTTATTGCACGTAATAGTGCTAATAGGAATATATTTAAGTCAACAAACATCATTTTCACGGCCCTCTTCTCTCATATCTTTGCGGTGTTTGTCTGCATGTTGGGACTGATCATTTTCTCAGAGTGGGTTTAAGAGACAAGCTAATACAGGCCTCATCTCAGTCCCTGAGGACAGGCTTTCCTTTAGATATTTGACATGAACCAGGTAGAAGCTGACAGTCATCGGCTCTATACAGAGTATGACAATTAGCATGTTGAAAAAATGGCTAAAATGTGAACACAGAAGCTTTGAGCTACCCACGTAGAAGGCAACGTTCTCAGGACCTTGCGCAACGTTCCCTAAAAGTTCTCAAAAGGTGATGAAAATTCTGAACCTTTACAGAACATTCAGGATGTTCCTAAAACATCCTCTTTTGTTAATGAAAGTGCTGCAGTTTAAGGTTCCTTATATGACTTTAGGGGGACGTTCTCTTTTGGTTATTTTATGGTCAAAAAAAGAACGTTACAAAGAGGACATTTGGGACATTAACAGAACGTTCCCACACGGTCCTCTGTTGGTCATTTAATAACGTTCCTGATATGAGTTTAGGGGAACGTTCTATTTTGGCTATTTTATGGTCATGCAAGAACGTTACAAAGAGGACATTTGGGAAGTTAACAGAATGTCCTATAGTAATAGTCCCCTAAACATTCCCAGAACGTCCTGAATGTTCCCTGAAGGTCCACCAAATAACGTTCCCCAAACCTTAAAAGAACTCCACATCGTGACCGTCTCTGAACGTTCTGGGAACGTTACTAGGTGACAGGTTGTCCCGCTAAAAATGTTACGTTCCCAGAACATTCTCAGAACGTCCACTGGTATTAAGGACGTTGTCTAGTAATGTTCCCAGAACGTTCAGAGATGGTCATGATGTGGAGTTCTTTTAAGGTTTGGGGAACGTTATTTGGTGGACCTTCAGGGAACATTCAGGACGTTCTGGGAATGTTTAGGGGACTATTACTATAGGACATTCTGTTAACTTCCCAAATGTCCTCTTTGTAACGTTCTCGCGCGACCATAAAATAACCAAAATAGAACGTCCCCCTAAACTCATATCAGGAACGTTATTAAATGACCAACAGAGGACTGTGTAGCAACGTTCAGTTAATGTCCGAAATATCCTCATTGTAACGTTCTTATGTGACCATAAAAGTAACCAAATTGGAATGTCCCCCTAAAATCATATAAGGAACCTTGAACTGCAGCACTTTCATTACCAAAAGAGGACGTTTTATGTCCCAAATGTTCTGTAAAATTTCAGAATTTTTGTCACCTTTAGAGAACTTTTAGACAAAGTTGCGCAAGGTCATGAGAACGTCGCCTTCTGCGTGGGTGTTTTATACAAAATAATAAAGTTTGAAGTCACCGTTACAGAGGTGAGCGTTTGCTTTAGATTGGCTCTTGATTTTTGCTGTTTTAATATTAGATTTTCTCTGCCTGCTTTAACTGTGTTTTCAAAACACGTTAGTTACAGCAAAAAATGCAGGAGAAAGTCTGATCAGATGAATTTTGTTGTTTTGTGCTGGTGATTCAATCATCATGGAGTGTCCTGATTCATTGATCATCACCAAAATCTAAACTATGAGTGTACTAAATGTTAGTTTTGTATTAATTGAAGGATTTCCTCAAATATAATCCATCAGGAACATTTATTTATTTACCTCTCAATCATCATTACATTGCATTGCATTATAAGTTTTAAAGTTACAGAGCTTTGATCATAAAACAAAAAGCATTTAAATATCATCTTAAGACATTATTGGGAGATATGGAGTGACGACTGATATTTATATGCATTTTATGTAAGTAGTGTGCTGTATTGTTATAAAAATCTCATTGATTTACATTACAAGCTATCAGAATTCCATCTTTCTTTTTGGCCATATTAAAATCAGCATCTGCACCAAATTGCATATTTTTGCTCAATTTGAGCCTTTAAATAAAACTGAGGTGTTTTTTTTACTTCATATTCTCACTGTTTTATACTATATGAGCCATAAAAGACTGATGTATCAAATATTATACTTAACATAAAACACATGTGCAAATTGCGTTTACATTTGTAAAAAATATTTAGTCTAAATAAACTGTTTTTCTGACTATTATATTATATGTCAGGCTTTAAAAATCATAGGTTAAAATAACGAGGGCTTGAGACGTGTCATTTACAGCTGATCTGTACTAGAAGAGCGCTTCGTCTCACCTGAAACTGAGACAGAGCCGAGAACAGCGTGGAAGTGGCCTGCTGTCTGCGAGCGTCAACGAGAACCGTCAAACCCAGATCTCGTTTCTCCCTCCTGAAAGAAAAAAATGCAAGACACTTAGCGCAACGTGTTGGTCTTGCCTGTGACAACTGCCTTGTAGCAGACTGAGTCAGTAAACAGTATCCCCACTCGTGCCACCACAGAGATGGGGCTGAGATTTCGAGATGGAAACACAGGAAGTGAGACACCAGCTTTCTCACCGCAGTCTGTTGCAGTAGTAGCAGAGCAGCCCGGTGATTTCGTTTGTGGTGCGACACACGTCTGTCCACACCTGGCTCCTGGTGCACACCTGCAGCACTGCTCTCCCACTGCGGTCTTGGTTACCTGCAGCAGAGGTCAGATGAGTAACCTGAGAAATCAAACTGCACTGTTCACTAGGGCTGCACCATGTGGGGGAGAAATCTTCTGGGATTTTACTTTTGCAATTTAAAATGCATTGGAAAAACGTTCCAGGTTTGCTGTGTTTGTTTGTAGGGTTACAAAATTTGGCCCAAAAGTTTGTGATTGTATCATAATGAAATGTAAAATAATAATGTGGCAAGAAGCAGGGCGGGGACGGAAGCTGTGGGAACGGAACGATGTCAGTGGAGTAAATGTTAAAGGGTTAGTTCACCCAAAAATGTCGTTCCACACCCGTAAGAACTTTATTCATTTTCAGAACACAAATTAAGATATTTTTGATAAAATCCGATGGCTCAAAACACTGCTTCATGAAGCTTTACGAATCTTTTGTTTCGAATCAGGGGTTCCGAGCTTGTATCAAACTGCCAAAGTCACATGAACTATTGAAATTGTGAAACACTTATGATGTAAAGAAGCCTCGTTTACTGAAATCACGTGACTTTGGCGCTCCAAACCGCTGATTTGAAACAAAAGATTCGTAAAGCTTCATGAAGCAGTGTTTTGAAATCGCCCATCACTAGATATTGTTAAAAAGTCCTTATTTTGTATTTTTGGGGGCACAAAAAGTATTCTCGTCGCTTTATAACATTTAAAACTGTTTTAAATACATCTTTAGTACCTTTCTGGGCATCTGAAAGTGTTAATTATCTTGCTGGCAATAGAGGCCTCACTGAGCTTTAGATTTTATCAAAAATATCTTAATTTGTGTTCTGAAGATGAACAAAAGGTCTTACGGGTGTGGAACGACATGAGGGTGAGTAAATAATAACAGAATTTTCATTTTGGGGTGAACACACCTGTGTGACACACTGGTCTCGAGTCTCGCAGAGAAGCTCCAGAAGGATAAAAGGAGGAGTGACAACCAGGCCTGGGACTTAAAGGTGCTGTATGTAATTTTTTTGACTGTACTAAAGCACAAAATACCAGAATATGTTGGCAGATAATTAGGAAACAGGCTAAGTTCACATTCTTGTTTCTCCGAAAAACAATGTTACAGCCAGTTATTCTACTTGTCGGAATGTCTGTTTTTGTTTTGGCCTATGTGATCCCGGCCGCTGCCAATTTACCCAATAGTATTTCGATACTCCGGGTTGGCAGTTGGTGGAAAACACAGCGTATTGTAGCCACGGAAGCCTGCAAAAAAACTAGGTCAGAGATCACAGATTCTACCCGACCTAAAATGCCTTTGCATCCATTTAAAAAGCTCTGTCTGGAGGCATATTAAAACGAGGATAAATCAACTCGTCAACTTGCAGTGTAATGCCCGTCACCTTCCATTTTTCATTGTGCTCGTTCCTGTTGCGTGTCATCAATCTGGCAACCAGCATTAGCATCGAGTCTGAGGAGGAAGGGAGGGAGAAACAACCCTCTCCGATATTTTGAATTTGGACTGCAGTACCCATTTCAACCACTAGCTGTCAATATTACATACTGCACCTTTAACGTTGTTTTTTATTATATTTATAGATGGCCGTCATCCTTGAGGGGCTGCCGCTTACTTTCGTTTTGTGGTTTGTTTTTTGTAATTTAAAGTTACATTTAACATTTGCCTGTTCCCACCTCCTTCTTCCCTGAGCCTTTAACTTTGTTACAAATTATATTATTTTTTCAAATTATAACTATAATTACTAAATAAAATAAGAAATATTACTAATGTAAATTAAAACTAGTATTTAAGAAAAACTAAATAATAACAATAATAATTTTACAATAAAATTACAATACTAATATACTAAAATGTATTTATTTTCAAATTAGCTTAATTTCTTCTTAATTTCTTAATTTTCAGTTTCCATCAAGCTTTTATCAGCCATAGATTTTGTACACATATTGTGATTTCTGTCTTATTTTAATCAGGGTTGTTATTGTTAACAAAAACATAAAAAAAATGCATTAATTGAAATAAAATAAACATGAACTAAAATAAAATAAAATATATGTATATATAAAAAGTGTTCTATTTCAGCTAGTTGCCAAGCCAGTGTTTCTCATTTTTATTTAGTTTCAGACAAATTACTAAAATAACTAAAACTAAATAAACTAAAACTTAAAAATCTAATTCAAATTCAAAATACTAACAGAAACTTTAATAGTACATCAATATACTAAAATAACACTGATTTAGATTTATCGTGCATTCCAACTGTTTATTTTGCGATGCATTAAAAATGCATTAACTTACTNCAGAGGTCAAGAGCTCCTGGTTGACCTGGGTCATGAGTGATGGCAGCGGTGTGGAACAGACAGCAGGGGGCGTCGTGGACGGGGCAGGAGAGACCGCTGGTCTGATGGAGGGTTTGGTAGGAACACACTCATCTCCGCTGTTACTGTTCCTTCTGGGACCTGAGCGCAGACCATCATCAGAGAGACCTGAACACATCAGAGAATGTCATTTCATTATCGCAAACACCAGGGCTGGGCGATATACTGAACACACACTATATATTGATCGAATATGATTTAAAATTAAGCATCATTGTGAAAAGTGGGATTTTATTTTTAAACTTCAGCAGCAAAAACAGTTATAGTTGGTCAGTTAAATTAATTTATGTGAATCATTTCAAATGCATTGATTCAAAACTAGCTCAAACAGTTGCAGAAAATGCATAAATTGATAGAAAATGTATATTTTCAATGCAATGCACATTGCTTTGGCTAAATGGATCCATAAATGTAAATGATTCAGAGTGACAGCGCCTCAAAACTAAAGCAAGATACACTACTGTTCAAAGTCTCTTCTGCTAAGCAAAGCTGCATTTATTGATCAAAAATACAGTAAAAACAGTAATATTGTGTTTTCTATGTGAATATATTTTAAAATGTAATTTATTCCGGTGATCAAAGCTGAATTTTCAGCATCATTACTCCAGTCTTCAGTGTCACATGATCCTTCAGAATCATTCTAATATGCTGATTTGCTGCTCAAGAAATATTTCTTATTATTATCAATGTTGAAAACAGCTGTGATGCTTCATATTTTTGTGGAAAACATCATACATTTTCATCAGGATTTCTTCAAGGATGAATTTAATTAAACATCCGAGTCATGATAGTGCATATATTGAATAGACTGTCTGGAAGGTTGGAAGACGTGTGACAAAAACTATATAGTGAGTCAATGTTGAATCACGATTGAGACCAGGTGTGTGAGGCAGACACAAACACACACGTCTGATTACTGTAACACACACACACACACACACACACACCTCAGTTTTTCAGCCCTCAGGCTCTGGTTTGAGAAATGCTGTGGCTGACATTCCCAGCTGAAGCAGATGTTTGTGAACTTTCTCCAGAATCCAAACCCTCGGGCTGTTCCTTCCAACCCCAGCAACCCAAACAATACAACACAACACTGCTCCTTTTCCCCATCCTGAGAGGAAAGGGCTGCGGCTGAAGACATGCCACAGACAAATATAACAACAACTCGAAGAAACGCTACATATTAACTACCTTCTTTCAAGGGTTAAACTATCCAAACAAAAAAATTAAAAGGGGCCAAATAATGTTTAGAGTAACTAACAACCCTGAATACACTGTGCAAGAATTAATATAATATCTATATGTTAATATAACATTTTATGGCAAAGAGGAAGAACTTCTGAATATCAACCCATAAAAGAAAGATCATTATATAATGCGTTTATCATAAATAATACATTAATTAATGAATAAACATAAATTAACTAAAAAAAAATTATAAATAAACTAACTACACTCTAAACAAATGCTGGGTTAAACTCAGCGATTGGGTTGTTTTAATCCAGCGGGTGGGTTAAATGTTTGACTTACTTATTAATAAATGTTATAACCTTTGATTATTATTGTTTCCTCTAGTAATTATGTGTCTGATTTTTAATTTCCAACCTATTTTCGGTTCATTTTAATCCAGCCATATAGTCATTTTTAAACAATAGTTGAGTTAAATAAAACTACCCAGCATGTTGGGCAAACATTTAACCCAACCACTGGGTCAAAACAAACCAAAAGCTGGGTTTGTTCATATTTAACCCAACTTGGGTTGTTTTTAGCCCAGCATAAACAAACTTAGCAAATAAATAAATAAATATATACTGAAAACAGTTTCTGTACTTTCTCTGCCACCTTTAAAACTCCTATAGATTGAGAAAAATAAGCCTGTCCTTGACCAGAAAGCTGAACCTGAGTTCATATGAAGATCTTTTATCTAATTGGATAAGGCTAGTGACAGTCAGATTATGTTTATTGAATTTCAAGAACATATCGTGTAAAAATGTTTATGTAATTTCAGCATATTCAGTATAAGCACATCTCATACACTTACAAATAAACAATGTCAAGTCATTTTTTGAAGTTTTAAACTTCAAACTCCTGTCATCCCCTCCACTATTGTCTTGTCAATGACTTCATTTCCTGTGTGAATCTGAGACCTGCTCCTTTTTGTGATGCACTTCCTCAACAAGCAGAGGAAGCTTGAAACGGACACTGAAACCTCTCGCACAAAACAGACAAACACTGCAGAACTAGAGTTGGCGAAGCAACTTTGAAGGAAAGGAATCTAACAACACTGGAGCTACAGATGATATAATAAACAATGTAGAATCATCTTTGTAATTTTTTGTGAAATTTACTAGCAATTTCTGTGCAAAATGTAAATCAGTTCATTTACATGAATCATCTGAATGAATTGATTCACTGGAATTAATCAGGATTTCCATTATGCTACATACGAGTTTCTTTCAATTACACTAAAATGCTGCAAATAGACTCTTTTGAATCAGTTCATTTACATGAATCATCTGAAAGAATTGATTCATTGGAACGAATCAGGATTTCCATTATGCTACATACGAGTTTTTTTCAATTACACTGTAAAATGCTGCAAATAGACTCTTTTGAATCAGTTCATTTACATGAATCATCTAAATGAATTGATTCACTGGAATTAATCAGGATTTCCATTTTGCTACATACAATTTTTTTCAGTTACACTATAAAATGCAGCAAATAAACTTTGTTGAATCAGTTCATTTACATGAATCATCTGAAAGAATTGATTCACTGGAACGAATCAGGATTTCCATTATGCTACATTTGAGTTTCTTTTAATTACACTATAAAATGCTGCAAATAGACTCTTTTGAATCAGTTCATTTACATTAATCATCTGAATGAATTGATTCACTGGAACGAATCAGGATTTCCATTATGCTACATACGAGTTTTTTTCGATTACACTATAAAATGCTGCAAATAGACTCTTTTGAATCAGTTCATTTACATGAATCATCTAAATGAATTGATTCACTGGAATTAATCAGGATTTCCATTTTGCTACATACAATTTTTTTCAGTTACACTATAAAATGCAGCAAATAAACTTTGTTGAATCAGTTCATTTACATGAATCATCTGAACATATTGATTCACTGGAATTAATCAGGATTTCCATTATGCTACATATGAGTTTTTCAGTTTGCTCGGTTGTAAAGTTGTACGCCACTACTAATTGGAATATATAGGTTGTTTACCAGGAAAGCTAAAACAAGTTAGTATTGTCGTTGCTTTCAGTTAGTCACTAACCAACACTGTTCAAAAAGCTCCAGTAACCAGCAGCCCAACTACATTTGCTTGACTTTGCATGCGTCTCTGAGAGGCAGACCGAGCGCTGTGGTATCATGGGAACCAGGCTATAATCGCAAGAGACCTAATGGAATCACAAAGGCCAAGCAAAACCACATCACCCGTAATCTGATCCAGCCTCAAAGTCAATGGCATTTGTTTTTTGAACAAAGTCTGAGCTGACCCTTGCTTCGCTCGGGCTTTGTAACAGAACAGATATTACGTAGAGATGGGCTTTACTCTTTAAGCCTCTCTTCAGCATCTTCACTAGCCCAACTGGACACAATGCTTCCCATTATGACGGAGCGAACCATCTGGATGGGAGCTTAACATCAGCGCTGGGAGTCGAGCAGGTAAGCGGCACAGAGATCCTCCCTCAGGTGGTCATCGGATCCGCTGTGGCTTCCTGCCGAGACTCAATGGCTCTGATTTTCCTGTGTGGGAAAGAAAGCCAGAGAACAGAGGGACTCTGCAGATTCCCAGATGGGAATTTACCTAAACCACTCTGTGTGTGTGTGTGTGTGTGTGTGTGTGTGTGTGTTAGACAGAGAAGGAGAGTAAAATGAGAGCCACAGAGAATGAATGCACTTCTAAAGCAATTTCCTTACCAGGTGACAAGTCATATTTCTGTCCTTACTTTCTGCTTTTATTATGGTTAGACATCATCATATCACTCATCAGGCTGATTAATTATAGTTAGCTATTTAGAGATTGATGGATTAGCCAATTAAAATAAAATGATACATTTAATAATCATAATAATAATACATATATAATTACCTTATTAATACATTTTTATTATTTTCCAAACTCACCTTTTTATTCAGGCCTTTTTATGAGCTGTTCTTAATTGAGCTGTATTTTAATATTTGGTGCCGTCTTGTTTATTGTTATTTACTTTTTTTTTTTCTTGTAAGGTGACTGTGGGTGTCATGAAAGGCACCTTTAAATAAAATTAAAATGATTTAAAAATAACATTAAATTAAATATATATTAAATTAAATAAAAACAATATT
>RJVU01051648.1:5138478-5185064 GCA_003731715.1 Anabarilius grahami
TGGGGAAATCATGATACACTGGCATTCAAAAGTTTGGGATAAGTAAGATTTAAAAAATAAAATAAAAACGAAAGAAAGAAGGAAAGAAAGAAAGAAATATGCTTTTTTTTTAGCAAATGCACATTAAATTGATAAAAAAATGACAGTAGAGACATTTATGAAATTAATAAATATTATGAAAAATTTCTATTTAAAACAAAAGCTGTTCTTTTGAACTTTCTATTTATCCTGAAAAAAGAAAATCACAGTTTCCATTGAAATATGAAGCAGCACAACTGTGTTTAACATCAATAATAATAATAATAATAATAAATGTTTCTTGATCTTTAAATCGGCATATTAGAATGATTTCTGAAGGATGATGTGACGCTGAAGACTGGAGTAATGATGCTGAAAATTCTGCTTTAATCACAGCAATAAATTACATTTTAAAATATATTCACATAGAAAACCATTATTTTAAATTGTAATAATATTTCACAATATTACTGTTCTCACTGTATTTCTGATCAGTGTGAGATTGAGACTACTTTCAAAAACTTTAAAAAACTTAATGTTTCCAAACTTTTGTATTATATATATGTATATGCTCTGTATGATATTTTATATAAATATGATTTTTTTATTATTTAAAAAAATTATTTGAAATATTACTATTCACATCTTTATATCCCATGCAATGTGTGTTTACTAATACTATTCTTATAGAAAACATATATCATTGTTTTCAAGATTGATGTGAATCCATTTCAAGGTGTATGTGTGTTAAGCTTACAACTATCAATTGCAATTATTTAAAAGTAATCAGCCGGAATGCCATAATCATGACCTCCCTCGCTAAATCCATCAGTTTGAAAGAAGTCAAGTTCTGTAAACACCGCACCTGATGTGACTGGCAGCTGTGGAACAGGTTGACGTCTACAGATGGAATGTGCATTGACTCATGGGAGGACAAAAGCAACACGCAGCGCTCTAAAACAGGTTCTACAGTGAATATATGAGCGATTACAGCATGACAACACAAACACACACAACAAACCCTGCATCAGAGCTCACACACCGTGATCCTGCTGTGACATGGCAAATTATCGTTTCAGAGGTAATTACGAGAGGAGTTAAAAGTGCTCTAATTGAGGGATCAATTCAAGACGCCGCTCCCATGATGTCTGGATTACTGCACAAAAGCCCAAGCCTAGTCCTAATGCCACTTATTTCCAGGCAGGTTGAGTCAAATTATGTTAAAACTGCGCTGTTAAACTAGTTCCATATAAGTTCTTCCATGAAACATGGATCTATATATCCCTAAAAGGCCTTAAAAATAAAACTGAATTAAGTCAAAACTAACAAAAAACAACCAAAAAGTAATAATGGTAACGGTATATATCAATAAATCACCATGACATTTCCTCATTTGTAAGTCACTTTCAATAAAAGCATCTACTAAATGAATAAATGTGAATATAAATGTACCATGATACAGTCAATGTTTTCTGATCTGAGCTGAATAACGACAATATTACTTTTTAGAGCTGCTTTACAGCAGAATTTGACTCATATTTGATGAAGTTTGCATCTTATTTTCCTGTTTATTACTGAAAAGCGCTATAGAAATAATGGTGACAACTTTTTCACTGCAAAAAATGCTGTTCTTACTTAGAGTTTTTGTCTTGTTTCTAGTCAAAATATATTAAAGTTCTTAAATCAAGAAGCATTTTCTTGACAAGTAAAAATTATTTTCTTGTTTTTAGGAAAAATAAGTCAAAATTAAGTGAGTTTTTCCTTAAAACAAGCAAAATAATCTGCCAATGGGGTAAGCAAAATAATCTTATTTCTAACTGAAAACAAGATTATTTACCTTATTTTTGGTTTGATATAAGATTATTTTGCTTACCCCATTGGCAAGACAAAAACTCTAAGTAAGAACAGCATTTTTTGCAGTGTTGTAAGGAAACTAAATGCTAGAAAACAAATACTTTCCATACAACACCAGCTTCTCTAAAGAAAAACAGTTTTCCTCTTTGATAGGACCATCAAGATCCCTATTGAAAAGTGATGAATGCTTTCTTCATTTAATGTTTAATAACAATAAACCATCTTCTTCAAAGCATAACAATGATTCCTGTGATTTGGAGGGAGGGTGTCAGATGTAACATGCACCAGTGCAGCGCTTACCTTTATACTCAGGTAATTATCACAGCTCCGCGATTTCACTCTGGAGTGCATAGTGCTCAGTGTCCGCACTCAAGATAGAAGAAAAAACATAAATATGGAAAATAAATAAATAGATTTAGTTCATTAATCCAGTGTAAGTCCATGCACTGAACGACATGGAGCGCGTCAGGTCCGCTGCACCCATGACTACGCCTGCCGGTGTCTCTCCGCTCTAATGGGAAGTTTGAGAGAGAGACAGACAGCGAGCTTGGCTTCGGCCCTCCTCCCAGCTGGATAATGCATACTGATGCAATTTCCTTTAGCACTGAGAAAACACACGATCTGAGCTGCACACAAACCACAACAACACCCCCGTCCACAACTGCCCTGCAGGGGAACAAACCTTTACTACCCCCTACTTTAGAGTGGCCAAAGCCTCCCCCTCTCCTGCCTCTTTGTCCTGACAAAACAAATGGACTAGGGTTTCAGCTTATGCTGTCGCTTTTGTAAAAGAAGGAGGGGAAAAAAGAAAAAAGAAGACATCAGCATGCCATTGGTGGCTCAGGTCACTCAAATACAATAGTGCTGCTCTAAATCTTGTCAGGGAAAGTCTAATCCAAAAACTAGAGCTGACACAAACTAGAACGGTTCAAAGCAAACAAAAAAACTGCTTTGGATTTCATGTAACACTTCACTTGAAGCCTTTGTATATATTGCACTTTAAAAGCAGTTTTAATGCATTAATTATGCCTTCATGGATAATTAAGTTATAATACTTATATCTATTCAATGTTACAACTTTAAAAAAGTATAATGCATTAAAACACATGACAACCAATTTCAGAAGTAACAAGTAATCTGCAAATATTATAATGCATTTTAACTATTATTTATTAAAAGATACAATGCATTACAATTATATATAAAAACAAGAAATTAAGGACATTTTTGAGGAAAACATTGCAGGATTTTTCTCCATATAGTGGACTTCAGTGGGTTGAAGGTCCAAATGTCAGTTTCAGTGCAGCTTCAAAGAGCTCTACACGATCCCAGACGAGGAATAAGAGTCTTATCTAGAGAAACCATCAGTCATTTTCTAAAAAAAAAAAAAATTATAATATACTTTTTAACCCCAAATGCTCGTCTTGCACTGCTCTGTGATGTGCCATGCATTACGTAATCACGTTGGAAAGATCACACGTGACGTAGGCGGAAGTACCGATTCAGCGTCTACAAAGCGAACGTGCAAAGACTAAGTCAAACGCCCTTTACAAAAAAAGGTAAAAAAAACAATGTCGGACCATTTTGAAGTTGGAGGAGAAAATGAGATCCCTCCGCCTACGTCAGGTGTGACCTTTCCAGCATGATTACGTAATGCGTGGCGCATCGCAGAGCAGTGCAAGATGAACATTTGTGGTTAAAAAGTATTTACTTTTTTTTTTAACTTTTTTTAACTTTTTTTTTTTTAGAAAATCACTGATCATTTCGTAACTGTTGAAGTCCACTATATGGAGAAAAATCCTGAAATGTTTTCCTCAAAAACCTTCATTTCTTTTCGACTGAAGAAAGAAAGACATAAACAACTTGGATGACATGGGGGTGAGTAATTTATCAGGAAATTTTAATTCAGAAGTGAACTAATCCTTTAAAGTGGTTCAGATAACATAATATTTTGAGTTTCTGTTGATTAAACCAATCGCCTTCATTGTATTAACTCAAATTTTTAATTTCAATGAACTCAAAATTAAGGCAACCAGGTAACTTACTTTTTTAAGTTAAACCAACAATTCTTTTTTACAGTGTAAGGATTTTGAAAATCCGACAAAGTTGGTCATAAGTGAGAGCTCCACTAAATCTCCTGAGCTATAAAACAGCAACAACTGAGTTTTTATTCCAACATCTCAATTGCATTTTCAGAGAAATAGTACACTTTACAATAAGGTTTCATGTGTTAACATTAGTTAACATGAACTAACAATGAAAAAAATGTCTAAAGCATTTATTAATCTTAGTCAATGTTAATCTCAGCTTCTACTGATACATTTTTAAGATCAAAAGTTGTCTGTTGGCATTAATGCACTATGAACGTGAACATTTTTATTAACTAACTTTAGCAAAGGTTAATAAAAGCTGTGAAAATATGTTGTTCATTGTTAGTTTATGTCAGCTAATGCGTTAACAAATAAGACCTGTAAAGTGTCATCAAAATATCTAAATCCATAAACCAGAGCTGACACAAAATCATATGTAGGTTATCTAAATCTAAGTTACCCGAAAAATTTTAAATAATTAAGTCAAGGCAGTTAAGTAAATTGTTAGCAATTAAGTCAGTGGAACTTTGGATTTTGGTTTTCTTGTACACAAGCATGTTAACTGCACTTAAATTTAAATACTGAGTAAGTTAAGTCACAATCTGATTGAAAAGCAGACTAAAAAAGTGAATGAAAACGTAAATCGTGATTATTTGCACGTTTGCTGCGTGTGCCACACCTGAGCTGAGCGTGTGGAAAGCATGAACATGTCTGTACACTGCGATGGAATGCGTAACTCCAAACATGTCAGAGTCATCCATTACCACCCTAAACATCTGCCAGACCTGAACCACACACTGAGGAGAGAGATCATGTTAACCCAAAAGAATCACATGAAATGACTCTATGTGCACAGAGGAGCGAGTGTAGTATGGGTAATCATGTTAGGATATATTTAGAAGAGCTGAATTCTTTACACACAGCATTAGTCACAGTGACACATCTCAGAGATTTGCAAGGATTTAAGTCCAGGTTTAGATGATCTCACAATATGTTGTGTAAATATTTGCACAGTTCATCATTATCGTGTCATCTGAATCTAAATGGCCAATTTAAGCAATAGTTCACCCGCAATCTTCATGCAGCTCTTTTCCATTCAACAACAGTTTGTAGTGACCACGTCTGAAAAAAAAAAATCATCACAAAAGTCCAAAATTTGACCTGCCGTATGTCTTCAGAAGTCAACTGTTTTGATGTAAGTTTTTCACATTCATGGTCACTACGAACTGCTGTTATATGAAAAAGACGCATTTACTGTACTTTTATGCATTTGGCAGATGCTTTTATCGACTTGCATTGCATTTAGGCCCTGTTTCCACTTGGTATTAAGATGCGTTTTGGTCGATCAGATCACAAGTAGACGAGGGAGTACCAGTGTTTACACCTGGTATTTTAATCCGTCTCTGTTGTCCACTTTCAACCACTTCTGTCCTAATTTCTTCGAGGGGAGTGTCTATGGGTGGGTAAATGTAAGGGTTTTTCAGATCTTTCAATCTAATGGATGAAATAAGCTTACGCAATTTACATATGAACACGCCTGGAGAAGACGGAAAAACATATGGAGAGAAAACATGCTCTGACAACTGCAAGACCGGCTAAACGCGGTGAGTGCATGTTAGAAATCAGGAATGGTGACGAACATTGAGCTTGGTATGTTTTTCCTCTTCAAACCAAACTTTGGTCTTTAGCCGACAAAGTTTAAAATCCGTCAGGCTACTTCCAATAATGTTTACGCATTAGGTCAGTAGGAGGAGAGTATAGACGCCTTTAGTGGCTGTTCGAACACATTCGAGCGTTTCCACTACGAAATCAATCTGGTCGAATGCGTTTTCAACTACCTCTGGAAGTGGTCCAAAGTAAACAAGCTCAAAACGTTTTAGACCCCTTTTACACCTGTATTTAGCATCGCCCACGTCCACTTATGATCCGATCGACCAAAACGCATCTTAATACCAGGTGGAAACATGGCCTTAAAGTCTACATTTGATCAGTTCATGCATTTCCTGGGAATCAAACCCATGACCTTTCTCTAGTGTTTGAGCTAAAGGAACGCATGAAATCTCCTTTTGTGCTCTGCTTAAAAAAGCATACAGGTTTGAAACAACATAAGAATGATAAATAATGTCAAACAGTAAAACACAGCACTAGCAATACCAAGGTCATGGGTTTGATTCCCAGGGAATGCACAAACTGATCAAATGTAGAATCTGTAGAAGTCGCTTTGAAAAAAAGCGTCTGCCAAATGCATAAAATAAATGTAATGAGAATAGCACCATGTTTCAGCACATTAAAATTGCACTACATCAATTTTTGCACAAAAAACAAACAAAAAAACAAAAACAACAACAACAGGAAATGCCTGTGGTATCTGATTGAGGTATTTAAGAGTTCTAATAAACACTGAGCCTGTATCTCTTCTGGCATTCAGTCTAAGGATAATTCATCCTATTCTCCACTAGGGGGCTGTTCTTCACACTGCAGGTCAAGATTGAACTTGTTTAGCCTGATATACAGTTAAATTATAGGAGCACAGTGTGATTTCAACAAGTTTTAATCGCACAACTCCTGCTAAAGAACTGCAGTACATACAATACATATAATCCTGAAGATCCACCAGAACAAATAGCTCAGCACTGAACATTTATATAAAATTTCTAAATATTTCGCTAAAGTAAACTTTTACAATAAAATACACAATACACACATATATATTTACACACAAACACATACATTAATATATGTATATGTGTGTGTGTATGTGTATATACAGTGCGTATATATACACCGATCAGGCATAACATTATGACCACCTTCCTAATATTGTGTTGGTCCCCCTTTTGCTGCCAAAACAGCCCTGACCCGTCGAAGCATGGACTCCTCTAGACCCCTGAAGGTGTGCTGTGGTATCTGCACCAAGATGTTAGCAGCAGATCCTTTAAGTCCTGTAAGTTCATGGATCGGACTTGTTTGTTCAGCACATCCCACAGATGCTCGATTGGATTGAGATCTGGGGAATTTGGAGGCCAAGTCAACACCTCAAACTCGTTGTTGTGCTCCTCAAACCATTCCTGAACCATTTTTAATTTGTGTCGGGAGCATTATCCTGCTGAAAGAGGCCACAGCCACCAGGGAATACTGTTTCCATGAAAGGGTGTACATGGTCTGCAACAATGCTTAGGTAGGTGGTACGTGTCAAAGTAACATCCACATGGATGGCAGGACCCAAGTTTTCCCAGCAGAACATTGCCCAAAGCATCACACTGCCTCTGCCGGCTTGCCTTCTTCCCATAATGCATCCTGGTGCCATGTGTTCCCCAGGTAAGCGACGCACATGCACCCGGCCATCCACGTGATGTAAAAGAAAACGTGATTCATCAGACCAGGCCACCTTCTTCCATTGCTCCGTGGTCCAGTTCTGATGCTCACTGTTGGCTCTTTCGGCGGTGGACAGGGGTCAGCATGGACACCCTGACTGGTCTGTAGCTATGCAGCTCCATACACAACAAACTGCGATGAACTGTGTATTCTGACACCTTTCTATCAGAACCAGCATTAACTTCTTGAGCAGTTTGAGCTACAGTAGCTCGTCTGTTGGATCGGACCACACGGGCCAGCCTTCGCTCCCCACGTGCATCAATGAGCCTTGGACGCCCATGACACTGTCTTGATTATTCTCAGACCATCTCAGTTTAATTCCAGGTTTTCAAACGTGTATTACAGACCAACATGCAGTGCACAACTTATCTTGTGTTAAGAGGTAAAGTAGCACTAAAGTATCTCTAAACAGTAGCTGTCTAATCTATAATCACTGCTTTGGTACATCAAGCTGTTCATTCAAGGCTGTGTACAATCAACTCAGATGTTTTTCTCTGTGACTCTCGGGTGACTTAGTTAAAGTTAAAGTCCTGCTAATTCAGTATGTGTTATGTTCCCGCTCATTAACAGACGCTCACAGCAGCATAGCGAACATTTGTCCGTGCAGACAGGTACGGTATGAGGAATAACAACACAAAGCAGCAGGAGGAGAAGCATCTGCCATCAACATCAGTCACGTTGTTTCCTGTTTTTCAAAAGCGGCTGCTGAAAATATCTCAAAATATGTTCTTCGGACTTAGAAACCCCATTTTGTGAGATGCTAAAAAACAGATAAGACCCTCCCCGGTGACAGCGGCCATCTGATAACACCACCAACACAAATTAGTCCAATGACGGGCACAGCAGCCCTGCTCGCTTTCCCATAATCGTAATTCAAGTGTGCGACAGATAACCCATGTCCACTGCGACCTATACAGAAACAGAACGCAAAACAACTCTCGAGCCAAACATCTGTCCCAATACTTTGTAAATCTGACGTCATCTCTAATACAAGCAAGGAGGAATCAATGAGATGAAAGTAAGAAAATTAGGGTTGATGCTTTTTCAGTATCATTACTCCAGTCTTCAGTCACATGATCCTTCAGAAATCATTCTAATATGATGATTTGTTGCTCAAGAAACATTTCTGATTATTTTCAATGTTGAAAACAGTTGTTCTGCTTCATATTTTTGTGGAAACAGATTTTTTTCAGGATTCTTTGATGAATAGAAACTTCAAAATAACAGCATTATTTAAAATAGAAATCTTTTGTAACATTACAACTTTTACTTTTGATCAGTTTAATGCGTCCTTCCTTAATTAAAGGTTTGTTTGAAAAAAAAGAAAGAGAGAAAATCTTACTGACTCCAAACTTTTGAATGATAGTGTATATACTAATGTAGTTTTTATTAATATTTTGAATAAGCTTTTTTGTTTTTACTTCAGTTTAAGTATTTTTTATTTTTTTTAGCATTTTTTAACATTAATACTTAGGTTTAATTTATTTTATTTTAGTTTAAGTTTCAGTTTAAGTTAGATTTTATTTTTAATTTTAGTGCTTAAACTAATTTCAGTTAGTTGGCAATTTTCATTTTTCATGTTTTTCATCTAATATTTATATTTTATTTCAGCTTTATTTCAATAAACATGTTTTTAACGGTTTTAGTTTTTGTTAACAATAATAACTTTGTGCGGCTTATATCACATAGAAACAAATTTTCTCAAGGACAGATATCAAATTAAACTAATGTTTGCCATTGCCCTACTGCCAACAGAAAGCGTTAAAGAGGACCAATAATGCCTCTTTTACAAGATGTAATATAAGTCTCTGGCGTCCCCAGAACGTGTCTGTGAAGTTTCAGATCATTTATTATAGCTTGTCAAATTTGCCCCTATTGGGCAAGTAAGTAAAAACACGCCGTTTTTGTGTGTGTCCTTTAAAATGCAAATGAGTTGCTGCTCCCGGCCCCCTTTCCAGAAGAGGGCGGAGCTTTAACAGTTCGTGCTTCGGTTGCTCAACAACAACAAAGCTGGAGAATCTCACGCAGCCAAAATGAGGATTGTCAGTAACGGTGTTCAGCCTTACATTGTTCAAACCGGAGTCGACACTGATGGAGAGACTCAGGAAGAAGTTACAACTTTTAGAATGAAACTGGACATTTCTAAATGGTTAGTGGATAAATTGATGTAGTTGCTGTGGAGTTGATTCAGTTCATCGACTAGCATGTGCCGTCATGTTAATCTTTTGTGCAAACCCAGCTTTGAATTGACCCTCGTTTGTGAAGCAGTCCGGCGTAAAATTACAGCATGGCAACAACACTCTACTACAAAAACTCTTCCTCTTCTCTAAAGCAGCCCAACACGGCCGTACCCCCTTTGTTGCGTGTTCTCGGGGGCGGGGTTTATGTAAATTTTGGGGTTTATGATGTCACCAACTCGGGAAGAAGCTCGTTGTAGTCCTTAAAAAGCGATTTCTGTAAAAGAAAATATCTCCCTTTGCATTGAATGTATTATATTAGGAATATAGAATATTTAAGTCCACACCACAACTATCCACACAACGACACAGAGTAACAATATCAGTGGAATTACTTTCAGAGCAATATTTTTTTCTGTCTGATGAACGCTAAAAATGTTGACAGCCAATCAGAATCCATCTGTCTTTAAATGCTTAGAATAAACAAAGCTATCGTCTGTTTTTCGCATATTTTGAGATGGTATGAGCGTCTCTGTGATTGACAGATGTGGAGTGTGCTGACGTACGGTTCGTAAGCCTGATGCGGGTCAGTTTGACATCAGTGTTTGCTGAGGAGGGGACACCCGGCAGGGTCTGTCCTGCACACACGCTCACCCTGCTGTGGAATTTGACACCCTGATCTCATTGCAGGCCACCCGTGCTTTACTGCAACACTTCCTGCACGACCTCGACTGATCCTGATGGCAAATTCACTAAAAGCTCTCTTCACTGCTGGTGTCAATCATCTGCTGCCAAAAGTTATACGTCTAAATGCAACACAGGCCATAAGAAAGAAACATCACACACGAGATCTCTTTAAGACTGATTATTTCTCTTAATTAGAATTGCACTCATATACTGGTCAATTTGAGGCTATCAGCATTGGTCATAATGAAGTTTAAAAGAAGTTTAGGGTCAGTAAGATTATTTTATTAAAGAATTTTAACACTTTTATTCTGCAAAGATGCATTAAATTGACTGAAAGTGACAGTAAAGACATTTATAATGTTACAAAAGATTTGTGTTTAAATAAATGTTGACTTTTGGACTTTCTATTCATCAAAGAAATAACTGTTTTCAACATTGATGATAATCAGAAATGTTTCTTGAGCAGCAAATCAGCATATTAGAATGATTTCTGAAGGATCATGTGACACTGAAGACTGAAGTTATGATGCTGAAAATTCATCAAAATGAGCATAAAAAAACATTAAAACATTAAATTAAAATCTTACTGACACCAAACTTTTGAATTTGTAAATTGCAGTGTGTGTGCATACAGAATTATACACACACACTGCAATTAAAAAGGTTTTTTATGTTTCCCAGGGAGTAGCAGGCAATGAACAATCCTTTCTAAAGTATAACACAAGAGCTGAATTGTACAGCTTTGTTTTCATAAAATAATGGCAACAGTAATAAGACACCAATGTTCAAGAAATCATTAAATGTATTACTAATAATAAACTGAATACACAATTCATAAGCCAAGTAACTGGTGCAATGCAGTGCATTTCTATAGATTGTCAAAGGAGCATTTCACAACATCTCTGAACAGGACTCATCCGATCAAACTAATCAAATAAGACAGATTCGATTCCATGCTATCAATCTAAAATATCAAGCATAATTTACTCACAAAGGTGAATCTCTATATCCAGCTATCAGTGTGTGTATCCTTCCTCTCTAGATCCTGTAGATGTGAGTCTGTAGACGTCATGCAGAGAAAGACACATTAGTGCTCTGACCACCTCACATGGCCTTGAGAAAAACACACACTCCCAAACACACACACACACAGCCGGTCTGGGAATCAAGTTTTCCCTGCTGTGGGAGTGAACGGCACAGACAGAAGCCTGATATCAGACGGACACAACTTTACCAAGGACACTGATCCAAGTGTGTATTGTATATTTTGGGAAACAGACTCAGAAAAACATTATTATTGCTTAGAAGCTGTAGCTAATGGAGTTCAGTTTAATTTAAATGTGTCAGATGTTTCTCCAACAATTCCTCAAGAAAATAGAAACAAATGGAGTCAGTTGCAAGACAATTTTGAGATATTTTTTGGTGTGTAATGTTGCTGTTTGAGCATAAACAACATCTGCAAAGTTACGACGCTCAAAGTTCAATACAGAACTACAACGAGCTTCTTCCCGGGTTGGTGACATCACAAACCCCAAAATTGACATCACAAACACCAAGATTGCATTGGTGATTTTTTCCTTCATAGCCGGGGACGATCCGAATATGTGTTGTGTATTTTGGGAAACAGAAAGGTTGCTCTTTTTCGTAGCTCAAGAGACTTAACTGAGTTAATGTTTTTTTCCTACAAATCTTTAAGAGAAATTAAAGACAAAAACAAATGGGGTCAACGGCATGACAATTTTAAGATATTTTAAGATTTTTTCTGAATCTGTAGAAACATTTGAGAGGCACAAATATTAATTTGCTGTATTTAATCACATTTATATCTACAATTGAGATACAGTGGCAAGAAAAAGTATGTGAACCACTTGCAGAATCTGTGAAAATGTGAATAATTTTAATAAAATAAGAGGGATCATACAAAATGCATGTTATTTTTTATTTAGTACTGTCCTGAGTAAGATATTTTACATAAAAGATGTTTACATTTAGTTCACAAGACAAAACACAATAGTTGAATTTATTAAAATAACCCCATTCATAAGTATGTGAACCATTGATTCTTAATACTGTGTGTGGTTACCTGATGATCCACGACTGTTTTTTTTGTTTTGTGATGGTTGTTCATGAGTCTCTTGTTTGTTCTGAGCAGTTAAACTGAACTCTGTTCTTCAGAAAAATCCTCTAGTTCTTGCAGAAATTTCAGTTTTCAAGCATTTTTGCATATTTGAACCCTTTCCAGCAGAGACTGTATGATTTTGAGATCCGTCTTTTCACACTGAGGACAATTGATGGACTCAAACACAACTATTAAAAAAGGTTCAAACATTCACTGATGCTCCAGAAGGAAACACGATGCATTAAGAGTCGGGGGGTGAAAACTTTTGAACAGGATGAAGATGTCACAATTTTTCTTATTTTGTTTAAATATCATTGTTTTTCATTTAGTACTTCCCTTCGGAAGCAACAGAAGATACTTGCATGTTTCCCGAAAAAAAATGAAGTACAATTTACCTTGATATCTGAATTCAAAAGTTTTCACCCCCCGGCTCTTAATGCATCATGTTTCCTTCTGGAGCATCAGTGAATGTTTGAACCTTTTTTAATAGTTGAGTTTGAGTCCATCAATTGTTCTCAGTGTGAAAAGACGGATCTCAAAATCATTCAGTCACTGCTGGAAAGGGTTCAAATATGCAAAAAATGCTTGAAAACTGAAGAATCTAAAGAACCTGGAGGATTTTTCTGAAGAACAGAGTTCAGTTTACCTGCTCAGAACAAACAAGAGACTCATGAACAACCATCACAAAACAAAAAAACAGTCATAGATCATCAGGTAACCACACACAGTATTAAGAACCAATGGTTCACATACTTATGATTATGAATGGGGTTATTTTAATAAATTCAGCTATTGTTTTGTCTTGTGAACTAAATGCAAACATCTTTTATGTAAAATATCTTACTCAGGACAGTACTAAACAAAAAATAACATGCATTTTGTATGATCTCTCTTATTTTATTTAAATTATTCACATTTTCACAGATTCTGCAAGTGGTTTACATACTTTTTCTTGCCACTGTAATAAAGAGATTGCATTGGTGATTTTTTTCTTCCTAGACAGGTCCAATCCGAGTGTGTATTGTGTATTTTGGGAATCAGAATGTCAAGGATAAATGTACATTCAGAAAACACACACCGACCCGCAGCATGTCCTTCTATGGGAACTACTTGACCTCCCAGTCAAACGGTGTTTAGACCACATGGAGATAATGGGAGAGGCTCAAGGGTTTATATTTAACCACACTTTCAGTGTTTGGTGAGGACAGACTCAAACATTCATCAATCTCAGTCGCAAACAATCAGTCTCAACAATGCAGCTAATAGATGGTCATTAAAAACAGACACCCTGTCCCACAGCTGGACCCGACCGCATAGCTGAAAACATCTCATTGGGATATTTTTACAGCATTCCATGTATACAAGATCTGGACATTTAAATATTTGTTCTGAAATGCCTAAATTTTGTTCAAACAAAGAAGTCATTTTAAACAGTCATTGTTGCTAAATTGAATCAAAATGTTTGATTTAAAATTAAAGGGAAAAAATGCATTTTCTAGTTAAAATGCATCACTATATTACTTAATGTTTGGGGTTCTTGTTTGAAAGTAAATGGCAACAAACCACTAAAGTTAAGAAAGACCTTAGATATAATTGCATGCTATTATCACTAATGGGTTTCTTAACTTTAGTGGTTTGTTGCAACCGGCTGCAGATTTCTATATTCAGTTTATTGCTTTGTTTGTTTTTTTAAGCCAGTCTATTATTATGATACCAACTATTTCATATAAACTCACCCCTAAACCACATGCAAAAACAAAACAAACTGTGATCAGATGCTTTTTTAATTTGAATTCATTTCTACCGATGGCAGTTCAAAAGTAGTAAAAAATAGTCCACAGTTTCTTTTGTTTCAGAATGGTGTGGTTACAGTATACAACAGGGGTTAACAGGAGAACAGACAAGTCACATGTCTACAAATCCCAACCTGCTCACTATTACACATGTAAGGTAAGCAGTCGACAACTACCTCAACTACAACCATGTTCATGACATCTCTTATACTCACCAAGGCAGCAGTTATTAGCTCATGAATACAGTAAAAATTGTAATATTATGAAATATTATTGCAATTTAAAATGTGTTTTCTATTTTAATATATTTTAAAATGTAATTTTATTCTTGTAATGCAAAGCAGAATTTTCAGGATCATTACTCCAGTCTTCAATAGCCATGTTTCCATTCACCTATTTTTATGCTAATTTTGGGATATCACATAAAAAAAAATGCAACACTCTAAAAAAGGCTGGGTTAAAAACAACCCAAGTTGAGTTGAAAATGTTTGTCCAACCTGCTGGGTAGTTTTATATAACTCAACTATTGTTTAAAAATGACTATATTGCTTGCTTAAAATGAACCCAAAGTATGTTGGAAATTAACATTTATGAATATGTTTAATAAATGAAACATTAATTAATAAGTTTACTGAATAATAATTAAACAAATAAACATTTATTAAATTGCTTATTAATAAATGTTCATTTGATTATTATTGTTGCCTCTATAATAATGTCTGATTTTTAATTTCTATAACCTATTTAGGGTTCATTTTAAGCCAGTCATATAGTCATTTTTAATCAATAGTTGGGTTAAATAAAACTACCCAGCAGGTTGGTCAAACATTTAACCCAACCACTGGGTTTGTCCATTTTTAACCCAGCATTTTTTAGTGTATAGATAATTGTTTTATCCGATAAGACGACATAATACTACGATGCGCATAAACTACGATGGAAACACATTAACCGAATAAATCCCTCAATGTACACGTACCTCAGCAGAGGCTGTGATTGGATGACTGGACTGACCAGCGGATCAGTTTCATTGCATAGCATCTCAAATGTTGGTTTAGTTATTCTGAAATGCCTCAGCCAAAGTCTATCATCAAAATTATTTGGTTTAATTCCCTTCGAGAAGTGTTTCACATTGCGTTTCCAAACACCAGTTATCTGATTGCCATGATAACATGACTGAGTTTGTGTTTCGTCTGCGCGCTTTGAGATGCAAGTCATTTATGATGTAGGAAAAAGAGCCACAGTGGCTTCCCTGATTGCAGCAACTTCCATTTTTATTAAGGATAATTTGCGTAAATTTCCTAGGAAGTGACGATTTTGTTCTCTTGAACACATGGGATGAAAACGCTGCTTTATATGCAAATGATATTCCAATTCTGCGCTTTGGATGGAAACATAGCTAATGTCACATTTGTTTTTAGAAATCTTTGATGAACAGACAACAGAAATAACAGAAATAAAAATCTTTTGTAACATTATAAAAGTATTAACTGTCACTTTTTAATTTCTTAATTTTATTTTAAATCTTACTTGGTAGTGTATTGTGGTTTCCATTAAAATCTGAAGCAGCACAACTGTTTTCAACATTGATAATAATCAGAAATGTTTCTTGAGCAGCAAATCAGCATTTTAGAATGATTTCTGAAGGATCATGTGACTGAAGACTGGAGTAATGATGCTGAAAATTCAGCTTTGATCACAGGAATAAATTATAGTTTACAATATATTCACACAGAAAACAGTTCTTTTAAACTGTAATAATATTTCATAATTTCTACTGTACTTTTGATCCAAAAAATGCAGCCTTGGTGAGCAGAAGAGACTTCTTTCAAAAACGTTTGACCAGTAGTGTACACGGTTGTGCTCAGTTGTCACTGCACACAGTGCTTTATCGCAGAGGAACTCCAGGGATCATTCGCACCTGTCATCCATCCGCCCCCTGCCGAGCGTGTGTTCAGACATACAGACCTGGGAACACAAAGGCCACTGTCTTCTCTATAGCGTAAGCACAGGTGGCTGGAGAACCGAGGCTTCACGTTACACAAACACACACACACACTTGTGATATCAGCTGAGGTTTGACTCTGGGAATGTGATCCAACACACAGGCCAAATGGAGAAGGAAAACTACCTTGACCCAAACACAGAGTTCAGACTTGAGGTTAAAGGTCAGTAAACAGAGCCTGCGGTCACAAAATAACAGTGCCAAAATGAACATCAATGAAGAGTGCAACTTTAATCTTGCCCATAAAGTTTTGGAAACCTCAGTTTCAGAAAGCCATGCCAAGTCATAGATACTTTGAATATTGGTGTAGCAAGAAGAACATTTATGCTACTGTCATTTTTGTTAATTGCAAGTTGATAAGTTTCATTTAACATTCAACATTTACTATTACATTACTAAAATCAAAAGTTATATTTGTTAATATTATTTAATGGATCTGAGCTGGCATGAACTAATAATGAACAGTTGTATTTTTATTAACTACTGATTAATAATAAATACTGTAACAAATGTATTGCTCATTGTCACACTGTTAAAAAATATTTCCATGATTTGTTATCACAACATTTTTAATCATCTTAGACTATTAATGTGGTTCAGATAACATAATATTTAGAATTTTATTTGATTAAACCAATCCCCTTCATTGTATTAACTCAAATTCATAATTTCAATGAACTCAAAATTTTAAGGCAACCAGGTAACTTACTTTTTTGAGTTAATTTTTTTTTTTTACAGTGGTTAATGCATAAGCTAATGTTAACTAATGGGGACCTTATTGGAAAGTGTTATCGCAATTTGGATCTTGTACATTATAATCTTGCAGATACAATAAAAATGTGATTCCAAAATACAATAAAATGTTTTAAAGATACTTAAGTTATCTGCAAACCTAAAGGCAAGTTAAAAGACATATTTTATTTCAGCTAGTCTTCAAAGCCACACTTCTCATTTTAGTTTAGCTAAATGTACTAAAATAACTAAAATAAAAAGTAATAAAAACTATATAGACATTAAAAAAACTAATAAAAATGACAAAAACACACAACAAAATTGCTAAAACCTTAGCTAAAAAAAAAATAATGAAAGTACAAAGATAAAAACTCATTCAAAATACTAATGAAAACTATAATAGTATGTCAAGGATTATAAAATAGCACAGAATCCCAGCGCTCACCTTCTTCTGTCGCTGTCCTTTGACTCACAGACGGTTGATCCGGAGCACTGGACTGTGCTGACAGCTGTCTAACCAGAACACAGACGCCACATGTTTCATCAGTCACTCTGCTTGGCCTGAGGAAAACATGAAACCTCAAATAAGTCTTCAGTGGGGCGTGACACTCTCGTCTAATCTGTTTATTCCATCTTTCTTCCATACTGTCCGGAAGCTGCAGCATGTTATCACACAGTATGCAGGGATTTTACCGAAGCCTTGAAGTGAGCACACTTACTATAGAACATTATCTTGAGAAAAACAATAAGGTCATCATAGTGGTAAAGTAAGTATGGCGGGATGGACTATGTTTTTTAGGTTTTAAAATATGAAGCAATAGATATATTGTTCAAAAAGAAGACAATCGCTGCATCTGAAATAGAATACTTCACTACTACATAGTATGCGAATAGTACGCCAACAGAGTAGTATGTTCGAATTTATAATATTCGAAAAACAGTAGGGATAAAGTAAACCTACTACTTCCAGCGAGATTCTGAAGTACGCACTCAATGGACACTTTACTATCCCATGAGGCCATGGGAGAGGATTTATGAATAAAGGTAAAGTGACGCAACTGACGCTGGCAGGTCACATGACAGTAACAACATGGCCTATGTAGTACGTCCAAATTTCATTCATACTACCCATATTCATACTATACAGAACATACTTTTTTGACGGTCACAAACTAAGTTCAAATTTAACCTACTTAATATAACTGCATGAATCTGGATAAACTGAGAATCACAATTTTTTTGTTTCAAATAGAGATCACGATTCTCCCACGATTCTGAACAGACAACTGAATAAAATAACATGTAAATTACTAGAGGTTCTGACAAAATATTAACTGATGCAGTCTATTTCAAATCTTTATATTTAAAAACAATTGGTTTGAATGAATGATTTAATGACTCACTTATAAAGACTTCACTTGTTTCATTACTGGATGAATCAGTGTTTTTGAATGAATCTGTTGAATGAATGTTTCAATGACTCACTCACAAAGACTTCACTTGTATCATTACTGGATGAATCAGCGTTTTTGAACAAATCATTTGAGTGAATGATTCAATGACTCACTAATAAGACTTCACTTGTTTTATTACTAGATGAATCAGCGTTTTTGAACGAATCTGTTGAATGAATGATTCAATGACTCACTCATAAAGACTTTACTTGTTTCATTACTAGATGATTCAGTGTTTTTGAATGGATCTGTTGAATGAATGATTCATTGACTCACTTATAAAGACTTTACTTGTTTCATTACTGGATGAATTACTGTTTTTGAATGGATCTGTTGAATGAATGATTCAATGACTCACTCAAATACTTCACTTGTTTCATTAATAGATGAATCAGCATTTTTGAACAAATCTGTTGAATTAATGATTCAATGACTCACTCATAAAGACTTCACTTTTTGAACAAATTTGTTGAATGAATGATTCTATGACTCACTCATAAAGACTTCACTTGTTTTATTACTGGACGAATCAGCGTTTTTGAACGAATCTGTTGAATGAATGATTCAATGACTCACTCATAAAGACTTCACTTGTTTCATTACTGGATGAATCAGTGTTTTTGAACAAATCTGTTGAATGAATGATTCAATGACTCACTCATAAAGACTTCACTTGTTTCATTACTGGATGAATCAGCGTTTTTGAACGAATCTGTTGAATGAATGATTCAATGACTCACTCATAAATACTTCACTTGTTTCATTACTGAATTGAATCAAGATCGCAATCCTTTTACGATAAATCGTGCAGCTCTGCTACTTAAGACAGTATGTAATTCAGGACGCACCAAATGTCTTTTTGGATTATGTCAATAGTTAATTTGATAGTTAAACTACACCTGTGGTTATTCTGCTAAATGGGACACTTATGTGAACTGATTTCAGACAACCACAAAAAAATGACCCTGAGACCAGTTGATTAAAAATGATTTTAAAAAGTGGCTCAGAAAAGTAAAGCTAGTTCTGAGAAAACCTCTAGCATCAAGTGTTTGCAGATGCCACTTGGTTTGATATTTTGTATGTAATGTGACAAAATTCAGGCCTTTTTTAAATGTGACTTATGTGTCCAAATAAAACATTTGGAACCTCTGTATGTTGGGGACAGCTAGATTTTGTTTAAAAAAATAATAATACTTTTATTCAGCAAGGATGCATTAAATTGTTCAAAAGTGACAGTAAAGACATTTATAATGTTACAAAAACATTATATTTCAAATAAATGCTGTTCTTTTGAATGTTATATTCATCAAAGAATCCTGAAACAAAATGCATCAGTTTCTACAATAGTATTAAGCAGCACAACAGTTTTCAACATTGACTGGTGAGCAGAAGAGACTTCTTTCAAAAACATTAAAAAAATTGTACCAACCCCAAGCTTTTGAACAGTAGTATGAACAGTGGAACACACACATAGCAGCTCGCCCTCACTGAGCCCAGATGAGACCAGATGTCAGGCTATATTGTCAAATGGATTACAGGAAACACTCAGCAAACACTTGCAGGTGTGCATTCCACACAAGGGCAAAACTAGACAAAACTCCTCCTTCATATCAATAAAATCCTGTCAGAGCTTCAGAGATCAGAGACCACCAGTCAGTAGCGTAATGGACTAATTCACTCAAAAACCAAAAACTGTGTCATTATTTACTCACCCTCATGTCATTCCAAACCTGTGGAACACATTCATGAATCTTCACTTCAAAGTAACCACCACATCTGTTTAGAGACAAAAAGGGCAATAGCATCATATCAGACCTCATATTACAACCCGTGCACTGTATATTTCAGGTCTGTGTGACAAAATGCTTGTTAATATTTGTTATTCACTCAAAATCTTCCCCTCTGTTGCAGCTCACAAATCATTCAAACAAAAAATGATTTATATGATCATTTATATGATTTATATGATCTGTTCATCATATAAAGTGATGTTCATATAGATTAGTTTTTATGATCTCTTTATGAACTTTTTGAAGCTTCAAAGTGTCAGTTGCGTAAACTGTCAATGGAGGGACAGAAATCGCTCAGATTTCATTAAAAATATCTTTATTTTTGTTCCGAAGACGAACGAAAGTCTTACGGGTTTGGAACGGCATGAGGGTGAGTAATTAATGGCAGAATTTTCATTTATGGGTGAACTAACCCTTTAATGAACAGGGGTGAAATACAGCGTTAAGTCCAGGTATATGATTTTCAAAGGCTGCGATTAGGGTGAGAAGGAAGAGAGGCTAATGGCAGCTGTATATCAAGCACCTGGATTGTTAGGCTTAGGGTTAGTCGAGTCTTTCATTTACTGAGGAAAGGACAAAAATTACAGGCCAATGCAAGGAGAATTTATGCAGGACAAACTTGCTAAAGGCTTTGAAACATTCACAGCTAGTGAGTCAGCGATGGATGAATGAACAGGTAGATTTTTAGACAGTAGAGCTTCAGTTCCACGTTCATAAGAGAAAGACTGTAAATATCTCAGATGGGCGTTTTTTGCAGGTCAAAGTAAATGTCAGTGTGGTTTGGAGTAGTTTAGAGAAGCTGTTGACGTGACTCATCTGTTGACCTATAAGCAAAGTTCAAGCAAAAGTACAACACTGAATTTTACCAAAGCTCAAATGTCACCTTTCACTCTTATAAAGAACAAATAAAAAAAACAACAACTACAATTTAACATTTTCTAATACTAAAGTGCTGTTTGTTCAAATCACTGTGCGCACTAGTAAAAAATTGAGTTTCAAAAACATCAACAAGTCATGGGGATATTTAAAAAAAAGCTGAAGCATCAACTTTCTCTCAGATATTTCTAATAAAGGACAAATTAAAAAAATAAACTAAATTTGACATTTTCTGATGCAAAACCAATACTAGGATGACGTGTTTGTTCAAATCAATGAAAGCACAAGTAAAAGTTGTTCTTCAAAAATAATCAAAACTTGAGGATATTTAAAAAAAAAAAAAAGAGCTGAAGTATCATCTTTCTCTCATATATTTCTGATAAAGGACAAATAAAAAAGAAGCTACATTAGACATTTTCCAATGCAAAACTAATAGGGTGATATTTGCTCAAATCATTATAAGCACTAGTTAGAGTTGTGCTTCAAAAATGATCAAAAACATTAACAAATTGTGGAAATTAAAAAAAAAGCTGAACCATCACCTTTCTCAAATATTTCTGATAAAGGACAAAAAAAACAAAAAAACATTTTGACATTTTCTGATGCAAAATTGGAAGTAAGAGTGCAGTGTTTATTCAAATCACTCTGCACACTAGCAAAAATTATGCTTAAAAATAATCAAAAACATTAACAAACTTAGGGATATTTTAGATACTTTATAAAATGTTATTGTTACTAGTGATATCACTAACTTGAGGGGCTGTTTTTGCATTCCTCTGCACTACATTTCCATTAATTTTCTTGTATAAATGTTCTAGACGGACATGTTTGACCATTGCGCTCACACCTTGCATGTTTTGCAGTGTCTCGTGCATGACGTCGTACTAAAAGTACGGTGCTCAAAGTTAAAATAGCTTCAACTTTTAACAATCTCTTTTAGAGATCAACCAATAATCGTTTTACCAATATTTTCCTGATATTTAAGCATAGTCCTACTGTTACCTGAATTTGTTTTACGCTGAAATATTTAAAAGCATGATAGGATCATGTACATTTTGCACTTGTGGAAGTTGGGAGATAATGGAAGAGTTTTTCAGGAAACCAGCCCCTCGTTGTTTCCAGTAAAGCCTCAGAAATGAGCAAGAGGCATGAGACACGACACGCTCCCTTGAGTTCATCCTGCATCGCAACATAAAGGCAAGAGGAGTAAACGGACACCCGTAGGGAGGGATGGAGAGGGAAGATTGAGCACGTGGGCGAGGTGCTTCCTGTTTTCATTTGGGTTAATTATACTTCTCTCCAGAGGATGGTTCATATCTAAAGAGAAGTTCTTCAAGACTGTGGCATAAGCAGCACTGCTAATGCAAACAAAATAATCAGAGACAAACCTCCCACTTAAATAATATATTATTTATATATATCAAATAATAATTCACATGCTTTTAAACTGATGGAATGTATAACTTGAACGCAATGCAAGTTGTTAAGGAAAAAAACATCTGCCAAATGCATAAATGTAAAAAAAAGAAAAGAAAAAAGGTGATTGTAGTGCAAGTAACAGTGACGTCAAACTGCCAACTGCCAATTAGGCTTTAATGGCTTTACAAAATGTACTCTGCTGATTGCATGTAGCGTAAATTGTCAGACTTTAGGAGGTAACCGCATGGTTTCAGTTAGAGTTAGGGTTATACGCTATAAAGTTTGGAATCATTATGATTTTTTTTTTAACAGTTTTTGAAATATTATTACACTTTAAAATAACTGTTTTCCATGTGAATATATTTTAAAACGTAATTTATTCCTGTGATCAAAAGCTGAATTTTCAGGATCATTACTCCAGTCTTCAGTGCCACACGAAGTCATTCTAATATGTTGATTTGCTGCAACCAAACAAAACTTTACAAACGTTATAATCAAAAATTAGGAGCACAATGTCACATAATGGCTGTTCTTATGTAAACTAGATCATTTGCGCAGTTATCTCTGTAATGGCTCTTTCCTGTTTGGTAAAGTGTTTGTCCAAGATGGATTCCTAAGCTGTAGAATTTGGTCTTTTTGTGGTGGATGCCAAAAATACCCTTGATGACGTATATTTGAATACTACAACCACCTCTGAGGATTTACGATTTAGAGAGAGAGTCAGTTTTAACAGACTTAAAGGGGTCCTTGATTATGATTTCACTTTTTTTTTTTACTTTAGTTAGTGTGTAATGTTGTTGTTTGAGCATAAACAACATCTGCAAAGTGACGACGCTCAAAGTTCAATGCAAAGGGAGATATTTTCTTTTACAGAAATCTCTTTTTAAGGACTACAACAAACGGCTGGTAGGGACTACAACGAGCTTCTTCCCAGGTTGGTGACATCACAAACCCCAAAATTTACATAAACCCCGCCCCCGAGAACACACAACAAAGGGGGTGAGGCCATGTTGGGCTGCTTTAGAGAAGATGAAGAGTTGTTGTAGTAGAGTGTTGTTGCCATGCCGCCATTTTACGCCGGACTGCTTCACAAACGAGGGTCAATTCAACACTGGATTTGCACAAAAAGATTAACATGACGGCACATGCTAGTGGATGAGTTGAATCAACTCCACAGCAACTACATAAATTTATCCACTAACCATTCAGAAACGTCCAGATTCATTCTAAAAGTTGTTACTTCTTCCTGAGTCTCTCCATCAGTGTCGACTCCGGTTTGAACAATGTAAGGCTGAACACCGTTACTGACAATCCTCATTTTGGCTGCGTGAGATTCTCCAGCTTTGTTGTTGTTGAGCAACTGAAGCGTGAGCTGTTAAAGCTCCGCCCTCTTCTGGAAAGCGGGCAGCTCATTTGCATTTAAAGGGACACACACAAAAACAGCATGTTTTTGCTCACACCCAAATAGGGGCAAATTTAACAAGCTTAATAAATGATCTGTGGGGTATTTTGAGCTGAAACTTCACAGACACATTCTGGGGACACCAGAGACTTATATTACATCTTGTAAAAGGGGCATTATAGGTCCCCTTTAAAGGCGAAGTGCATAATTTCTTTTTCATGTTAAAATACTTTCTTGTGTGCCAGTTTTATAAGCAGAGGCTATAAGTATATTATTTGTTGGTTGAGGCTGCAAAATGTTTAACATTGAGACTCTTTGGCGGTTTCAAAACATTGATCTGTTTGTTTGATCGGCCCGAGGTGCTAATATTGACTTTGGGACAGGACAATCTTAAGACAGTCACTATTTTTGCAAAGAAATCACACACTTCACCTTTAACTAAACTGAGGCACAAATCCTTGGCTGTGTCCAAAACCTGAAAAACATTGCATACAATCTTCCGATGGATTCAGTCTGTAGAAAATATGAGCTATAAGTAGTCATAAAACATTTGCTCAGCTCTAAATATCAGCTTTGGAAGACAGTCTGAAACTGGTTTCAAACACATGCCTGTGAATTCACAGAAGGCAAAGCAGTTTCAAGACTGTGAAAACCTCTAGTGGTGGGCAAGAATATTACAGTAAATATAAAAGTTCATGAGGGGCATTAGATATCATCTAATGGCTCTGCAATGTTTTCTAAGAATTTTCACACTAAAAAAAGCCAAATATGAGGGAGATGCAAATACACCGCCACCAAAAACTAACACTCAAGTGGAAAATTCTACTCCAAACTGCACACTAAAATTTGCGGAGAGGGCTAGTTTGATGTTTACAAGCATTTTCCTCCATTCTCATTCTGTAGCACATTAGTATTCTAGTTGCACTGGCCAGAAGAAGAGCAAGAGGAGGCGGGTGGAGAAAAGCAGCCCATCGTGTCACTGGCTGCATGGGACGCCCGTCCACTTCTAACTGCACATTGCTAAGCAACTGCTTGAAGAAAGAGAGAATTTGTACAGTGTTTGGTGAAAAAGTAGCAAAATGGTTCTTGAAACTCTTGAAATCTTATTTCATGCATCTTCTGCATGTCAAAATTTTCACTTAGCAAAGTTTCTTACTGATATTGGAAGTTGTCATGTATTAAAATACCAGCAGAACACAATAATATATTAAGATAAATGAACTGCGTTTCTCTGAGTAACTGCACAGCAGCTATCAAATGCAGAAACTGTCTGTAACGTTTCACAGCAGATACTGCAAATGAAGGGTGTAACTAAGATCACACAAGATGTAATTGCATTAACACAGCAATAAAATTTCCCACATCAATGATCACTGAATGGGTTTAAAACAGCATTTAAAAAGCTCCGAATGATGTGAAACGCAACATTTACAACATCTGCATTTAATGCGCCGTGAGATCTACAGCCATCAATCATCCACTTAACAAGCACTCATTACACGTGGCAGCAATTACCTCTCGCTGAACAACACCCGAGGAACTGAACAGAAATAATAACTACCATAACTTGCATTGCAGCGTCTTGGTATACTTTGAGTACTTAAAGAGAAAAAAAAAACAGTAATGAACCAAATATATTGATTAATCTGCCAATATTTGCTCTTTTTAAATAACTTTGTCATGATAACCCACACCCTTGGCTGATTAGCAAACATCTACAGCACACTCTAACAAATTCTGGGTTAAAAATAACCCAAGTTGGGTTGAAAATGGACAAACTCAGCAGTTGGGTTAAATGTTTGCAATTGTTTGCTATTGTTTAAAAATGACTGTATTGCTTGCTTAAAATGAACCCAAAGTATGTTGGAAATTAATGTTTATTAATGTTTAATTAATAATAATTTAACAATAAACATGATTTTTGATTTCCAACCTATTTTGGGTTCATTTTAAGCCAGCCATATAGTAATTTTTTTAATAATAGAGAGTTAAATAAAACTGCCCGGCATGTTGGGCAAACATTTAACCCAACCGCTGGGTTATAACAACCCAATCGCTGAGTTTGTCCATTTTCAACCCATCTTGGGTTGTTTTTAACCCAGCATTTTTTTTTAGAATGTACCAAAATCAATCAGTATCAACTTCTACCAGATGCACATTTTTCTGTTTTCAAAAATGTGTGAATAATTTAGTAATAATTAGTGTAAAATACAGTCAAACCAAAATTTATTCAGACACCTTGAACTATTCATTCATTAATACAGTTTATTCACTAGTTTAAAAAATGGTAATAAAATATGACAAGATCTCAAGAGTTAACTGTGCCAGAAAAAAATAATCTTAATTATGTCAGATAACGCTTAAGCAAAACATGGTCAGGTCAAAATGTCAATCTTTGGTTTGACTTCAAGTGCATATGGCATCCTGGTCTCCAAATATGAATTGAATAATGATTGATAATTGTGTCAAAAATGAAACTAGTCTAGATGGAAACTGGTCACATGACAAGAAGTAGAACCCATCAGGCCAAGCATGAGGAAACGGGGACAAATGCCACTTTTATGCACAAAATATCCTTTCTTTTGACTCTCTTCTGTGGTTTTATTAATCTTACACACTCCTGACGCTCCTCAAATATGCCAGTCAAGATTCAGAGCGAGGGAAAATAGTACCTGATTCAATTAGACTCAAATTAGTGTGGAGAGAAAAGGTTGCCCTGTTTTGTTTGGAAGTCCCGTTCCAAAATTAGTGAACCATTTTCCCTGTGGATTCAACTCAAGAGGCTTGGAGCTTAATCAAGTGGAAATTGGGGATAGACAGTGGGGGTAGAAGGGCAGAATGAGGCAATTGTTCAAATCGCTCTTTGATGTCAATGCAATGAGCCCCAACAAAAATATACAGGCGCAACCAAGCTGTCGCTCGCAAGTTGAGAAAAATTCAACATAAACGAATCATGTGCGTGATTGCCTGTGTGATTAAAAGGATAATATGGGCTATATGTACAAACAAATCCAAAATATCACGCCTCGGTCGCCGTCCAGCAGTGCATCAGCACTGTAAATGAATTCTCTTCTCTTCAGACAGGCCATTATGAGGCAGATGTATGTATTGTTATATCTAATCTGTCCTTTTTCTACGTAATTCTCCCTTCAGCATCTCAGAAAGCACGCAGACAAACTCCCAGCACCTCTATTGTGTTGCAGAGCTTTTCTCATGCGTGTGTCTGAATGAGAGTCAGGGCTGCAGATAATCACATTTTCCTAAGAAAGGCTTAGTCGTGCAAAGTAGCGCAAGTGTCTCTATAAGAGTAAAGGGATGCATTAACAGGACCTGCAGCGTAACATCTTCAGCAAAAGTGCTCTGGGAACAAGCGTAGTCGATAATGCTGATGCAGATGTGAGCAGGTGGCCCATGTAATGCTGAGATATATATGGGCCATTCTACAGAATTGGTTCAAAGTCAGAGTTGGAAACGTCTTGAAAAACATTTGTATTTTTCCACAAATTTTGTATGCATGCAAATTGTATAATATCCAAGGTACACGTTTCTATTAATTGTCGTTTCTATTAATTCTCATATTGTAATATTTTCAGAAAGTTTTGTAATATTTATCCTCTCCCCAAATTTGTCACTACCGAAACACAATAATAAATAATTTAATGAGAAGGGTTACATTGACCTACTGTATTAAGATTTTGTTTACACCTACCTTTTAAGTATTTATATTTTTTAAGTTTTCACAGGTAAATCCATAATAATTACAATTGCAAGTGTAATTTATGAGATTTGTTGTATTTTGAATCCAATCTTTCTTTGTAAAAGACGTAAAGTATCATCATACTGATTTCAAAGTTAAGGATATATTAGTTTGAATATACACTGAACCAAACACTATAATAACATCTTAGTTGATAATTCAGTATACTTTATTTTTGACAAAACATTTCATGTTTCGGTCATGACTGCACATTTTCGGTAGTGACAGTAATGTGTTGGTAGCGAACACATTACATAACAGAATTTTAACTCACATACTAAAACATATTAAAATACTAATGATTTGCATAATTGTACTAAAATTTTGTTTATTTCCCCCAAATAAATAATTGTGTTCCCTTTTCGTCACTACCAAAACAAAGATGACATGTTTCGGTCGTGACTGTTTCGGTAGTGACAATTTTAGATACTTTTGAGCCTAGCTCAAAGATGCTAATCAGCACATGATTAGCTAGGACAGTTCTGAACCGTTGTACACAGAAAAAAACTAAATTTTATTGAACAACACTCAAAAAACGTTGTCACAACCAAAACTTCACCACAAGTTATTGTTTCGGTAGTGACAATTTTAGATACATTTGAGTCTAGTTCAAAGATGCTAATCATGATTGTATTGAATCATAAATTGTATTGAAATAACACTCAAAAAACATTGTCACAACCGAAACTTTACCACGTTATTGTTTCGGTAGTGACAATTTTAGATACATTTGAGTCTAGTTCAAAGATGCGAATCAGCACATGGTTAGCTAGCACAGTTATGAACAGTTTTACACAGAAAAAAACAAAATGTTATTGAATAACACTCAAAAAACTATTATGTCACAACCGAAACTTCACCACAAGTTATTTGTTTCAGTAGTGACAATTTTAGATACTTTTGAGCCTAGCTCAAAGATGCAAATCATGATTGTATTGAATCATAAATTGTATTGAAATAACACTCAAAAAACGTTGTCACAACCGAAACTTCACCACAAGTTATTGTTTCGGTAGTGACAATTTTAGATACATTTGAGTCGAGTTCAAAGATGCTAATCAGCACATGATTAGCTAGGACAGTTCTGAACCGTTGTACACAGAAAAAAACTAAATTTTATTGAACAACACTCAAAAAACGTTGTCACAACCAAAACTTCACCACAAGTTATTGTTTCGGTAGTGACAATTTTAGACACATTTGAGTCTAGTTCAAAGATGCTAATCATGATTGTATTGAATCATAAATTGTATTGAAATAACACTCAAAAAACATTGTCACAACCGAAACTTTACCACGTTATTGTTTCGGTAGTGACAATTTTAGATACATTTGAGTCTAGTTCAAAGATGCTACTCAGCACATGGTTAGCTAGCACAGTTATGAACAGTTTTACACAGAAAAAAACTAAATTTTATTGAATAACACTCAAAAAACGATTATGTCACAACCGAAACTTCACCACGTTATTGTTTCGGTAGTGACAATTTTAGATACATTTGAGTCGAGTTCAAAGATGCGAATCAGCACATGGTTAGCTAGCACAGTTATGAACAGTTTTACACAGAAAAAAACTAAATTTTATTGAATAACACTCAAAAAACAATGTTGTCACAACCGAAACTTCACCACAAGTTATTGTTTCGGTAGTGACAATTTTAGATACATTTGAGTCGAGTTCAAAGATGCTAGCTAGCACAATTCTGAACAGTTGTACTCAGAAAAAAAAATATTGAATGACACTCAAAACAATGATGTCACAACCGAAACTTTACCACGTTATTGTTTCGGTCGTTGACTTTTTTGGTAGTGACAATTTTAGATACTTTTGAGCCTAGCTCAAAGATGCTAATCATGATTGTATTGAATCATAAACTGTATTGAAATAACACTCAAAAAACAATGATGTCAACTGAAACTTCACCACGTTATTGTTTCGGTAGTGACAATTTTAGACACATTTGAGTCTAGTTCAAAGATGCGAATCAGCACATGATTAGCTAGCACAGTTCTGCACAGTTGTACACGCATAAAAAATAAATTCTATGGAATAACATACAAAAAAGTTTGCTTAATTGGAGAAAAAAGGTGTTCGGAAGTGACATTACTAAAACCTACACAGATTTTTCAGACTTTTGAACACATTTAACTCAAAATGATGGTACCTATCTACTATAAAAGAGAGGCTATGAGAGGAAGGGACACAGGAATATTTCCTGATCAAAAATATAGGGGTGTGGTTAAAATCAGTCTCAGCCAATGGACTAAAACATATACTGTTTCGGTAGTGACATGAAAATGCGGAACACATTTTTTTACTTAAAGTTTCATGATTTTAAAATAAAATATACATTTTTTTTTTACTTTTAAAGAATCTTTTTTAATATTTTTAAAAACAACAATGGAAAAAAATTGCAAAAATTAAAGTTGAAATTAGGGTTTAGGACCCAATAAATGATTATTTTATATATCAAGCTAAGTGATATTTTAAATATTATTGTGGGATTCAATAGATAACAGAAGGATCTTAGTAAACATCTAAAATTTGAATACTTTAATGCTTTTTAAATGTGTTTTTTGGTTGTGGAACAGCAGTTTGCACCAATTCTGTAGAATGGCCCATTTATATATCCATAATATATATATTAGCATAAGAGGTGCACACAAAACTGCAGCACTGAAAGGAACATTATTTTTCACAATATTCACAAGGTAGATTTTTTTGGGACTGACATCAGGCATCTCAAAATATCATCAGATTAATCAGCCTGAACCAAGTTTCTTCCCTACATGCATGTGCATGCAATGCAACCACGAAGAAAGTTTCCCTGCTAAAATAACATTTTAAAACAGCATAAGATGATATGTGTTTTTAACATGGTTTCCCCTAAGCATCATAAAATAATTGTTACTTTATATTAAACATGGTATTTGAGATAAAAATGTATCCGTGCTCTTTTTTGTCATCTTAGGCCCTTGTTGCACACTCTGCATGTTGAGTTAGAGATTATCCAGAGCCAGAATGTAGTAAGAGCTCTCTTACCTTCTCTATGTGAGGTGCAAGTGCAGAGCAGCCATGCGTCGCGTCAGTTCCGCGCGTCTCCGTCGCGCTGCGCGTTTGAGCGCAGATGAAGGAATGTGGGTGACCGTGTGAAAGTGGCAATGCTTAACTGGCATTATTTTCTAACTTCCACCCACTCCGAATGGAAACAGCCAGTTGTCAATGGCAGAGGAGGTTCTCTCGCGCAGCACAAAGTAGGTACATTAGCATTTCTCCGACCCTCCCCTCGCTTTTCACGGATGGCATTGTGTGGCGCGGTTGGGGTCCTTATTTGGCCCCCGATTAAATCCTCACTGGCCTGCGCTGAAAAACGACTTATAACCAGTTATAGTCTGACACATCGCGTTAAGACCTTGTATTATGGGTCTATATGCTCTTCTGAAATGTGCTGAATGCACCTACACGAGTTTACAAAAAGCTTTAGATGTTGTTACAAAAAAAGTTTTGGCGCCACAAGTGTCATAGTAAAAAGAAAAAGACACAAGACGCCCCATTTTGAGGTTCCTCAGACTGACAGAACCCTCTGGGTAGCCTAACATGTCTTTCTCAGATATCCTCAGATATCTTGATGTGTATACTGACATAACTTTCCTTTATGATGCGGTTATTGATGGCTTTAAAGTTCTTGAAGAAACTTAAGGGTTCTTAAAGGTGCAATGTGTACATTTTAGCGGCATCTAGCGGTGAGGTTGTGAACTGCAACTAACGCGCACACCTCTCGCACTCCTCCCTTTCGGAGAAGCTACGGTGGCCGTCTGGCTGACACAACACAAAGATGTCGTCGTCTGAGACAGCAGAGTAGCCTGTGTGAAGCAATGACTTTTCTTCTTACTTCTAACACAGAACGGTCTAATAAACCAGACGACTACTACTACTTAGTGCGTATTCAACGTAGTGACGATGCAAGCTGGCTGTAAAAACACGAACAATTTAGAAGAACAACATAGTGACGAAACGCGCTTTGTAGAGCAGTTTGTCCATTTAGGGCTGCTACATGTCGGCGCATAATGGCGACTTGAGAAACTTTAGAAATGGCTCATTCTAAGGTAATAAAAACATAATGGTTCTGTAACGGTATGTAAGGTCTTTATACACCACTGAAAACATGGTTATGCATATTATATCGCATTTCTGTCAATAGATCCTCCTAAATTTTACACATTGCACCTTTAAGAGAAGTTTCCAGAGGAAAATATACTTTTTGCAGTTTAGCCGTCTTAGGGGTGTGACAGATGAATTTCTTAAAGGACAATGTTTTATGAAGAGGTCATTAAACTGCATGAATAATAAATAGCCTATAGAAGAATTAGCAAAATGTAGTTTTATATAGGCTAAAATAGAAGTATAGCATGTCAACAAGTCAGTTTAATAATGTTTTGTGCTATAGGCCGACTAGTTGGTTTGACTCTCTATAAATCATTCCATCCCACTTGATAAAAAATTACACAAATCTCTAACAAAAATAATCAAAAGATAGTTAAAAAAATATCCAAATGAAGTCGACATCCTCACGTGTCAATAAAAACATGGACATTTTATTATTTTCAGGTTATTTTTTCAGGTTCATTTTTCATGAAATTATTTTATTGATGAAATTGATTGAAATTAATGTTTCAGTGTAATTTAAATTGATGTTAATGTAATTTAAATGCATTGTTACACTGTTACATTATAAAATTAAAAATAATTAAATGTGTTTTTATCAGAAATGTCTCTGTTTCACTTTGCAGTTTGAATGGCCCATTTTTGTGATCAGCCGGCCCATTTTACCTGAACACTGCTCATCTCAAAAAATGTGGGACGACTGATGTTTCAAAATCTGTAGGGCCTGAACAATCATATTTTATTACATCAATTCTATGCATCAATTCAACACAAACATGTTAAAAACAGTCCTTATTAATCATAAGAACAGTTAAATGTCTCCATAGGTTTTTTGTTAGTGTCCCAAGCGATTAACCAAAAAGTGGCCCAATTTGCCTGATACCACCCTACTGAAAAAACATGATAATGAAAAGTATTCTAATACTCATGAATATGGATTTAGTGTTTTACTTTTAATAAACATGCTTTAGAAAAAAACATTATTGGTGTGCATCTTGAGTCAAAACAATGGCACTGACATATCATAAGATATATCACCTTTAGGACATGGGGTGCATTACGGACACATTTGTCCAGGTTTCATCTACAGACATGTGTTTCCACACAAAAAGACAATATTTTNTCAGTTGGTGTGCAATGAATCTAAAATATATGAAAGTTTAATTTTTATCATTACATTATGGAAAATAATGAACTTTATCACCATATGCTAATTTTTTTGAGAAGGACCTGTAGATGTATATGTTGTATTTGCAGGACAACACTTGACATGTCTTTGCTTAAAAATATAATAATATAAATATAAAATGATAATATAATATAAAAATGAACGAAATAAATTATAAAAATATCATCTTACAAATGTAATAGAATATAATATATAATATTCTAAAAATAAAATAATAATATGGAGCTGTACTTTGGCGATCTCGCCGCACGGTGGCGCTGGAGCCCACAGAATGCACAGCAAGGTACTGTATTATTCATTAGCCTTGTCTCATTTCGAAGGCTGCGTCCTTCGAAGGTCGCATTTGAAGGCCGTATACGTCATCGAGGCGGTCTCCTTTAAGAAAAGTAACCGTTAGAATGCAAAGTATGAAAGAAATTACAGTATTATACACCTCACGAGGAATAAGCCTCCAAAATGTCAGGGTTAGTGATAGGAAAAAAACGGTTTCAACATTCGCCCATCGCCGTTTGATTCCCACAGAATGAATGATCAAATCATGCGTGTTATTGATGAGAGGTGTGCTATTACTTTACAAAGTGATCAGACTTACCCACAGACTTACATTGCAGGAGATACTCGATGCATGTCTTGAGACCAAAAAAAATCATATAGAGACTTGAGGATGGACTTTGATTTAGCATCGTCGAAACCACCATTAACGAGTGTGTCAACACGATTAACTTCATGTTAGTCGCTAACTCACTAACTACGTGTATTTTCTTTATAAAATAAATATCATCTGAAAGACACCCCTAAAAACCTTTGCGAATCATTTGTTTCGAGTGAATCAAGTGATTCAGAGCTGGTATCAAACCGCCAAAGTCACGTGATTTCAGTAAACGAGGCTTTCTTACGTAATAACCGTTTCGAAAGGCTACATTTAAAGGTGCAATATGTAAGAATTTAGCAGTCAAATACCCAAAAACCACTAGGCCAGTGTTATATATTTTGTTCACTTGAGTACTTACAACATCACAAATGTTTGTAACTATTTGTAAATCGTGAGAAAATTGCAATTTTAACCAAGGCTCCGGGACGCGTGAGGAGTCAATTGCGTCATACCCGCGTTACCCTCGTTTTCCGGTTTTATTTTGTGGAAACACCAAAGACGCTTTAATATACACGTTTTAATAGGCAAGGGAACAACTGTTTTGATATATTTATAGACAGAAAACTAATTATTGTTATATAGCTCAACACGTTTAGTCTTATTGTTTCAATCTAATTTTCTTGATTTTTTGCGAGTACCATGCTTTACCATGCCTCAGAGAAAAACACTATTTTGTGAAGTAGCTAACATAGCATAATCCGATGCAGCTTTATTTTTAGTAACAGCAATACAGCATTTTCTCCATTATACAATTCGTTTTAAAATTAATTGCATGCCATTTATCAACACAAGCCATCCAGCATTTATTAATATGATATTCTATCTTACTGCAGTGTGTAACAGTGTCTCACAGCAGCCGCCGAGCGAACGCACAGAGTAACGTTATAACATCATTTTCAACACACTCAAATGTATCTAATATGATAAACAGAGCTGTGTTACCTCATACTCATGACAGGAATAGCGGAAGCGGCGCCGGCGACTGTGTCATAATAAAAGTTCTGCTGCTCACGGCGTGTGTTGATCAATCGCTCCAGCTCCTCGTTCAGCTCCACAACACTCGCTCCTGCTCTGCTTCATACTACAGTAACGTTAATAATCGCATCCATGAACATGATTTCTTCCCGAGTCCCATCCCAATTCTTTTCCAACGGCCGTTGAGGTGAAGACCACATGTCCCAAGATTCCGCGCTCAAACTTGCCGTCATGAAGCTACGCCTTTGTTTTGAATAGGCCTCTAGCGGACAGAAAATATTACATATTGCACCTTTAATCAGTTTAATTAACGAATAAAAGGCAGATGTCAAATGCAGTAGATGTATTTTATTAAAATATTTTTTTAAAAACAAATGCATATGTATAAACCATGATAAATATGCATATGCAGTATAATCATACAGTAAAATGTTTATATTCATATAGTTTTTATTTTAAAACATAAAGGATATTTTAGCATTCAAACTGGCAGTGGTGATATTTCCTCTGGTAAGAGGGAGACGTTCAGTCCATGGCAGGTCTCCCAAAGGAGAAATAGCCTTTTTCTTGTTTTCTTTTTCTGAAAAGCTACAGAGCAGCACCATTCACCTGAGATCCATGTTTAGGAGAAAATACTTGAAGAGACACACAAAACCACATCTGAGTGACCAAGCAGAGCATCATGGCTAAATTGTATGATCATTTTAAATATATGGGGTCATTCCTTCTATGCAGTACATTTCATGTCCCCATCATATATGTCTTAATAATATACTGGATAAAATCTTAAATATGGAAATCATATGTGTTTCTTTTAAGTCAACATAGGGGTGAATATTTAGAGACAAAATTAAAATGAATATTCATTCTCCTTGGGTCTCTAATTAAAATGTGAAAAAAAACATGTTTTATTGGGTATATATTATATATGGGGGAAAATAGATATATATTTTTTTTATTGATAATAGATTTATATGTCCTCAATATTATTTTGCATCCTGTTTGTTTGTTTTTACAGGATTTTTACAAAAGACTATCAAAACATGAAGAAAAATTAAGTTGACATCCTCATGTAAACGTTCAGCAATGACTAACTTTAGCTCTATTTCCATGTTCTTTCTAATGTGTAAATGATCACATTATAGTTAATAAACTTAATGAGTGCCTGAGTTTGACCAGAGCAGATTTCTGAATATTTTATATATGCAGTGTTGGGGGTGACGCATTACAAGTAACGCAAGTTATGTAATCAGATTACTTTTTTCAAGTAACTAGTAAATTAATGCATTACTTTTAAATTTACAACAAAATATCTGAGTTACTTTTTCAATTAAGAATTACAAGTTCCTGTTCTTCTGCAAATTGAACAGCAGCACAGCTGAACGGTTTTGCCGTTTCCTTCAGAATGAGGCTTATTCATTTCATGTGTGAAAGGGCCTTTACAATTGCCAAAAACTGAGCTTTTTTTTGTAATTAAAAATCATACAAGCATACGGAAGAGGATTAGGGCCAAGTAATAATATAAAAATAAAACCATCTCGAGATTAAAATCATTATAATGCGAGATTAAACTGTAATTTTCAAGAAAAAAAAAGTCAAAATACAATGTGGGGAATAAAATCATTAAATTTCAAGAATAACATTGAATTAAAATGTCAAGAATAAACTCATTAAATTTGAATGTTATTTTGAGTTTTTTCTCGAAACAATGACTTTTTCTCAAAATTTTATGAGTTTATTCTCAACATTTTGTTTTGACTTTTTTTCTCGAAATGTAATGATTTTTTTCTCGAAACATGACTTTATTCTCGAAATTTAATGATTTTATTCTGAACATTGTATTTTGACTTTTTTCTCGAAATTTTAGGAGATTTTTCTTTAAACAATGACTTTATTCTCAACATTTTATTTAAGAAATTTTCTCGAAATTTAACAGGTTTTTTTTTTTGAAACACGACTTTATTCTTGAAACTTAATGATTTTATTCTCAACATTGTATTTCATATTATTTCTCGAAATTTAACGAGTTTAATCTCGCATTATAATGACTAATCTTGAGAAGGTTTTATTTTTTTATTATTGCTTGGCCCTAATCCTCTTCTGTACAAGCAAGCCCAGCCTAGGAGAGAAAAAGTAATGCAAAAGTAACATAACATACATTACTTTCCATAAAAAGTAACNTTATTCTTGAAACTTAATGATTTTATTCTCAATTTAGTATTTCATATTATTTCCCGAAATTTAACGAGTTTAATCTCGCATTATAATGACTAATCTTGAGAAGGTTTTATTTTTTTATTATTGCTTGGCCCTAATCCTCTTCTGTACAAGCAAGCCCAGCCTAGGAGAGAAAAAGTAATGCAAAAGTAACATAACATACATTACTTTCCATAAAAAGTAACTAACCCAATTCGATTTTTTAGGGAGTAATGCAATATTGTTATGCATTACTTTTAAAAGTAACTTTCCCCAACACTGGATATATGCTTTTATATAAAAAAACTTTCTGAACATCCGTACTGCAGAACAGGAATGACCCGTACAAACCTGACAGGCACGGTCTTCTGCTTTGTTTACCTGAAAGCTCTATTACATGATCAACTAAAATCCACAGCTTTATGAAAGCAGAGTTTCCGCTCCATAAAATGACTTAAGAATCGTCCAGGGCGTCGCAGGGCGAACTCATGTCTGATGGTAGTGGTGGTAGTGGTGATGATGATGATGTTCGTGATGATGATGGTGTTCATGTCGCTGGACCACAGGAAGCACAAAGCCAGCGGTCTGCTCACGGTCCGGCGCTGGCGAGGGTTGTTTTGAAGGCGACAGGGCCTGTTCTCTGGCTTTTGCTCTCACCCTCTTGCTGTGACTGTGCTGGAGAGGGTGTTGGTGACCCGACGGGGGTTGCGGCTGGTTCTGCTGGGGTAGATGGTACACATCCTGACCCCCTGTGCCATGCATGCCCTGCATGGAAGGATAGTAGCCGTGGCATTTGCTGATTTTGGCTGCAGACTGGCCGCCACCTGCTCCTTTTGACGTCCCCTTGGGCGATCTGATGAACTGGGGGGCGTTGCGCACACGGGGATCCAGGGCCACACAGTGGTCGGCGATGACCTGTGACCGCCGCTGATGGGCCTGTGTCTCAGGCTCGTGGGACCGGGAACGACTCTGGTTGTGTGAGGGCCGTGAGGGCGGCTCTTGTTGGGCGGCAGGAGGAGAGGAACCTTGCAGAAACAGAGACAATAATATATAAAATAATATTTTATAAAGCATCAGCACAATACACATAATTAAGGAATAATATTTAATAAAGGATCAGAACAAAATTAAGATATTATATTTTATAAATTGTCAGCACAATGAACATAATTAAGGAATAATATTTTATAAAGGATCAGAATAAATTTAAGATATTTATATTTTATAAAGTGTCAGCACAATGAACATAATTAAGGAATAATATTTTATAAAGAATCAGAACAAAATTAAGAAATTATATTTATATTTTTATTTAATTATATTTTATGTTATATTTATATTTAGATATATAGATATTTATATATTTTTTAAAGTTTCAACACAAATAAAATAATTAAATAATAATANACAACTAAAATAATTAAAGAATAATATTTAATAAAGGATCAGAACAAAATTAAGATATTTTATAAATTGTCAGCACAATGAACATAATTACGGAATAATATAATGGATAAAGAAAATTAAGCCTGTTTTTAGGAAAATTAATGAAATGCAATTTAAAATAAAAATAATCTGCATAAATTAAAGGCAGCACAACAAATACTACCATGATGAAGACTTTACAATTAAAATAATATCTTATTATTTCTTTTGCATTGCAGTCATAGGATTTTTATGAGAAACAAGGGGCTGAGCTTAAAGTATGAAAATAATGTCAAATAAAAAATAAATAAATGTTAATGTTTTAAGGTTCCTAAAATGCAAATTTCTTTAATTTTGTGGTGAACTATGACTATTCCTAATGGGTTTTGTGAGACTCACCCTTCAGTGTTTGTAAAAAAAAAAAGTATTTTTTTGAGGGGATTTTGAAGTGAAATGTGGCTATGAGATTCTCCCTTCAATCTCTAATCATTTCAAACAGCTCATGTTTTTCTGTGAACAGTGTTTGCCATCTTAACCGGAAATGCACAACTCACCCGTGTCAGTGTTAAAGGGTTAGTTCACCCAAAAATGAAAATTCTGTCATTAATTATTCACCGTCATGTCGTTCCACACCCATAAGACCTTCGTTCATCTTCGGAACACAAATTAAGATATTTTTGATGAAATCCACTGACAGCAAGATAATTAACACTTTCAGATGACCAGAAATGCCCAGCTTCGAAGCTTTACGAATCTTTTGTTTCGAATCAGTGGTTCGGAGCGTGTATCAAACTGCCAAAGTCACGTGAACCATTGAAATTTCGAAACGTTTCAAAACACTTATGACGTAACGAAGCCTCGTTTACTGAAATCATGTGACTTTGGCAGTTTGATACACGCTCCGAACCACTGATTCGAAACAAAAGATTCGTAAAGCTTCATGAAGCAGTGTTTTGAAATCGCCCATCACTAGATATTGTTGAATAAAGTTTTTTTGGTGCACAAAAAGTATTCTCATCGCTTCATAACATTAAGGTTGAACCACTGTAGTCACATGATCTGTTTTAAATATTTCTTTAGTAGCTTTCTGGAGATCTGAAAGTGTAAATTATCTTGCTGTCAATGCAGGCCTCACTGAGCCATAGGATTTTATCAAAAATACCTTAATTTGTGTTCAGAAGATGAACGAAGATCTTACGGGTGTGGAACGAATTTTCATTTTTGGGTGAACTAACCCTTTAATGATTGTTTTTTAGTGCTACCATGCACATTCACAATAATCTTACTGTCAAATCTGGAGGTGTAGTTCTCAATTCCAGCCAGATCCAGGTAATGATTTCGTCTTTCTGTGTTCTCATCCACGCAGTAGTGATTCCCCTCGTGAGCTTCAGCAGGCTGACCTCTGTCACATCACCGGAAAAAACATCCATCATGCTTTAATACAGCACATGCGGACATATATGGCATAACAAATACAGTGAAGTTTAGGCATAGTCTAATCATGCATGTTAGATAACATGATTACTTTTTGAAATTACATTTGATGCAACACAAAACTAGACCTCTCATGTTATAATCAACAATGGAACCCAAAGAAAACACAACAAAGCCACAGATGACTCTTTATGCTGTGCATTAGACACATAGACACATGAACATTAGCTGCTCACCTGATGTGTGTGGGCTGCCGTCTGTCGCCACCGCGGCTCTCCTCCGTGTGAGTCGACTCGATGCGACTCAAACGACTAGCATCTCTCTCTGAAGAGGGAGCAAAGAAAGTTAGGCACAAACAAAGTGAAGTTAAGTTGATTATGGTTGCTTTGAATGTGTCTTATTCAATCAGAATTTACAGCGTGAACTATTTTGTTATATAACAGTTTGACTGTTTTGAGTCTTTTTCACTCAAGTGTTGATTGATTGATTCATTTGCTATGAATCATCTGATCTTTTGGTTTGTGTTCATCCATATAGACAGAAACCAAATTTATTTATTTGTGTACACCCACAAATTATAGTCTGTACTTATTGTTTTTGACTGTTTTGAATCTTTTTAACTCGTTAACTTTTAGCGTTTCAATATGTGAAGCTTTTTTTGCACTGACTGATTCATTTGTTTATGAATCATCTGATCTTTTACTTTGAGTCCATCTAGACACAAACCGATTGTATTTGTGTGCACCCATAAATTATACTGTGCTAATATTAACTATTTTTGTTGTACAAACCCGATTCCAAAAACAATGGGACACTGTACAACAGGGATGGACAACTCCGGTCCTGGAGGGCCAGTGTCCTGCAGAGTTTATCTCCATCCCTGATAAAAACTCACTTGCCTATAACTTTCTACTAATCCTAAAGACCTTGATTAGCTGGTTCAGGTATGTTTGATTAGGGTTGGAGCTAAACCCTGCTGGACACTGGCCCTCCAGGACCGGAGTTGTCCATCCCTGCTGTACAAATTTTATTCACAATAGAATATAGATAACATACAAAATGTTGAAAGTGAGACATTTTAAAATGTCATGCCAAATATTGGCTCATTTTGGAGAGCTTCACATTCCAAAAAAGTTGGGACAGGTAGCAATAAGAGGCCGGAAAAGTTAAATGTACATATAAGAAACAGCTGGAGGACCAATTTGCAACTTATTAGGTCAATTGGCAACATGATTGGGTATAAAAAGAGCCTCTCAGAGTGGCAGTGTCTCTCAGAAGTCAAGATGGGCAGAGGATCACCAATTCCCCCAATGCTGCGGCGAAAAATAGTGGAGCAATATCAGAAAGGAGTTTCTCAGAGAAAAATTGCAAAGAGTTTGAAGTTATCATCATCTACAGTGCATAATATCATCCAAAGGTTCAGAGAATCTGGAACAATCTCTGTGCGTAAGGGTCAAGGCCGGAAAACCATACTAGATACCCGTGATCTTCGGGCCCCTAGACGGCACTGCATCACATACAGGAATGCTACTGTAATGGAAATCACAACATGGGCTCAGGAATAATTCCAGAAAACATTGTCGGTGAACACAATCCACCGTGCCATTCGCCGTTGCCGGCTAAAACTCTATAGGTCAAAAAAGAAGCCATATCTAAACATGATCCAGAAGCGCAGGCGTTTTCTCTGGGCCAAGGCTCATTTAAAATGGACTGTGGCAAAGTGGAAAACTGTTCTGTGGTCAGACGAATCAAAATTTGAAGTTCTTTTTGGAAAACTGGGACGCCATGTCATCCGGACTAAAGAGGACAAGGACAACCCAAGTTGTTATCAGCGCTCAGTTCAGAAGCCTGCATCTCTGATGGTATGGGGTTGCATGAGTGCGTGTGGCATGGGCAGCTTACACATCTGGAAAGGCACCATCAATGCTGAAAGGTATATCCAAGTTCTAGAACAACATATGCTCCCATCCAGACGTCGTCTCTTTCAGGGAAGACCTTGCATTTTCCAACATGACAATGCCAGACCACATACTGCATCAATTACAACATCATGGCTGCGTAGAAGAAGGATCCGGGTACTGAAATGGCCAGCCTGCAGTCCAGATCTTTCACCCATAGAAAACATTTGGCGCATCATAAAGAGGAAGATGCGACAAAGAAGACCTAAGACAGTTGAGCAACTAGAAGCCTGTATTAGACAAGAATGGGACAACATTCCTATTCCTAAACTTGAGCAACTTGTCTCCTCAGTCCCCAGACGTTTGCAGACTGTTATAAAAAGAAGAGGGGATGCCACACAGTGGTAAACATGGCCTTGTCCCAACTTTTTTGAGATGTGTTGATGCCATGAAATTTAAAATCAACTTATTTTTCCCTTAAAATGATACATTTTCTCAGTTTAAACATTTGATATGTCATCTATGTTGTATTCTGAAAAAAATATTGAAATTTGAAACTTCCACATCATTGCATTCTGTTTTTATTCACAATTTGTTCAGTGTCCCAACTTTTTTGGAATCGGGTTTGTATTTCCAGATGAAATAACTATATTTACATGTATGTATTTGGCAGATGCTTTTATCCAAAGCGACTTAAATTGCATTTGATCAGTTCATGCATTCCTAGGGAATCGAACACTTGACTTTGGCGTTGCAAGTGCCCTGATCTACTGTTTGAGCAACAGGAATACTCTATCATGATCTATATACTGTTACTCATTCTCAAATATAATATTTTAATCATACCGCCCGCTGTGGTTGTATTTGTGTGTGTGTTTTGCAGAGTCTCACCGGTCCCGGCGTGTGTCCCGTCCCTCCTGCGAACTCCAGGTTCTGGAGTGACCGTCAGCTTGACTCGGAGGGTCTTTTGTTTGCTGTTACACGAGTGATTGACAGAGGCATCCACCACGTCATAGATAGTGTGCATCAAACTGGACATGTCCTAACGCACAACACACACCGACATCATTAAAACATTCTCATTCTCATGCATTTTAATGAAGAGAATGAATGTCAGTTGCATAGCATGTTTGTTTACGGCAGGCCTGTTTCACACAGCTCCAGCACATAATAATTGCATACAGTATATTAACAGGTTAAAACATTCATACTGCATGAAAAAGCATGCAGCACACTTGTGCATGAAACACTGCTGCTTCACTTAAAGGTGCAGACAGATCGCCCCTGCAGGACTGCTAAACTGAAATACATAAAATGAAATTTTTTTTACCTCCTTCGTGACTTTTCCACTGTTGTCAAAATCGTAGAGGGTAAAGACCCACTCCTGCCTGTTGTCATCAACCAGCGACACGTTACACTCCAGATCCTGAGAGATCAGAACACGCAAACATGCAGTTACACACGTGACCAGCAGGAGGCTGTCAATAACTGTCATTGCCTATTAGGGAAGAAATCATTCACTCAAAAATGAAAACTGTCATCATTGCATGTCATTTTATTAATTTATTTATTTTATTTGACTGCACAGGGTTGGCAGCTCTTGTCCCTGATTAGGCTTTAACTATGAACCTAATAAATATAAATAAAACAAATATAAGATTACAATAGGTTAAATTAGAAACTAAATGAAAATTAGAAATGTTGCCTTTGCAGTTGAAGCACTACAATTAGTAGCAGCAGGAAATAAAAAAAACTAAAACTGAAACTGAAATAAAGAAAAATTAAACCTAAATAGTAATATTAAAAAGAATAAAAATGACAAAACCACATAAAATTACTAATAATTGAAAATTAAAAATAAAACTGAAAAAAAGAAAGCTAATTCTAAATATTAATAAAACTATAATAGTATATAAATAATACTAAAATAACTCTGCAACCATCAAACAATCTAAAAATTAAATCACAGTAATACAATATAAAAAAATAAATACAGATGTTAGGCAGCAGCATCCACTTTCATTTTACTGTATGTAAAACAGAAGCTTTATCATTTCTTTTTGCACAGAATAAACAAAGTCATACAGATATGGAACAACATGAGGGGGAGTAAATTATGACACAATGTTTATTTATGGTTATATTATTCTTTTGATGAAGAAAAATTGTAATCTACAGGTATTATATTTCAGGTCAACTCTTAAAATGCCATTCGAGCTGTTCACAGAGGATGTGTGAGGGAGTTTTTAACCACAATTCTCAGTTACAGCTTTTGGTAGCAGCTATAACTCATGGGTATCTGGTATCTGGATGATAATTGGACGAGCACATGTCTGGAGATGCTGCGGGCGTCTGTAGGTGGGGATGCCGAGCGGGTGAAATCTTACGACATCAGAATGGATGGTGAAGTAAAGCAAGAAGACTTTCCGGTATATGCCACGATTTCGGGCCTTTGGCAATGCACTCGGATATCACTGATGATGTCTCATTCATTCTTACTGCACTATCAGAGCACAGTTTTACAGTGAACACAGATACATATTCTGTGTTATTGTAATTTAAATGGTTTTTGATATTTTCGGCTCTCTTTAGTGTGTAATGTTGCTGTTTGAGCATGAAAAAGGTCTGCAAATTTACAAAGCACGAAGTCCCTCCAGCAGGAGTTATTCTCTATATCAGTGTCAGTGTTTCTGAACTCCCTGAAACACCTCCATTGTAGTCTTGAGTTTTCTTCCGGGAACGAACACGTCACAATATTCCTCATTTAAATAATTCCTGTCCAAGACATATGCAAAATAAAGGGGAGGGGCCTGGTTGAGTTAGTTTAGGGACTAAAATCAAGATACATAAGAAGTCTTGTTATCTGAGAAAATGATCAAAATGGTTCAAATGTGGTTAAAACAACAACAGACGACGGATATCAATGTCATATCGGATATCAATGTCATATCATATCAAAAAATCATATCGGTGCATCCCTAGTAAAAAGTAAATTTAGTACAGCTATTAAAAAAATAGTATATTTTGACTGGGTAGTAAATGTCTTCTAAAATAAAGCTGCAAAGTCTAATCCATTTTAATGATTAGGTTTATTCGGATGATGAATCAGTAAAAAAAAATAAAAAAATCACTTAATAGTCTTCTCACACATGTCACGTGTATGTCATTTTGTAGAGAAATAAATATTTAGATATTAATGATAACTGAAAATATGTAAAATACAGCTTATCACTGTTTTTATGTTTATTAGTTTATTTTGTGCATATTTGAGTGTTCCAATTATATCAATTATAAAACTTCTATAATTACAAAGGTGCCCTCCATAAATGATGTCCTTGTATTTAGCTATTGTTTGTTGCTTGGTGTGTGAACTTACATCTAGACTGATGCGCTTCTTTCCTTTGCAGGTTTCCTTCAGGTCTCTCTCTCCATCCTCAGACGGCAGATACTGAAGAAAACTCTCACATCCTTCAGGCTTTTCTGGAGGCAAAACCACTAAACACACACAAATACAGTGAGTACACTACACTGAGTGCACAGAGAGCACACTTTACATACAGTAGGGTCCATAAGTATGTGAGACACTGCAAAAAGTTTTTTACTCAGTATTTCTGTCTTGTTTTCCAGTACAAATATCTAAACATTCTTATATCAAGACACAAGCAGTTTCACTCAGATATACATCACAATAGGGAAGAAAAGATGATCGTAACTTCTGTTTCACGCCGACTTTAAGCATAAACTCATTTAATTTTGATAAATCTTTCAGAAAACAAGACACCTTATCTTGTCATTTAATATCTCCAGTCTCAATATAAGAATGTTTAGATATTTGTACTGGAAACGACGACAAATATTCAAATACTGGACATTTTGCAGTGTCTGATGTCTGATTGGTGAATGTGAATACACACCCTCTAGAGGGCAGCGGTGGACCGTCGAGTGTCCATCCTTCAGATCACCGTTCTGTAGCTCCTGGAGGAGAAACATGGAAAAAAACACAAGAGGAGATCAAGAGAGGTGTTAGTTTAATATCCAGCCAAGAAACCACAGAAAAAATAAATGCCTCCATCTCAAGCATTTCCTCCTCAGGGACGGAAAAGCGATGATATAGTGTCAAATAAGATTAAATCACACTACAAAATACCTAATATCTTGGACCCAAAAGTAACAGAGAGAAACAGTTGAGTTCCTGAAGTAAAAAAAAAAAAACTATTAATTTTCTCCATAGAGAATTGCATTCAAGGTAAACATTTGATCAGTTCATGCAAACGTATGACCTTGCTATTTCTAACACCATTGCTTTACTATGGAAGCTTGTTTCCACACACTAAATAAAAAAATAAAAAAGGCTGCAACTTTTTATCTCACAATTCAGACTTTTTTTTCTCTGAATTGCGAGATTTTAACTCTCAATTGCAAATAATAAAGTCAGAATTGTGTGATATAAAGTTGCAATTCTGACTTTTTTTCTCACAATTGCATCTTATAAACTCAGACTTGCAATTCTGACTTTCTTATCTTGAAAGTCTGACAATTCTGACTTTATAAAATGCAATTGTGAGTTATAAAGTCAGAATTGTGAGATATAAACTCGCAATTCTGAGAAGAATGTCAGTCTATTTTCCCTCACAATTTGACATTAAAGGTGCCCTAGATTAAAAAATTGAATTTACCTCGGCATAGTTGAATAACAAGAGTTCAGTACATGGAAATGACATACAGTGAGTCTCAAACTCCATTGTTTCCTCCTTCTTATATAAATCTCATTTGTTTAAAAGACCTCCGAAGAACAGGCGAATCTCAACATAACACCGACTGTTACGTAACAGTCGGGGTGTACGCCCCCAATATTTGCATATGCCAGCCCATGTTCCCAACATTATGAAAGGCATTAGACAAGGGCAGGACCTCTGGATGTGCACAGCTGAATCAACAGACTAGGTAAGCAAGCAAGGACAATAGCAAAAAATGGCAGATGGAGCGATAATAACTGACATGATCCATAATAACATGATATTTTTAGTGATATTTGTAAATTGTCTTTCTAAATGTTTCGTTAGCATGTTGCTAATGTACTGTTAAATGTGGTTAAAGTTACCAT
>RJVU01051648.1:5187002-5203680 GCA_003731715.1 Anabarilius grahami
TGACTTTATATCACACAATTCTGACTTTATATCACACAATTCTGACTTTATATCACACAATTCTGACTTTATATCACACAATTCTGACTTTATAACTCACAATTATGACTTTATAACTCACAATTCTGGCTTTATAACTTGCAATTCTGATTTTATAACTTGCAATTCTGATTTTATAACTCGCAATTCTGATTTTATAACTCGCAATTCTGACTTTATATCATGCAATTTTGACTTTACATCAACCAATGCTGAGAAAAAAGTCAGAATTGTGGGATATAAACGAAAAAAAGTTCCATATTTTACTGTTCAAGCAACAGAAATACTTGCATATTTGCCCAAGTATCTCTCATCTACCACGTTTCCTTGAGGAGGATGAATATGATGAAATTTCTTTGATGATTTGAGACACTATCATTAACAGAAAAATTTGGGGGTTTTGTTGCTAAAGTATCACATGGAACTAGTTAAATCCAGGAATATAACACACTGAGACAGGAGATTAAACACCATCAGAAACAGACTAAATCATCTGCTACCACCGACGTCTGAACCACAAAAATGCACCACGGTACATGGTGTACAAATCCCAACCTGCTCACTATTACACATGTAAAGTAAGCAGTCAACAACTACCTCAACTACAACCATGTTCATGAAGACTCTAATGCTAATATTGTGAAATATTATTACAATTTAAAAGAACAGTTTTTTATCTGAATATATTGTATAATGTAATTTATTCCTGTGATCAAAGATGAATTTTCAGCATTATTACTCCAGTCTTCAGTGTCACATGATCCTTCAGAAATCATTCTAACATGCTGATTTGCAGCTAAAGAAACATTTCTTATTATCAATGTTGAAAACAATTTTTGCCGCTTCATATTTTTGTGGAAACTGATTTTTTAAGTATTCCATCGACCAATGAGAGCCTCCGAGCCTCCAAATGAGTTTTCAGGAATCCAATTAGCTGTATTGATTTCAAACGGATCCGCCTCCCAGTTTAAACACAGAACGCAATGCTGAGATTATTTCCAGCCGCAGGACGGCCATGTTTTCTTTAAAGTCATGTGTCTGAGAGGCATGAAAGCCCAGTGAACTCATTACCACCCAGAGCAACAGATGCATCCCAGAGCCGCATGCAGGATCTGACCGCCCTCTGCATTTTAAAGGCTAACACATGGTATTTTACCCATAATGCCATCACCCACTGAGGCCCTTTTTAAGCAGCAATGTGTGGGCCATATGGTTAATTAAGAGAGAGCTGGTTCCAATCTACAGTTGAAGAAAAAACCTTGTTTCTTTATCGTCTTGCGCTGCCTTCCATCTCTGACGCTTTGAGCTCAAACTCCCCAGTTAAATCACAACAAAGACTGTGTTGAAAGGGCATCTGGAGGCAAATTCATGTGTTCAGACAGCCTATATTTGTGGAATAAGCGTGTGACAACTCTAAAATGTGTCTGTGGCGTATCAGATCTCAGCATCACGACTCTTGAGAGCGGAGCGTTTGTTGCTGTTTGTTCCTGCTTCATGCAGAGAAGTTTCATGCGATACTGTAAATGCAAGAGGCTGTAATGAACAGATTCACCTGTCAGCCTCACTACTACCCTTACAAAAAATAAGTATACTTCAAGTTCATTTTGTTAAGTATACCTAAGTAAACTATTTTTAAGTATACTTAATGTAGTAAGTATACTAATATCAACGTACTAGTAGTATACTTGTAAGTATACTATTACATTACTACTTTGGACTAAATTGGCCCGCTTTTTTGTATATATAAAAAAATATACTCTTAAGTGTACTTTTAAAGTAACAGTAGTAAACTATGAGTACACAACTAGTTTACAACTACGTTTTTTTGTTTGTACTGCAACTGTACTGCAAGTGAACTTATATGTATACTTAGAGTTTACTAGTTAAATATTTGCAGCACATTTTTTAGTTTATGAAAGTACACTTTGAAATATACTCTCGGTAAACTACTAGTTTAGTAGTTTTAGACTGCAATTATACTTGTAAGTTCTTTAAGTGAAATTAAAATAGTTATATTTTACTATTTATATATTTTTTTTTGCACTTGTATGTTAAACTATGTGGAAAATAAAGTATTTAATAGGCTACTCAATGAAGAGAGTCCACACAACTACAAAATACACTTTTAAGTACATCTCGATCAAAAGACTGAGTTACAAGTATAGGCCAAATATACTTAGACTTTTCTGTCAGTATAAGTTAAGTGTACTTAAGTGTAATTTTAAGTATATTCTAAGAAGTACATAGAAAGTAGACTGGAAGTATACTTATTTTTTAGTTTAAAAGGGACCTATAATGCCCCTTTTCACAAGATGTAATATAAGTCTCTGGTGTCCCTACAACGTGTCTGTGAAGTTTCAGCTCAAAACACCCCACAGATCATTTATTATAGCTTGTAAAATTTGCCCCTATTTGGGTGTGAGCAAAAATACGTCGTTTTTGTGTGTGTCCCTTTAAATGCAAATGAGCTGCTGCTCCCGGCCCGCTTTTCAGAAGAGGGCGGAGCTTTAACAGCTCGCGCTTCGGTTGCTCAACAACAACAAAGCTGGAGAATCTCACGCAGCCAAAATGAGGATTGTCAGTAACATGTTCAGCCTTACATTGTTCAAACCGGAGTCGACACTGATGGAGAGACTCAGGAAGAAGTTACAACTTTTAGAATGAAACTGGACGTTTCTGAATGGTTAATGGATAAATGTATTTAATTGTTGTGGAGTTGATTCAACTCATCGACTAGCATGTGTCGTCATGTTAATCTTTTGTGCAAAACCTGTAGGGACGCCCACTCTACATAGCGTACCCAAACAGAGCCATACACACCAGGCTAATGGGGCAGTCGTGGCCTAATGGATAGAGAGTCGGACTTGTAACCCAAAGGTCATGGGTTCGAGTCTCAGGTCCGGCAGGGATTGTCGGTGAGGGGAGTGAATGTCCAGCGCTCTCCCCACCCTCATTACCACAACTGAGGTGAGACCCTTGAGCAAGGCACCGCACCCCCAACTGCTCCCCGGGCGCCGCAGCAATGGCTGCCCACTGCTCCGGGTGTGTGTTCACGGTGTGTGTGTTCACTGCTGTGTGTGTGCACTTGGATGGGTTGTGCAGAGCACAAATTCCGAGTATGGGTCACCATACTTGGCCACATGTCACTTCACTTAGGCTAACGTTTATGATTGCTATCAAATGCTCTGAATGGTCTAATATTTTTTCCAAAATATCGCTTGGACAGAAACGCTCCTTTTTTAGCAATCAGGTTTGCCAGGGTCAACTTGCAGGCTATCCAAGCTAACGAGACTCTAAATAATGTTCAGTGCTCATCTGTGCAGCCAACGACAGAAGTGTTAACAACTTCTGCCATGTCTTTCTGAAAGAAGACTAAAACTAAACTGTTTTACAATAAAAGCAAGTTTAAACAATACTAAACTATAACAACTACCCAATATCCACACACATATTCTAATTTTTTTTTTTAAATAAGTACATGAACATGGCCATCATCCAGTAACAATGGTAAAATAACTTGCACAATATCACATATATTTACATATTTTTCAAAGCAAAAACTCAGGGACACAATGCTGGAATCTCCGATTTGAGGAATCATTCACATCCGGAGCACAAACACTGCTTCATCATGTTAGAGGTGTTCAAATCAAATCAAGTATGTGCAATAGCGACTTAACACCACTAACTACACAATTCTTCAGGCTAGTAAGTGTAAAGAAACAATTAAAACATCTGATTTTTCACACGTGAACTCATGAAACTCTGACATTAAAATCAAATGAAAGCCTGATCCCTCTGCGTGACGCCCAGCTTCTCTCAAAGAGACGAAAACTGCACAATTCTTTATTAAAATATGAATTATTGTGTGTAACATAGTGGATCTATGAAGAAACAAAAGCTCTTAATTCCAGAAGATTCTCAGTCTGGACTCAAAAACAGATGTGTTCTTAACACGCTCCAGACGACAGAGAGGAAGCAGCGGTGAGGAAAGAAAAAACACACATATTTACATCGTCAAGCAATTCTGCTTTTCTTTCTACAGACCTCGAGCATGATGGATGCGTGTAAAACCAGAGTTCTGCAAAAATCTGAATTGAAGAATTGGCTCATTTCAACTCAATCAGTTTGAACTGAATAGGCTTTATGCTGAACAAACAGGAAAAAAGTCTCATTGCATCTGCTTGTTGGAGAAAGTGGACTTTTAAGGTAATCAGCTAACCTAGCTAGTTATTTTTATTGTTGCCATTTTATTCAATTGTAATATCTGAATAGTAGTGAGAAGAATAAAAATAAAAAAACTTTTAGATATCAATCTGCATATGCGATAGACATCGGTTATTTTAAGGCATCTTGAGTAAAACAGCTCAATATTTAAGGAAGCACATCTGAACCGGAAGCGATGCAACGTTTGTTGCGCATAACCCGTATTGGTAGGAAGTTGAATTGGAATGGCGGGAAAAGTAATTTACAATTACAATTCTGGGAAATGAGGTGAATCTTAATGCATCGTGTTTCCTTCTGGAGCATCAATTAATGTTTCCAGCTTTTTTAATAGTTGTGTTTGAGTCCCTCAGTTGTTCTCAGTGTGAAAAGATGGACCTCAAAATCATACAGTCACTGCTGGAAAGGGTTCAAATATGCAGAAGATGCTGGAAAATCAAAGAACCTGCAGGACCTGGAGGATTTTTCTGAAGAACAGAGTTCAGTTTAACTGCTCAGATCAAACAAGGGACTCATGAACAACCATCACAAAACACAAAAACAGCCGTAGATCGTCCAGGTAACCACACACAGCATTAAGAATCAAGGGTATGTAAACTTTTGAACTGGGTCATTTTTATAAATTCAGCTATTTTTGTCTTGTGGAATATATGTAAACATATGTGAAATAGCTTATTCAGGACAGTACTAAATAAAAAATAACATGCAATTTTTATGATCCTTCTTATTTTGTTAAAACGATTAACATTTTTGCAGATTCTGCAAGGGGTATGTAAACTTTCAAGCTCAACTGAACATTTAGTTTATGACAGACAGTAGCTGACGTATATCTGGCTGTGTAGGGAGAGCTGGTCCGTAACGTCCCTGATGCTGTTCACGTCCAGACCAGACTTATTAACACACTCAGATCCGGTGGTCAAATCTGTGCCACAGCATCTCACTAATGTTGTAATCTCTGCTTTGGTCTTGGCTTCTAGCTAAGAAAAATGCACAAGAGACTCTCACTTCTAGATCTAGTTTACTCAAACGATTTAACACCGAAAACTGTGTTGCAGAAATGCTCATTTATAGCATTTAAGCATGCATAATACGAAGTGACTTTTCTACATAATCATGGAACGGACAATAAAAGGCTATATTCAAAGTGAGCTGACAAAGTTTCATTGATAAGTTTTGTTTCGGGGCATGTGCTGATAAACAACACGGTACCAGCGGGCCACAGATGGCCGAAGGGTTTCCACCCCAGTGCAGAGAGACTTTTCACCCCAAGGTCAGATGTGAGGCACAGTGTTTTCTTGGCAGGACATGAAGCGCTTCAGAGACTTCAGAAACAACAGCTGTGGAGCGAGTCTGTTCGCTCATCTGCGTCAGAGGCCAAGCCAGACATTTGAAGTTCCCCAGGCCTGTAAATCACAGAACATCTCAGCCTGCTGGAACACCAGCGTCCTGATCGACTATTTCAGCTCGTTCATTACCGCTCTAATCGGCTTCCTCTGTAAATGTAACACGCTGATAAGCATCTGCTGCTGGAGAAGATTAGACTCATTTCATCAAACCCATCGCAGAAATAGTTACAGGCCAAATGCTTCTAGAGTTTAGATTCACTAAGAACGTGGCTCCATCCCAGCTCGCCTATTTATACTATGCCCTAAAAGTATGTACTGTTTTTGTAAAGAAAAAGTATATACTTTTGAGTGTGTAGCAGAAAAGTAGGCAAGCTTTGGACACACTACTTCATCATTAGTGGACAGCTATGTCTAGGGGTGTGACGAGATCTTGCGAGATCTCTACGTTAACATTAGGCCTCCACTGTCCTTTGGCTTTTTATAGAAATAAAACATTTAATTCAGTTGGATAACGGTCACTTTAATCCCATCCAGCTCATCCAACACGAGCTGCAGAGTCGTACAGCAGTCCACTGATCACATGACGAGATGACTGACAAGACCATGGCGGAGGATTCGTTGCACAACAGAGCCTATGTATCCGATAAATGTCTTATCTTGTAGAATGCATGCTCAGCACCAGCACTATTATAACTATTCACAGAGTACACGCGATTGTGAAATCGAAAGCGAAAGTAAAACGCAAGTACGATTTCAATACCCCGCATTTTGAAAGCGGGTCCCTGATGGATGCACATATCTCCCAATATGAAAGCTATCTTAGGCTGGGCTGTGTAGTTATCATCTCTTAGCTCTGTTTCATGCTTGAAGAAAAATTTGGTCTCTATTCGTGCTGTTTCATCTGTAGCACCCCTAACTGTAGTGTTCCCCAAGGATCTATTCTGGCTCCCATTTTGTTTTCACTTTACATGCTTCCACTAGGTTCAATTTTTAGGAAGCATGGAGTGTCTGTTCATTTATATGCAGATGCAGACACCCAAATTTATTTACCTTTAAAACATAATGACAAGCAAACCTTGCTTGCATGCTTAGCTGATGTACGATCTTGGATGTCTCTGAACTTTTTGCATTTAAATGAGGGTAAGACTGAAGTTATTGTCTTTGGGCCCTCAGTGGGAAAAGGAAAACCAAATATTAATTGTGGTCATTTAAATTCTTATATCGAACCAACTTTCTTTTTGATTCTTCCCTTAAAGGTGCTCTAAGCGATCCTGGGTGGAGTAACTTTCTGTTGACGTTCGAAGTGTTGTCGAACAAAACAGAGGCTAGCTAGACCCTCCCTCCTCCTCCTCCTCCTCCTCCTCCTCCCCCTCCGTGCTTCCTGAAACAGTCATGAACGCGCATTTAAAATCATTCTTGTCGGTTATTGACTGGAGCACTATTTATTATGTTTCGTGGTCCAGGCTGCACCAGTTTGTTTTTATTGCCGTTTTCGGAGCTTGTGGCGACTACAGAGACCGCGATTTTTTACAGTGTGTTCAGGGTGCAGGCAGCTAGCGGATAGTGAGGAGATGTTTGCTGTATGTGACAAAAAAAAATGTGACATCGCTTAGAGCACCTTTAAGTTTGACCAACATATAAATTCAGTAGTTCAGTCATGTTTTTTTTCATCTTAAACTTTTGTCAAAAGTTATAACTTTCCTGTCTTTTAAAGATCTTGAAAGAGACACACATGCATCTGTTTTCTCGATTGGACTACTGTAACTTATTGTATGTTGGATTACCCCAATCCTCCATGTCACGGCTTCAGATGGCCCAAAATGCCGCAGCCAGGTTTTTAACTGGGGCTCGTAAACGAGAACACATTACTCCGATTTTAGTGTCTCTTAATTGGTTGCCAGTGTGTTAAAGAGTTGAATTGAAGATTTTGCTGTTTGTTTTTAAGTCTTTAAATGGTCTGGCACCTTCCTATTTGTCAGACCTTTTAAACGTGAACACGTCAGTTAGATGCTTGCGATCCTCAGACAGTATTACTCGGTCTTATCCAAGATCAAGATTGAATTTGAGAGGTGGCAGGTCCTAAGTTATGGAACAGTCTTCCTTTATCTGTAAGATCTGCTTCGTCTGTATATGATTTTAAATCGAAGTTGCAGTCTTATCTTCGTAGTCTTGCATTTCATTCATTCTAACTCTTGTTTTCTTAAATTTAGTGATGTCTTTTTACTACTACTGTCTTTTATTTTATTCTTTTCTCTGTACAGCACAGAGGTCAACTTTTGTGTTTATTTGTGCTTTATAAATAAATGAAATGAAATATGAGGTCAAAGGTTCTCATATGAAATCATGCAGGACTGAAGCAAGTCATAAAACCATATACCTTGATAAAAGCTTAAGCAACTATTGTGATATGAAAGTTTGATACTGTCACATGCCTAATTCAGTTTTTCAGTGTGCTTTGAAAGTATATGAAAATTTAAATTATGTTCACTTGATTTTCATTTTCACATAATTGTATAACTAAATTTGGCTATTATTGAGCAACTTACACACAGCTACAACTAACCAACTTCAAGTCGTACTATACAAGGCCTCTAAATCCTGAATCATCCAGAGAACCTCTCTGAAACCTGTACCAGATGTCTGGGCGTCTTTATGAGCCCCTCCTCTCATACTGGGAGCACAAATGTGCCGCACACTTGAACCTCAGCAGCACCTTTCAAACAGCTTTTACAGGCCACTCTTAAAAGGGAGCTGCAGAACACTTTCTCAGACCTTCAGTGTGGTTTGTGTATAATATTTAAAGGTTAGTATGAACAGAAGACACAGAGTTCAGTGAGACAGTGTGGTTAAAATGTAGTAAATCCAGCTTAGCTATTCTAGAACGTCAAACAACTACACTGGTCTAGTTCTTCCAAGCTTTTTCTGAGCCTGATGGTGGATATTTGCAGACATGAAGAGGCGTGTATTAAAGCAAGTTTGACCAAAAGAAACCTGCTACTGGGTGTAAATGCTGAAAGTCTCAATGGCTTATTCTCTATGTATGGAAAGCCATTTTCGCCACTTAAGAAAACAAAAATCGTGCTTTGGTAAATCATAATTATAATGAATGAAATGATGAGATACAAGTCATGAGATAGTGTGTTGAAGTTATGAAATAAAAAGTCAAAATGATGATATAGTCATGATACTGAGATATAAAAGTCAAAATTATGAAAAAAAAAGTTACAAAAAAATACATTTTTATGATATACTCATTATGAGATAAAGTCATAATTATGACATAAAAAGTCATAAATATGACAAAAAGTCAAAATTATTCAGTTATGAATTCCATTAATCATATCATATTAATCAAATAATAGCATTTTCAATTCAAAACGGCGAAATTTCATAAAAATGTTGAGTAGTTCATCACTGCGCTGTTGGTTTAACTTAAAAAAGTAAGTTACCTGGTTGCCTAAAAATTGAGTTCATTGAAATTAAAAAGTTGGGTTAAGACAATGAAGGCGATTGATTTAATCAACAGAAATTTAAAATATGTTATCCGAACAAAATTAATTATTGAAGTTGATTGGACAAAAGAAAAAATGTGATAAATCATGAAAATAATTTTTTACAGTGTGGATATTACTGTCGTTCACTTACTATTTCAATCATAAAACAGTCATCAAATATTAAATGTTTAGCTACGTACTCGCCACACACTGCTAAAACGAAAGCGTCGCATTGGAATTCGCATTCGTTTTCTGTGAACAGTAAGCCCCGCCTTCTTTGATTTGATTGGCAAGCTCACTCATTCTGACAGTGATGAGGCAGACCAGCCTAAAAATCTAACTTCTAAAACGTTTTTTGCCATCCTAAGAACAAACAAAGCGCTGCATAATGGAGTACAGCAAAGCAGCATCAATAATATCAAAAACAATTTGGCCATTTCTAATCATGAGGAGGGACTTGTCCCCCTCAATGTCTATGGTGGATACGGCCCTACCAGATTAAAAGCCCTTTAAGAGCTTGACCCGTATCCACTCCGGATAGTGTCTGACATACAAGTGTTATCTCTCTGTCGCCACCTCACCAGACAACCGGTTTCTTTTGTACACGCTGCGCACGCTTCTCCCACCCATGAGCGGTGCAGCTGGCAGACCCACCGAGGCCACAGACATTCTTGACGCTCGTGCAGGAACAGGCTTCAATCCAAGATGTGAAGTTCCTCACAGCCATGACATCGGCCAGGGGTCACCGGCAGGTCAACTGCAACCGTGCTCCTTGTTCAACCTAAAAATACCCCCCTGCTCCATCACGGGAAGTGGAGGCGTCTGGAGGACATAGATCAAATGGACCGGAGCCAATAGACCACTGGTGTTAACGGCAAACGGACGGACGGACGGGCTCGACACAATGAAATGCATCTCAGGAATATAAACAGAGACGACGAGGAAGGGACTGTATATGAATGTATATACACCTCATTGTTGCGGTGGCTTCCTGATACGCTAAAAGTTGAAGGATCTTGTCCATCACCTCTTCATGTAGATCAGTAGCTGGTAGATACTCTAAAACTCTAGTTTAGTTAAACTGCAGTTTACTTTAAACTACAACATTTTACATATATAACCATCAAATAACGCAACGTAATTTCTATTTGCAAGCAGGGCTGTTTAACTGGCACAGAAACAATGCATGTGATGACATTACACGCCATAATTTATGACAGCCTAAATCATAGGCTGTGTCTGGAAACTTTAAAATGCTGCCTTCGGAGGATGTATTCCAGGGAAGAAAGGCATCAAGGCATGTCCGAATACAATGTTAGCTTCACTTCCTGTCTACTGAGATACCTTCAGCTGATTGATTTTTGAAGGCAGCATAGACGTATCCTTCGCTGCCTTTGATATCCCACAATCCTGTGCTTTCCATTCTGTGACAGTTGAGCTAAAAAGTAAAGATGGCATCTGAAAGTTGCAGTTGGTGGTCAGTTTGTGTGTAAATGTACATTTTTGACCAATGTTTTCCACTTCTGATTGAAATTACTATTGTAGTACTTAAATATTTGCTTAGTTTTCACCCAAGCTCGCTCTGTTTTGTTGTAGATCATTAAACTGTTTCGCTGCTTCAGAAGTCTGTCCGAAATCAGTTTCGTGAGATACCTTCATGCACAAACGCTGCCTGCCTAGTTTTCGGGCGCAGCCATAGTGAACAGCAGAATTTGACAAAACATTTCAATACAAACTGAATGGCTTAAAGAGATTCAAAATGAATTGGTGAATCTTTTTTAAACTGGTACAGATTCACTGATTCATTTGAATTTATGACATAAGTCAGTATATTATGACATAAAAAGTCATGTCATATCGTCATCCTTTTGACTTTTTATATCATATTTATGACCTTTTATCTCATATTTGACTTGACATAATTTACAAAAAATGAATGCCTCATGGATATTCAAATGAATCAGTGTATTGTTTTAACCCAGTTTATTGAAATTAACCACTCACATAGACCAATTCACATACTGTATATTATATATATATATACAATTAAAGGATTAAAAGGGATTTAAGGGAATAAGGAAGAAATAAGAACAGTAAAATAAGTTATATGTCTAATTACAGTTGTGAAGTAGTCCATTTAAAATCTTTGCAAATAAAATTTTATTTAAAAATATGCACACATTCACTCGTTTATGTAAAAAAAAATACAAAATAAAGTCTCGTCTCATCACATTCAGTTATGAATGACATAATTTAGCCTAAATGATCATATTTTCAATTTAAAATGGAAAAATTACATAAAAATTTGAGCAGTTTGCGTCACTGTATGTTACTGTGGGTCGTTAAACATATCCATCGTAAAACAGTTGTCAAATATTAAATGTTTAGCTACTTATATCTTAACGCACACACGCACACATTCATTGTAAAAACTAAATGCGTCGCGTTGGAATTCACACTCATTTTCAGTTAATAGTAAGCCCCGCCTTCTTTGATCTGATTGGCCATTGTATTGACATTGACGAGCGCTGTTAGACAGTTTAAAAAGTAAAATTTTTAGGCTGCTCCTATCATCCTAACAACAAACAGAGTGGTGCGTAATGGAGAGCAGCTTTAAGAAATATCAAATATTGAGGGGGACAATTTGGCAACAATTACTGGGGGGGACTTGTCCCCCTCAAAACCTATAGTGGTAAAATATATAATTAAATAAAATATAATTCAAATATATACTCTGAAAACAATTCTTATCTTACACAAATCTGCTTGTCAGGTAAATGTCTGGAAGAATATTAGATATTTTTACTGGACATAAGACAAAAATTTGGATTAAGATTCCACAGACGACTACACCATTTGTGCTTGTCTACAGTGAAGGTTTCGTGCCAGAGCATTTCAACCCACAAACATCCTGGCCTGCACTTTGGTGACCCTGAGGAGCCCAGCTGTGGGCGTCTCCTCCACCAGGACTCTCCTGTGTGAAATTCTGCAGTGCTTTTCATCCATGGCAAAAGAGAAAACAAAGATCAAAGGTCTCCTCTTTTCCTGTTCTCCAACTGCCCGTATTTGCAACACTTTTCAAGAGGTATTTACTATAAAACACAAGACCGTGTCAAGATTGAGACTAAACCTAGCTGAGCTGACTTTCTGACTACAGCCCACTTATACAACACTCAAATGCAGATAATTATGTCATAACTGACTAAACTGGAACAGTCAACTTTGTGTGGAAGAAAGTCGACTACCAATTTCAATAGAATTTGACATCAGAACGCTGCTAATCTAACGGTGTGACACTTCAATAAGTAATGAAAACACACAAAAATACTTTACATTTAACTATTTTTATCCATACATATTCACAATTGAATGATTTATATTTATATAAATAATAAATAAATGTTATATATACATACACACACATATACATACATACATACATACATACATACATACACACACACACATATTATATATATATATATATATATATACAGCTATGGAAAAAATTAAGAGCCCACTCCAAGTTCAGAAATCAATGTTAAGTGGTATCTTAATTTTTTCGATAGCTGTATATTGTTTTACTAAGCAGGCAATCGATTGAAATTCAGCTAAAATTTATATTATATATACACTCACCTAAAGGATTATTAGGAACACCTGTTCAATTTCTCATTAATGCAATTATCTAATCAACCAATCACATGGCAGTTGCTTCAATGCATTTAGGGGTGTGGTCCTGGTCAAGACAATCTCCTGAACTCCAAACTGAATGTCAGAATGGGAAAGAAAGGTGATTTAAGCAATTTTGAGCGTGGCATGGTTGTTGGTGCCAGACGGGCCGGTCTGAGTATTTCACAATCTGCTCAGTAACTGGGATTTTCACGCACAACCATTTCTAGGGTTTACAAAGAATGGTGTGAAAAGGGAAAAACATCCAGTATGCGGCAGTCCTGTGGGCGAAAATGCCTTGTTGATGCTAGAGGTCAGAGGAGAATGGGCCGACTGATTCAAGCTGATAGAAGAGCAACTTTGACTGAAATAACCACTCGTTACAACCGAGGTATGCAGCAAAGCATTTGTGAAGCCACAACACGCACAACCTTGAGGCGGATGGGCTACAACAGCAGAAGACCCCACCGGGTACCACTCATCTCCACTACAAATAGGAAAAAGAGGCTACAATTTGCACGAGCTCACCAAAATTGGACAGTTGAAGACTGGAAAAATGTTGCCTGGTCTGATGAGTCTCGATTTCTGTTGAGACATTCAGATGGTAGAGTCAGAATTTGGCGTAAACAGAATGAGAACATGGATCCATCATGCCTTGTTACCACTGTGCAGGCTGGTGGTGGTGGTGTAATGGTGTGGGGGATGTTTTCTTGGCACACTTTAGGCCCCTTAGTGCCAATTGGGCATCGTTTAAATGCCACGGCCTACCTGAGCATTGTTTCTGACCATGTCCATCCCTTTATGACCACCATGTACCCATCCTCTGATGGCTACTTCCAGCAGGATAATGCACCATGTCACAAAGCTCGAATCATTTCAAATTGGTTTCTTGAACATGACAATGAGTTCACTGTACTAAAATGGCCCCCACAGTCACCAGATCTCAACCCAATAGAGCATCTTTGGGATGTGGTGGAACGGGAGCTTCGTGCCCTGGATGTGCATCCCACAAATCTCCATCAACTGCAAGATGCTATCCTATCAATATGGGCCAACATTTCTAAAGAATGCTTTCAGCACCTTGTTGAATCAATGCCACGTAGAATTAAGGCAGTTCTGAAGGCGAAAGGGGGTCAAACACAGTATTAGTATGGTGTTCCTAATAATCCTTTAGGTGAGTGTATATGTATATATATATATATATATATATATACACATATATACATACATACATACACACACACACAACCCAAATTCCGGAAATGTTGGGACGTTTATTAAATTTAAATAAAATGAAAACTAAAAGACTTTCAAATCACATGAGCCAATATTTTATTCATAATACAACACAGATAATATAAATGTTGAAACAGAGAAATTTTACAATTTTATCCACTTAATGAGCTCATTTCAAATTTGATGCCTGATACAGGTCTCAAAAAAGTTGGCACGGGGGCAACAAATGGCTGAAAAAGCAAGACATTTTGAAAAGATTCAGCTGGGAGAACATCTAGCAACTAATTAAGTTAATTGATATCAGATCTATAACATGATTAGCTATGAAAGGGATGTCTTAGAGAGGCAGAGTCTCTTAGAAGTAAAGATAGGCAGAGCTGTGAAAGAGTGCGTAAAAAGATTGTGGAATACTTTAAAAACAATGTTCCTCAACATCAAATTGCAAAGGCTTTACAAATCTCATCATCTACAGTGCATAACATCATCAAAAGATTCAGAGAAACTGGAGAAATCTCTGTGCGTAAGGGACAAGGCCAAAGACCTTTATTGGATGTCCGTGGTCTTCGGGCCCTCAGATGACACTGCATCACTCATTGGCATGATTTTGTCAATGACATTACTAAATGGGCCCTGGAATACTACCAGAAACCACTGTAGGTAAACACAATCCGCCGTGCCATCTGCAGATGCCAACTAAAGCTCTATCATGCAAAAAGGAAGCCATATGTGAACATGGTCCAGAAGCGCCGTCGTGTCCTGTGGGCCAAGGCTCGTTTAAAATGGACTGTTTCAAAGTGGAAAAGTGTTCTATGATCAGACGAGTCCAAATTTTACACTCTTGTTGGAAATCACAGATGCCGTGTCCTAAAGAGGAGGGAGACCTTCCAGCGTGTCATCAGCGTGAAGTTCAAAAGCCAGCATCTCTGATGGTATGGGGGTGCATAACTGCATACGGTATGGGCAGCTTGCATGTTTTGGAAGGCACTATGAATGCTGAAAGGTATATAAAGGTTTTAGAGCAACAAATGCTGCCCTCCAGACGACATCTATTTCAGGGAAAGCCTTGTGTATTTCAGCAGGACAATGCAAAACCACATAGTGCAGCTATTACAACAGCATGGCTTCATCGTAGAAGAGTCCGGGTGCTGAACTGGCCTGCCTGCAGTCCAGATTTTTCACAAAAATATGTCAAAGACGACCACGAACTCTTCCTATATCACGCAAGAATGGGACCAAATTCCAACACCAAAACTCCAGAAACTCATAACCTTGATGCCCAAACGCCTTCACACTGTTTTGAAAAGAAGAGGAGATGCTACACCATGGTAAACAAGCCCCCGTCCCAACTTTTTTGAGACCTGTAGCAGGCATCAAATTTGAAATGAGCTCATTTTGTGCATAAAATTGTAAAATTTCTCCATTTAAACATTTATTGTATCTGTGTTCTATTGTGAATAAAATATTGGCTCATGTGATTTGAAAGTCTTTCAGTTTTCATTTTATTCAAATTTAAAAAAACGTCTCGATATATATATAAAATGTAAATATGTATTTACTACTAATAATACTACTATTATCATTTATATAATTATACATTTATACATAATATAATATACATTCTTCATCTTGGGTGATTTGTCTCACTGAGCTTGAAATTCTGAAAATAAAATAAAAAAATAAAATGCACAAACTACATAAAACTACACACTTCAAAACAGACATTATAAGAAACCAATGGGTAGAGTTGGCACAAAAACAATGAGCTCCAATGATATGAAGTGACGTTTGACAAGAAACAGGAAAACTGAGCACTTCCCAGCCATGCAAAACGGTGGAATGAGAATGGGGTGAAAAGTTCAGATGTAGTGATACAGTGATGTTTTTGGGGCAGATATGATCAGCCAAACCCATATCAACATACAGGAGAGGTGGCGTACTAGAAGAGTCCTGGAGGAGGAGAAACCATAGAAATGAATCCTAAAAAAACCCTCTGACATGTCAATGGAAATTGTAAAAGTTCAGGTTTATTGCATCTCGAGTTTTCAAGCACCTCTGAAATAAAAATGCCCATTTTCCTCTAACGCCTAAAAACCACCCAAACATCAAAGCGCAAGTGTACCGTGAACAAAATGCTCGGCACTCAAAAGACACATTCAATCCATCTGACGCCTTCGGACCGAGGCGAGTATTAAATATCAGTCTAAATCACTAATCGAGGGTGAGTTTCACAAGACCGCCTGTTTATTAAGAGGAATCTGCAGGTCAACAGAGCGTTAAACAGTGGACAGACTTCAGACCGTTTGAAGTCATGCTGCCTGTGGAGGAAGTGGGTGAGAAAAAAGAGTTTTCTTTCAGGAAGAAAACGTAACAGTGGCGTCTTTCAGGCCTTTCAAACCCTCATGCAGTCCTCATCTCATGATGAGATCCCAGCGTTCCTTAGAAAAAAGCCCTGTGGCTGTTCTGAGAACCGCAACAGACGGTAATCAACTAAATAACCAAGAGTGTCGGGAAAGAAACTCTAGTCTCTAATTCAACTACAGTCAGAATACTCATTTCAGAAAGTAGTCTACTATACTGCAAGCTACTAATATACAGCATGTGTAAATAAGTAATTAAATAAATAAGATTTATGTGTGTGTGTGTGTGTGTATATATATATATATATAT
>RJVU01051648.1:5205430-5219529 GCA_003731715.1 Anabarilius grahami
TATTTACATACATTTACATATATTTTATTCTATATTTATAAATAAAAATGTCATTTTATGTATAATATAAATATTAAAATACTGATGAGTTTGTGTGTGTTATACATATATATATATATATATATACACGCAAAAACAAAAAATACTAATACTGATGAGATTGTATGTGTTTTATATATATATTACACACACACACACAAAAACAAAAAATACTATAAGATTAAAGATGACAAAATACAGCACAGACATCTGTGCGGTGATTCAAAGGAATCAGTGAATCATATTTTGAATTTGTTTTATTTGAATGAAGCCAAATGAGTAAATGAACCGATTCACAAATGAATCACATTTCCCAATGATCCATCCTGCAAAATGTAGACAAGTTAGTAGTGTCACTGTTTACCTAATTAGTTAGTTACTCCCCAACACTGATATCAATGTTTTATTTAGGGTGTCGGGGCTTCATAAACAGTCGCATCCAATTTCTTTGGCGCCTAAATTTCAAAGACCAACCTGAGCGTTCGCAACCCCAATATGACTCATGAAAGATAATGATTTAAACATTTGATTCTTGTGGTGGAGCCACATCTGGAAGTGGCTTTTGATGGAGAGAGCGCGTCCAAGTAACAAAGGCCCATTTGCAGCTATTCCCAATCTGAGAGGAACTCAGTCCCGCTCCGACTGCAGCCCGCTTTGAAGCTGCCAGTGTGTTTCGACAGCTAACCACTTTCAGATGTGGCCGTGTAGTTTTATGGCTTGAATAATAGCGATACCTACACATGTGCAAGCTAGAGGTCCAGAACGGGGAGTCTCAATGGTTTTCCGAACAAGAGAAAAATGTGCTTCCACTCAACTTTTCTTATGTCACAGGAATATGAGGCAGTTCTCACAGTTTTCGAACAGCTCAAACTTTTAAACTACACAAAAAATGGATCAATTGGACTAAAAGGTCTTTGTGTAAATTTGATTCGACTAAGCACAATCCGAATGAAATTTCCATCAGATTGGGTGGTGTAGACCTGAAATAATCCGATCGACAGCAAAAAAAAATTCAAATTCTCAGTCAGATTCAAAAATACTTTATGCACATCCACACATTTATATTCACATACATTTAAAGGGTTCACCCAAAAATGAAAATTCTGTCATTAATTACTCACCCTCATATCGTTCCAAACCCGTAATGGTGTGTACACACCAAAAGTGAAGCGAATATTCGCATCACGCTACTCACTCTAGATTACTCAGGAGATCGCTTGTTTTTCGCGTCACTCACACGAATGAAAACATTGTGCGATGAGGAGTGTCTTCAAGCTAGACATGTGCCGATATTCGGTAATACGATATATCACGATAATGTGCACAATATTGTTATCGTGGGAACTTCAAAATAATGTGAATAATTATTACAAATTATTACAAATTTTATAATACATCAAGAATACTTTCCCCATCAACCGTATAAAATGCACAAAACCGCTGTATTCTGCGTCAAAGGGACACGCGTGCTCAGATGTAAACAAGCCCAACGTGCACGAGAAGCACATGGCGGAACGAGTGAAGGAGATGCGCTGGATGAAAGTGCGCCTTAACTCTCTGACAGCAGAGGGCACTGATCGAACAGCAGAAATGTGGCGGTTATCCCGGAAACCTCATAAACAAAGCAGCTGCAGTAATTAAAATGCTTCAAATAGTCAGTCAGTTTTTTTGTATTCGCAATGTTGTTCATCACAGCACCAAATACTTAATACTTATGGACTTAATAGGCTATTTATTTTCAAACTTAAACATTTTTATATTTTAAGTTGGACTACAACATGCCCTAAAATGATTGAAAATGTTCTGATTATTTGTTATTGTTCAGTAACACTTAGTGACATAAGGCTTTGTTAGTTAACATGTTAATTAATTATTACCAAACTGACAATGAAAAATATTTATAAAGCATTTATTAATCTCAGTTAATGTTAATTTCTTAGTTTAATAACATTACTAAAATAAAGTTGTAACTACTATTTAATGGACCTTAGCTAAAAATAACAATGATCAGTTGTATTTTTTTAACATTCACAAAAATAATACCATTTGTAACAAATGTAGCTATTGCTCATTCTTAATCTTAGTTAATGCAATAACTAACGTTAAATAATGAGACCTTATTGTAAAGTGTCACCTGTTGTTCTTTATGATTCTTTTGCACTTTAATCTGTTTGAAGCATTTTACTTAAATTTTTTTTTTGTGTATTGTGTTATTGTATTTAAATGTTCTTTTTGTTATAAGAAAAAGAGTTCTTAAAACTATTATACTATGTATACTATAACACTTTTTTGCAATGAATTTCAATATCGTGATAATACCGTATACCGTGATAAAAGCTTCAGCAATTATCGCAACATGAAAATTTGTTACCGTCACATGTCTACTTCAAGCACATCAACAACAAAAATAAAAACACCGGGAATGCCAGGTTGTGCTTACTTTGGCTAATGCCAGTGCTAACCACCGCCAGTGCTAATGTAAAACTCATAGCTAGAATCAAGTAACAGTCGCATATTTTCATCACTTACTAGCTAGTCCAACTTCCTTGCTTACTTTTCTCCAAGCTATCTCCTTTTTTGTCCGGTCTCTGTATAAATAAGTTGTGTCAGATGTACCAAACCGGACATGTCAATAAGCTCTTTGCTGATTGGCTTGCGTGACAACTCGTCATGCGAATTTTCCGCTCGAGTTGAAATGTTGCATTTGAGGCGAATGTCACGTGTTCGTGGCAATCGTTCTACGTCATTCGCATACCCCGTCATGAATTTGCGTCTCTTCGCGTCTTTGCATTGACTTTGTATGTAATCTACTCACTAAAATAATTACATTTGCTTTTGGTGAGCACACATCATAAGACTTTCATTCACCTTCGGAACACAAATTAATATTTTTTTTGATGAAATTTGAGAGCTTTATGTCCCTCCATTGACAGTCTACGCAACTACCACTTTCAAGCCCCAGAAAGGTAGTAAAGACGTCATTAAATTAATCCATGTGACTCCAGTGGTTTAACTTCAATTTTATGAAGCAACACGAGTTCTTTGTTTGCGCAAAAAAAACATAATTAACCACTTTATTTACAAAATATTTTTCTCCATGCACGTAACAACATCCGCTCTTATGGCAACACAACACGCATGCGTCGTGGTGCTCTCTATATTTTATAAATAAAGTGGTAAACTATGTTCTTTCTGCACAAACAAATCACTCGCGTTGCCTTATAAAATTGAGGTTAAACCACTGGAGTCACATGGGCCCGGTTTCACAGACAGGACTTAGGTCTTAGTTTAATTAGGATATTTAAGTAGCTTTTATAAACATACACTAGAAAAAAAACATTACTGGTATGCATCTTGAGACAAAACATTGGCAGTGACATATTTTAAGATATGTCAGTACACGTTTCTTTCAGTTAAAACAGCTCAAACATGCACTTTAGTCTAGGACTAGCTTATTAAGTCTTGTCTGTGAAACCAGGGGATTTCTTTAATGACATCTTAACTACCTTTCTGGGGCTTGAAAGTGGTAGTTGTGTAGCTGTCAATGGAGGGACAGAAAACTCTCAGATTTCATTAAAAATATCTTCATTTGTGTTCCGAAGATGAACAAAAGTCTTACGGGTATGGAATGACATGAGGGTGAGCTAACCCTTTAAGTCGTACAAATATGCGTATATTCATCCGTCTCCCGTCTTACGAACTGGCCGATAATAGTGATAATAGCGATACCTAGGCTAGGGGTCCAGAACGGGGAGTCTCAAAGAGAAAAATGTGTTTCCACTAACTTCAGCATTTCTTATGTCACAGGAACATGAGCCAGTTCTCACAGTTTTTGAGCAGCTCAAACTTTTAAACTGCACAAAAGTGTGCCGTTTTTACTGCATTTATGAATGCAACAACGTGCAGCACTCCAGGCGCCTTCAAGTTGTCCTACTCGGCAAAAACTCACATTGTGTCAAAATGCACAACAGACCTCTCCTCTCCGTTTCTTTCTCGTTCCAGTGTTTGTTTAGCATGCAGACAGGAAACTGGGTTTAGGGTGTCTGTCCATAGCCGTCGGTCTTGGGGGAATGTGGAAAAAGGATGAGGTTTCTGAGGCTTTCACAAAAGAGGCTCTAGGAATCTCTTTGAGACAATATTGCATAAGCAAACACCGATACAGCGAGTCTGAAACCGACCAGCTTTGAGTTCAAATGATCAGATTTATGTGCCTGAGTGTCTGTTTGCAGCACCTGAACAAAGAAAAGGAGGCTTTTCTGTGATCAAACGGCTCAGAATAGCATGTCGCAGAAACCGTTTAAAATCTCCTGAAGCAAACCACAAGCAGAAATGTCAATCAGAGAGACTTATGTATTGCAAAACACAGCATTCAAAAGCCACAAAACACATTACTATTCACTTTCAAATATACTTTGTTAGGGGTGTGGCGGTATGATGGTATGATATACTGCTTTATAATATTAGTTTGGCTGTTTTTAACTTCAGTGTTTCATAATGTGAAGCTATTTTTGCACTTATATCAGACTCATCAAAAATGTATTATAAATAATCTCATCTTTTGAGTTCAAGTTCCAAAAAAGAGAAAATAATCAAAATGGGATGAAACACTTTTCAAGTATTTTATTAACTAAATATTATATATATATATACATACACTACCGTTCAAAAGTTTGGGATCTGTAAGATTTTTAATGTCTTTAAAAGAAGATTCGTCTGCTCACCAAGGCTGCATTTATTTAATTAAAAATACAGTAAAATCAGTAATATTGTGAAATATTATTACAATTTAAAATAACTGTTTTCTATTTGAAAATATTTGAAAATATAATTTATTCTTGTGTTGGCAAAGCTGAATTTTCAGCATCATTACTCCAGTCTTCAGTGTCACATGATCTTTCAGAAAACAATCTAATATGCTGATTTGCTGCTCAAGAAACATTTATTGTGTACAATTGTACAAAATATTTGTGTACAATATTTTTCTTCAGGATTCTTTGATGAATAGAAAGTTCAAAAGAACAGCATTTATTTGAAATATAATCTTTTGTTACATTATAAATGTCTTTACTGTCACTTTTGATTGATTTAATGCATCCTTGCTGAAAAAAAATATTAATTTCTTTAAATTCTTCTCAAAAAAATACAAATAAAAATTCTTACTGACCCCAAACTTTTGAATGGTAGTGTATAATGCTACAGAAGCTTTGTATTTCAGATAAATGCTGTTCTTTTGAACTTTCTATTCATCAAGGAATCCTGAAAAAAAAAAGTATACAACTGTTTTTGACATTGATAATAATAATAAATGTTTCTTGAGCAGCAAATCATCATATTAAAATGATTTCTGAAGGATCATGTGACACTGAAGACTGGAGAAATGATGCTGAAAATTCAGCTTTTCCAACACAGAAATAAATTACATTTTATATTATATTCCAATAGAAAAACAGTTATTTTAAATTGTAATAATATTTCACAATATTACTGTTTTTACTGTATTTTTAATTAAATAAATGCAATCTTGGTGAGCAGACAAAACTTCTTTTAAAAAAATATTAAAAATCTTACCGATCCCAAACTTTTGAACGGTAGTGTATATATATATATATAAATATGTGTATATATAAACATGCATAAGTTAGCAAACACCAAAACTAGTTAATGCTTTTGTCATTTAGGCTAGTGTTTTCCGCCTAACAAACATTTCCATTTACTTGTAAAGTTTTTCCAAATGCCTTGTCATTAAATTACTGATTAAAACACAAGTATTCAATTAAAACCCCTTTTAATAACAACCACAGTACAAAAAAAATAAATCAAATATTCCCATGACTGTGCTAAGGCTTGCAAATTGTCCGTTTGGAGATGAGCTAAAGCCTTCTACAGGGGAACAGCGGTTTATATGGAAACATACCTTACACACTAAAACGCAATAACCTTTGAGTCTCCTGCTGTTTGACTTGGCTGAGAGCTGCACGAGATCAAACACTGACTAGGATCCAGCAGACTCGGCCAAAAAAAAGTCACCGCACAGGCGCTCTGGACTCCAGCTTCAGGTATTTTCTTTCCTTCTCCTGTAAGCGACGCAAAGTAAACGGCTGCCATAACATCCACCGCAAACGCTCCATTTCCATTCACTCATTCGGCGCAGACTGACCTCAACGGCGGCACTTTAAACATCACGCTAACACCAGCCGAACGTGTGCAAATTTATGGCGTCTCACATCATGCTTGTTTACACAGTGGCATCGGTGAACAGATCTATGCGTTTTTTGAAGAGATTTTCAAAACATGACATTATAGAAATGTTTTCTGGGTTCAGTACAAGTTAAAGGATTAGTTCATCATCCAAGATGTTTATGTCTTTCTTTCTTCAGTTGAAAAGAAATGACGGTTTTTGAGGAAAACATTCCAGGATTTTTCTCCATATAGTGGACTTCAACAGTTACCAACGGGTTGAAGGTCCAAATGTCAGTTTCAGTGCAGCTTCAAAGAGCTCTACATGATCCCAGACGAGGAATAAGAGTCTTATCTAGAGAAACAATCAATCATTTTCTAAGAAAAATAAAAATGAATATACTTTTTAACCACAAATGACTGATCGTTTCTCTAGATAAGACACTTATTCCTCGTCTGGGATCATGTAGAGCTCTTTGAAGCTGCACTGAAACGGACATTTGGACCTTCAACCCGTTGGTAACTGTTGAAGTCCACTATATGGAGAAAAATCCTGCCCCTTTATTTTGCATATGCCTTGGGTAAGAATTATTTAAATGAGGAATATTGTGATGTGTTCATTCCTGGAAGAAAACTCAAGACTATAATGGAGGCGTTTCAGGGAGTTCAGAAACAGTGACACTGATTTAGAGAATAACTCCCGCTGGAGTGACTTTGTAACTTTGCAGACCTTTTTCAAGCTCAAACAGTAACATTACACACTAAAGAAAGCTGAAAATGCATAAAAGCCAAAGCCAACATAAAATGCCAAACATAACCTGGTTTTAATTCAGTAATCTGATGAAGTCGTTTTGATAAACGATTATGAAACTATTTTTCTTTAGTAAAATGTGCACCGATAAATTGTTCACAATAAGACCAAGAATGTGCATTAAGAAAGTACATAAAGTCAATTTTGAATTAATGTTGACTTTAAACACAGCGTGAAAACTATAAATTGCCTTAATTATGAATAATTGCACGTCAAAAGTCTGGAATGAGGAAAAGGGAAACATCAATGGCGTCTGGAGGAGATCAAACAGTCATCTGCGAGTGCTTTAAAGTCGCCCGCTGAACATGCTCCACAATCTAGTGATGGCACTTCAGTGTCTTTGAAGCCGTGAACGCTCAACCCGCTCGGAAAGAGTGCTTAGACAAGGAACTGGAGGAACGTAAGCAAACACCTTCAAAGTGCCTTTCACAGCATAAATATCCTCAAATAAATAAACATGCAATCCGCCTGCAGTGTTCAGATGTCTTTTTCCATGAAACACGGGCCATGAAAAGCGAGAGGAGGAAGTGGGGAGGGGGAGTGAAAGATCTCGCTCATATGCAGTGTAGATGTTCTGACACACAAACACAATCTCCATAAACGCTAACATGAATACCAGCGGCGGACAGCACTTCTTTAAGTATGATTACGTCTATGGAGTTCTCTTCTTATTAAATAAAAAACATGTTTTTATAGAACGCGTTCCACAGTGATGATGACATAATATTTGCATACCGAGTCATGATTGGTCTTCTTTCTTAGGTCTATTTGCATAGTGAATGCTAATGTGAACACACACAAAAAAAACTGAATTTGTTAACTACAGAAAAATTGTGAGATTAATCATATTTAAATGTATTGATTGAGTAGGACTTAGTGATTTTTAAGATTTTTCTTTATTCATCAGCAGAATAAGGGATAACATCACATAAATAGACTTTAAAACTGTGTCCTAACCAGATATGATGCGATAAGATTCCAGCGAAAAGTAATTTGTCTGTCCACAACGAGACGTGACACGACTACGAGGCGTGACAAAATCAATTAAAAATCACAGCCAATCAGAAAAGCGTGTGGGCGGAGTCTCTATGGAAACGCACTGCAACGAAATGGATAAACAAACAAATTCATAAATATTACACCATTTACACATTAAAAGTACATACTGAGTGACTAAAACAATTTTTCATTGAATACGTTTGAGTTCAAAGTTTGAACGTTCTTGTTTTCTTTAATTTATTTTCAATATGTGATTCTGAGGTGAATTATCCATCGTCTCTTTCAGTATAGCTATAAAAAGCACGCAAAATGATATTCAAACTCATGTTAAATTCTTTTCACATTAAGTAAAGCATTTAATCAGTACCTGAGAAGATTTTCACGTCATCGTCACGGACCAATGGTAGTTCAAAGGTGTTTACCAGCCAAAGTGAACTTTCCAGAAAGTTCGTTTTGGCAAACCGTTTCGAACTCCCGAAATGAACACCAAACAAACTTCATTTTGGCCTGATTTTGTTTGAAATGACTTCACACCAGTTCTTTCTTCGAGTGGCCTCTAGGGTTCATATATAAACAGAAATTTCAGAATCTGAAATTGGATTGGATTCATTCCTAGGAAAATTAGTGCATGTAAACATACCTTAAATGTAAGTCAATGGGACATTTCCAAACTTTAAATTTCAACAAAACAGACAGCACACACAATACTGTACAAAAAAAAAGGTCTGAATGCAGTCTGTATGTTAATGCTTTGAGTTCATGCAAAACTCATCAGAATGGTGCTAAAGTGTTGCTATGAGGTTGTTAAAGATCTCAAGTACAGAAAAAAGAGAACAATCCAGGCTGTCAGTGCCACATCTATTGAACACTCCCTGTTCCCCCAAAACAACACCCTTCATAGTGCCCCACCACCTCAAAGCCTTTAGAAAAACAGGCCCTTATCGGCCCCCTGTTGCCCCTCTCCGAGCTCGAGGATTTCTGCTGTACAAACCAAGAACAGATGTCTGCAGCGGCCGCGCTGAAAGACCCCGCTGTTCTGGACGGCCGCCACATGCTTCTCATTCAGAGATGAAGGCTCACGGCTCGCCTTCTTGTGAAGCTAAAGTAAAAAAAAAGCCCAAACTCTTCAAATATCTCCTAGTCGCCTCAAAAATCTGAATACCATACGAGTATGAGCTTTCCTCGAAACCTCGACAGCGGTTTTGACCAGGAGAATGTCAACTATTAAACGAAGGGCCAATAGCACCATTCAGCTCCATTAAGACAATGGAGTTTATCCATTTGCTCCAAGTCGGAGACTGTAAGAAAAGCTGAGGGAGAAAGATTTCATTGAATGTGACGCTCTTAAATATAGGCTAGATATCCACAACACGTTTCCAAAGCAAATACTACTGACTCAAAGTTAACATGTGAGAAGAAGATGTCAGAAAACAAAGTCCAAATAAAATATCGGTCTCCTAGATAAAGCAAGAAAATACACAGTTCTGTTGAAGTGAGAAATCTGATTTCTAAAAGTAAACAAGAGATAATCGAACAAGTCCACTCTGACTGGCTATCAAGAAACAACATCATATTTACAGGTTGTGTCACTGGGATGATTCACATCTGTGAAGAATGACCTCATCCATTAGGGCCCATTATATCTGGGAGGTCATGTCAGCCCTCCTTTTAGAGATTTCCAAGTTTGTTCCCCCATGTTTTAGGAAATAATCATTATACTTTAAGAGTTTAGCTTGGCCGTGATTTAAAAAAAGACAAAACTACAACAATCAGTTACTGCAAACACAATTTCAGCCACTTTGCTAACTTCTAAATTAGACCACCTCCATTGCTTCAACCAAACGATTGTTCATACAAACAACATATGAGACATTGCCTGAAAAGATACATGATATAAATAATCAATATTAATATTTATGTATATATTTATTATATGTACAGTATATATATATTATATATATATATATGAGCAACATCACACTTGTAGTTGTGCGATATGGCTGCGCCGATATACAGCCATATCGCACGGCTACGAGTGTGAAATTGCGTTTATACAACAGTTCGACGGCACAAGTGAGAAAATAAATAAGAAACAACAAAGGAGTGTCTTTAAAAACCCTCTTTTATGCAGAACTACTTCCTTCCACCACAGATTCAAATCTCAAGCTGCTTCATTGAAGCTTACTGTATTTTGTAGAGTATTATGGTATTATGAGAGAGAAATCGACTACACATGTATTACCTGCATCTAATATAGCATTCATTCTTCAGGTTGATGTCCATATTATTATATCTATAATAAAAAAATCAGTTTAAGGATATCTTTGTCTTTGTCCTTTTTAAATTTCCCATTACAGTGCTAAAACAACTTCCTTGTTTACAAACTAGTCCCTTTAAATTTGCTACTGACTCACTCTCCATCGAAATCACGGACCATTTCTCAATACCAAGCACAGCATTTTATTTATAAAAAATAATATTTATTGCCATGCCGTCATTTTATGCCGGACTGCTTCACAAACGAGGGTCAATTCAATGCTGGATTTGCACAAAAGATTAACATGACGGCACATGCTAGTGGATGAGTTGAATCAACTCCACAGCAACTACATAAATTTATCCACTATCCATTCAGAAACGTCCAGTTTCATTCTAAAAGTTGTAACTTCTTCCTGAGTCTCTCCATCAGTGTCGACTCCGGTTTGAACAATGTAAGGCTGAACACCGTTACTGACAATCCTCATTTTGGCTGCGTGAGATTCTCCAGCTTTGTTGTTGTTGAGCAACCGAAGCGTGAGCTGCTGAAGCTCCGCCCTCTTCTAGAAAGCAGCAGCTCATTTGCATTTAAAGGGACACACACAAAACTGGCATGTTTTTGCTCACACCCAAATAGGGGTAAATTTGTCAAGCTATAATAAATTATCTTTGAGGTATTTTGAGCTGAAACTTCACAGACACATTCGGGGGACACCAGAGACTTATATTACATCTTGTAAAAGGGGCATTATAGGTCCCCTTTAACAACAAAAGCCATTAGACAACAGGAAATAAACACAAGCAAACAATTCAGTTAAATGTACAAAATCAGCGCTCTAGTATGGGATTTAAGTTAAATATAGCCTCATGTTTAATCATTATCTACAAATTCCCGAAGGACTGGCCGACATAATTCTGTTCTCGGTGGGTACATGAGCACTGAACGGCCGCTGATACCCTGGAGCTCTCATCTGCGAAAACGTCTAAACATATTGTAAAATAGGAGCTATGTTTATATACGAGTGACATATTTGAAGTCTAAATAACTACATTCTCAAAATAAATTTTTCATAATAAATGATTCATTATTTAAAATTGCATTATCTTTAATAAATGAACCTTCATTTTATGGACCAGAATGCTGTAATGTATGTAAAAGTGTTCTTGCTGACTAATGAAGTTCTTCTGTTGTGTGACACTGTTGAATTTCTTTGACAGGAAGAGTAATTTCCTGAATTACAATTTAAATTCCAAAAGTTTAACTTGCGTGTTGTAGCCAATTCAATTCGAATTCACACTCGTTCTGAATTGTGCCCGACTCTGTAATGTGTCCCCCCACCATTTATCAGATTGTTCCTACTTCACTGGCATCACGTTAATGGCTTCATTCCTGGGAACGTTTAAGACAAAAGGGGTGTTGAAAAGTTGAAATGAGCGAGTGTGTCATTATTTGGGCATCCAGAGAGCTGAAGAAGCAGTCAGTGTGCTGCAGACTGTTGATGTTTCCAGTGTTGAAGCACACTGAGGCCTCACAGGCTCTTTAAGAATGGCGAGTCTTTGGAGGGCGAGTCTCCACCTCAGCGCCGGGCTGGAATCAAGCGCTTTCCGTGCTGATTTTTCACAGAGAAGCCTCTTGTCCGGCCTTCCAACAACATTCTGAGCTGCTGCTATTTTGGCTGCTCATATTGACTGGTCATTTTGATCTTTCCTCTGAAGATCTCTCTAGCCCCGTGCCAGGTGTTTATACAGGTAAGAGCCGAACACCTGCAATGATCCGTCAAACTCGCCTTTCTCGAAACCAGCCAACTCATTCTTTCCCTATCGCGGTCTCCTTGAGGAACAAAACCAAAGCCTTTTTTTCAGGGAACGTCTTTGATCAGCCAACAGTCACCTCTGAGTCCAAGTCCGTAATTACCCCATTTGCTGCTCCTGCTTTTTTGCTCCTTTCACTCAACATGCTTTAATCTGAAGCACGTATCTTCTGGACGCGACAGCTCTCCGCAAAACTTTCAGGAATAGTTTAGCAAAACTGAAAAATCTGTCATGTCGTTCCAAACCCTGCTGTTATTTTTTCTATGCAAGATGAAAGAAGAATTTTTAATGAACTCTTTTTCCACACAATAGTGACTCTAAAAAGGACAAAAAAATTGCATTCACTGTGCATTTTATTCCAGGTATTCTAAAGTCATATGATTTCTTTACATGAATTTAAACAAAAAGCTCTAAAATAAAATGGATTTACTCACACAAATCTATTGTAAGGCTTAAGAAGTGCATGAACTAATTTTGTGATACTTTTTTGGTATATATATATATATATACATACATATATGTTTTAGTTTTGATAATAACCCTGATAAAGACTCTTGATTAAGTCATTCGGGTTTGGAACGAAACCCGCTATTCCTTTAAGGAAACATCTGACTGCAGCTAATGAGCTCATTATTGAACACTAATGGCTTTTAGAGCTAATACTCGGGAGCTCCACACCAGGAAAACCCTCGGGACACTCACCCGTCTGTCTCTCCCCGCGGGACTGTTCATCCGTCCGCCCTTCCCCCAGATACGCGGCTCCAGTGATATCAGAGAGCTTTAATAACTCCCAGCTCCGCGCTTTGAAGTCGCGTCCAGGCAGCTAAGGAATCCCATTCCCTACGCTTCCCTGACAATGAGATGGGGGAAGGGGGTCTGACCAAACACCGGATTTGGCCCGTTTCTAATCTGCGGTCATCAGGATTTTACCTGCCTTCCAAATCCTAAAGCTGACTTTAAAAGCCAGCCATACACAATTATTGGACACATTCCCTCTTTTCCATTAACTTCAAGGAATGTTCTGGGTTTAGTATAAATTAAGCTGTTTCAACATCATCTGTGGCAGAAAATAATTCTGACTCCTCCATCATGTCTTTTTAGCAAAGTTCTTTCAATGAAAGTGCACTAAGAGATGAAATATACACGAAATCATGAAAGATGAATAGCAGCTGATAGTGTTTATTTGCATATGCAATTGTGCAAATCAAGTAACTCCATGCATATGGATAAAGGTATTCAAATCTCTTTTCCATCTTTTGATGAAATACTGCTGCCATGATCAAGTCAAGTCACACTTATTCCTATAGTGCTTTATATAATACAGATTGTTTCAAATGATCAACAAGAAAATAACAATGTTAATGTTATAAAATTCATCAATTATGAAACCAATTCAATGTCAGCTGTACAGGAGCTCTACAGAAGGCAATAGTGTCATTATTCAGCTCAATTCAGTTCAATAATAGTATTAATGCTGCAAAGTTGTCATTATTCAGCTCAATTGTTCTGTTAGTGAGATTCATTTGAACAAATGTGAATGCTGCCATCCGAACCCTAGTGTGCACCAAACCAATGAACTCTAGTGCAGTTCGACTGAAATATGAATGCAACTCGGACAAAAGACATCTAAATGAACCAAAAATTAGGAATGTACCAAAATTTTGGCTGCCGAAAATTATTGGCCGAAAATAGCATTTTTGGGTTTTGGCCGAAAGAGAAAAACGGCCGAAAATATATACCGCCCTGATTCCTCTTTTGCATCTCCATGCACTTGAAATGAAACATAAACACAAAATTATGTCAAAATACCAGTCTCAACAAGTATTCTCGTAAACACAGTCGGTTACGTCTTAAGTGAACGTAAAGAGTTGAGAAAGAAATCGGATGAGTATCATTATATTGGATCTGTGCATTAGGTCTTAAAGTTACAGCAGCCTATAAATACCTGCTGCCAAGTTAATCTCTCTCTCTCTCTCTCTAATATATATATATATATATATATATA
>RJVU01051648.1:5219592-5240901 GCA_003731715.1 Anabarilius grahami
AATCATTCTAATATTAATATAATTATACAAAAATAAGCTAATTTAAAATAATAAATAAATAATATTTAAAAAGAATTTTCCATTTCGGCCAAGTGCATCCAGAATTTTTGGATTTGGCCCAGAATTTTCAGTTTCAGCCCAGAATTTTCATTTTGGTGCATCCCTATCAAAAAGAGGACGTGATGTCACAAGGTGCGACCCTAAAAAAGACAGAATGCTCAAATGTTTTTAGGAGCTACTGTATGTTGGCCATTATAGTTTGGTACAAATATTACAGTTCAACCTCCTTGCACCAGATCTTCGTTTGTGTGTAACATAATTCCTAGTGCTGTTTCGACTCCTTTACATACTTCATAAGCTCTTCACAAGTTTTCAACTGGTAAAAAAATACCATCACATATACACACATACAACGAGCACGTTTGGACCAGCTCACAGCATTGTTTTGGATGTTCAGTAAGTTCCGTCACCAAATATACATTATAAAAGCCATTCTTTTTGTTTTGTTTCTTTAGGTTCAGTCTTAAAAATGACAATGTGAATGCTAAGCGAACCAGGATTAAATATAACATTTTATTTTTTGGTCCGGATCAAAAGAACCGAACTACAAGTGTGAACACCCTAAAGGTTTGTTTATATACCACTTTATTCAATTGATTAAAAGCAGCAGCTTTACAGTATTAAACGTGAAAAACAGTATCAGTGTCTCTCTCAATTAGAACCTCAACTTGATTTTCTACTATAAAGCAGCTCTCAAGTGTGTTCATGTTTTTACTCACGGACGTCCAACCTTGAGGGACTGAACAGAAGAAATTAACCGGAGAACATTTCCATGTCTAAGAAGGTGGAGCATCAGAGCCTCATCTACTTATTACGTAATCGCCATGGACCAAAGGTAATTAATTTACCATCCGGAGTGAACTTTTCCAGAAACTTTGCTTTAGCAAGCTGTTTTGAACTCCCGAATGAACCCAAAACGAACTTCGTTTTAGCCTGCATTGTTTGAAATGATGTCACCAGTTCATTCTTCGATTTTGCTTAAAGTATATCAGGGTCTTAAAGGGGACCTACAATGCCCATTTTACAAGATGTAATACAAGTCTCTGGTGTCCCCAGAATGTGTCTGAAGTTTCAGCTCAAAATACCCCACAGATCATTTATTATAGCTTATCAAATCTGCCTCTATTTGGGTGTGCAAATGAGCTGCTGCTCCCGGCCCATGTTCCAGAAGAGGGCGGGGCTTTAACAGCTTGTGCTTCGGTTGCTCAACAACAACAAAGCTGGAGAATCTCACGCAGCCAAAATGAGGATTGTCAGTAATGGTGTTCAGCCTTACATTGTTCAAACCGGAGTCGACACTGATGGAGAGACTCAGGAAGAAGTTACAACTTTTAGAATGAAACTGGACGTTTCTGAATGGTTAGTGGATACATTTATGTAGTTGCTGTGGAGTTGATTCAACTCATCCACTAGCATGTGCCGTCATGTTAATCTTTTGTGCAAACCAGCATTGAATTGACCCTCGTTTGTGAAGCAGTCCAGCGTAAAATGAAGGCATGACAACAACACTCTACTACAACAACTCTTCCTCTTCTCTAAAGCAGCCCAACATGGCCTCTTTGTTGTGTGTTCCCAGGGACAGGGCTTATGTCAAATTTAGGGTTTGTGATGTCACCAACCCAGGAAGAAGCTTGTTGTAGTCCCTATAAGCCATTTGTTGTAGTCCTTAAAAAGCGATTTCTGTAAAAGAAAATATCTCTCTTTGTATTGAACTTTGCGTCGTAACTTTGCAGATGTTGTTTATACTCAAACGGCAACATTACACACTAACTAAAGTTAAAATAGTGAAATCAAAACCAAGGACCACTTTAAACTTCAACTGAACAACCAGAAGAAATTGTAATGGACTTTATGCCACAATTGCTGTTAATGGAGCTTCAAACGTATTACAATCAGAAAATTCCAGCAAAATGAAAAAGAATATGTGAACAACACAGCATGTTGTGCATATAGAAAACTAAAGCTAGGTGAGGTAGGAACAAAGTACTCACATACTTCACTTGATGTAATCCAGAAATACATCATTCTTACAGAGATTCCTAAAAACTGAGTGTCAAATTATATATCTACTGTAGTTTGTCATGGACATGAGCATCAGTCCATGCAGAGGTGTCTCCTTTCAGTTCATTTAGAGGACAGAATTACAGCAGCTCTGGGGTGCAAAGTCAAACCGCACTTATAATGACAATACAACACTACGACCGGCTCGACAAATGTCAAACAACCCCTAGGGATGGGACGTCATTTGATTCTCCTTACACTTGTGCATCATAAACCAATCGTAAACGGCTTAGACTATCAGAGAAAATTATGGCAACAACAGAATAAAACTGTGTGTTGAAATTTATGGAGTCATTTCAGCATCAAAGAGAAATGTCATGTAGACAGCCTATAAAAAGACTGTTTATTTATATGAGGTCTGGAAAAATATTACAACAGCTCAACCGCATTATAAACTCAACCATCTCTTACTATTACGAAGAGAAACCGAGATTTTCGAGAAAGAAATAATGTTCGTTTTCATGACCAAAACATGATGAGGATTCAAATACAATACATTAACACAATAAACATTCAATTTGCCATTTTTCCAGCTTAAAATTCATGAGTCCAGTAGTCCTTGTTTCCCAGTGTCTTTGATGAAATAGTGAAAAATGACAAAAATTACGTCTTCATTTACTCAACCTCTGTCATGTGCACATGTCATATGAACTACTTACATGATTACAATATTTTCCGGAATATAAGTCACATTTTTTTAACATCTGAAACATGCTGAGACTTACAGGGGTTGGACAATGAAACTGAACACCTGGTTTTAGACCACAATAATTTATTAGTATGATGTAGAGCCTCCTTTTGCAGCCAATACAGCATCAATTCATCTTGGGAATGACAGATACAAGTCCTTCACAGTGGCCAGAGGGATTTTGAGTCATTCCTCTTCCAAAACAGAGTCCAGGTCACTGTGTGATGCTGGTGGAGGAAAACGCTTTCTGACTCACTCTGCCAAAAAAAACTCAAAAATATTTAGATCTGGTGACTGTGCAGGCCATGGGAGATGTTCAACTTCACTTTCATATTCATCAAACTATTCTGTCACAAGTCTTGTTGTGTGTATTGATGTATTATCATGCTGATACACGACACTCCCTTCAGGGTACAATGTTTGAACCATTAGGTGCACATGATCCTCCAGAATGGTTCGGTAGTCCCTGGCAGTGACGCGCACATCAAGCACAGTAGGGAATGACATGATATTGCAGCCCAAACCATCACTGATCCACCGCCGTGCTTCACTCTGGGCAGCAGCAGTCGAGTGTTCAGCTTCTTTGGTTCTTCTCCACATCGTAACTTCCATGGATGTGGGAAAGACAGTGAAGGTGGACTCATCAGAGAACAATACATGTTTCACACTGTCCACAGCCCAAGATTGCACTGTTGGCACCAACGAAACTGACATTTGGCATTGGTACAAGTGACCAAAGGTTTGGCTATAGCAGCCGAACATGAATATTGAGTCTGTGGAGCTCCAGATGAACAGTTTTGGTGGAAACAGAAGAGTCGAGCTGCGCATTTAATTCTGCGGTGAGTTGGGCAGCTGTGGTTTTATGCAGGTTAGTACCTGGACATCTCTTTCAGACAGCTTCCTCTTGCGTCCACAGTTACTCCTGTTGGATGGTGGTATGCTGACATTACCCTGGACACCATAGCTCTCGATACACCACAAAGACTTGCCAGCAAGATGCACACCAACAATTCGTCCTCTTTTGAACATTGATATGTCTCCCATTATGTTGTGTGAATTGCAATATTTTATGTACAGCTGTGCTATTGCTCTGATAATTCAACCTTCACACCCTGCTCTTACTGATGGAATGTAAAGTCAGTGAAGATTGGCATATATAAGTGTGAAACCTCCAACACTATATTGGCCAGTGTTTCAGTTTCATTGTCCAACCCCTGTATATTCCAAAGCAACTTAATGCAAGCGTGCAAAACAAGTACAAACCACACATATTCAGTGCAGAATGAGAGAGGCACGTAAGCACAAGTTTATTTGTATAGTGCATTACCCACATGCCAGTAGTTTCAGTTTCACTTTAAATATTTGTTTAGGCTTAGAATTTTTATTAAATGTTGTTATAATGATTGCCACTATAATTTATGTTTGTTTTATACTTATATATCTCCTTCTTATTCTGAATACCATTAAGGGGACCTATTATGCCCCTTTTTACAAGATATAATATAAGTCTCTGGTGTCCCCAGAATGTGTCAAAATACCCCACAGATCATTTATTAAGCTTGTCAAATTTGCCCCTATTTGGGCATGAGCAAAAACACGCCGTTTTTGTGTGTCCCTTTAAATGCAAATGAGCTGCTGCTCCCGGCCCCCTTTCTAGAAGAGGGCGGAGTTTTAACAGCTCACGCTTCGGTTGTTCAACAACAACAAAGCTGGAGAATCTCACGCAGCCAAAATGAGGATTGTCAGTAACGGTGTTCAGCCTTACATTGTTCAAACCGGAGTCGACACTGATGGAGAGACTCAGGAAGAAGTTACAACTTTTAGAATGAAACTGGACGTTTCTGAATGGTTAGTGGATAAATTGATGTAGTTGCTGTGGAGTTGATTCAACTCATCGACTAGCATGTGCCGTCATGTTAATCTTTTGTGCAAATCCAGCGTTGAATTGACCCTCGTTTGTGAAGCAGTCCGGCGTAAAATGACGGCATGGCAATAACACTCTACTACAACAACTCTTCCTCTTCTCTAAAGCAGCCCAACATGGCCTCACCCTCTCTGTTGCATGTTCTTGGGGCGGGGTTTGTGCAAATTTTGGGGTTTGTGATGTCATCAACCCGGGAAGAAGCTTGTTGTAGTCCCTAAAAAGCGATTTCTGTAAAAGAAAATATCTCCATTTGCATTTAACTTTGAGCATCGTAACTTTGGAGACGTTGTTTATGCTCAAACAGCAACATTACACACTACACGATGTGACTTGTGTGTTTTTTTCTCCCAACACAAATTTGACCTAATGCAACTAATAATCAGTTGTGACTTATTTTCCCAAAAATATGGTATTTGACAAGCCTTATTGGAACTAGGCAGTAAAATTCATCATCCACTATAGTTCAGAGGAAAACAGAAGCTCTGATTTTCTGCTTGAGATCTACTTTGTGCTGCATGAGAAACACAACAAATACTAATAAAACAGGGTTGTAACAACATGAGGGTGAGTAGATGACGACAAAATGTTTATTTTTGGGTGGACTATTAATTCAATACTAGGTACACAGTTTACGGGCTGCAACTGCCAATCACTGGAAGCAAAATATAGTAACTCCAAAAAACCTTCAATCAAACCAGCTCTGCTCTCACAACAATGACTCTTTATCCCTGCTGCAACTCATCAAGATGTCATTAACGAGGATTCGGTTAACTGCAGAATAAACATGGCAGCACAAAACTGTGATTATGGTGTTTTAAAAAAAATAAAAAAAATCACAAATAGCAGATTAGATAGAGAAATGTGATCGCAGCAAACAAAACATTCGTTTTGTTTGCTTAGATAGCCTATAAATATGTGGGAAATTGGAGAATAATTCACAATGAAATTCCAAAAGCAAGATGACATCACAAGACAACGCTTATTGTGATCTAAACAGCAACAAGGCAAGTTCAAGTGACTCATGGTTTGATCCAGATTTTGAACCCTTCATCAACCAAACTCTGACCTGAAATGGACTCGGATCCGCACCAAAAGCTCTAGTTTGAAAGCGCCCTTAATTATACAGATGTCTTGCACTTCAACCACCTTTAATAAACAACCCAAGCATGTCTTATCAGCAATCAAAAGTGCTCCTGCTCCCAGTTTCAAAGACTCTTTCAGGTACTTGACGACTGACAAAACACAAATCAGAGCCAAAACTTTGATTAAATCAAACTCTGGACCTGCCCATTAATGACACATGACGTACCCTGTGCCGCCGGTGGTTTCCCCTTAAGATCTCTGTCAGATTTTCCCAAATAACTTCCCCATTCATGAAGGGAACAACTTTTATAAGGCTTCTAATAGGGCAGGTTAATCATCAGTTAGAGTCTTTTTACTAAGCCGTCCTTCAGCCTGACGCTAATTGAAATGATGCAATGCAAAGAGCCTACCATAATGGGACACAGCGGCTTCTGTTCATTTCAATGAATTAATTCAAAATATTTGAGACTGACTTCTGAATTGATTCTTTGAAATGGACAGTTTGAAATCATTCACAGAAATGAACTTTTTAGAGTTGGTTTGAATCTTTCCTGTGATTTTCTGTCCGTTTCAAGTTTGAACCCATTCACAGAATGTAATCCAATGAACTTGTATGAGTTGGTTTGATTGATTCATATGAATATCTATTTCAATAAAGCAGTTTGAGACTGATTTCTGAACTGAGACTGATTCTTTGAAATGGACAGATTGAACCCATTCACAGAAATTAATATTAAAAAAAAAACCCTGTTAGAATTGGTTTGATTAATTCCTGTGAATTTATATGAATCAATTGTGTCTTTTGAGATTAACTTCTGAATTGATTCTTTGAAATGGACAGTTTGAACTCATCCACAGAAATGAATCGAACAAACTTTTTAGTGATTGGTTCAAATCTGTGAATTTCTGTCCATTTCAAGTCAGAACCCATCCACTGATTCATTCTTGATTCTTTAAAATTGATTCTTTGAAATGGACAGTTTGAACCCATTCACAGAAATAAATAAAAAAAAACTTGTTGGTTTGATTAATTCCTGTGAATTTCTGTCCATGTCAATGAATCAATTCAAACACTTTTGAGATTGTCTTCTGAATTGATTCTTTGAAATGGACAGTTTGAACATCCACAGAAATGAATCAAACTAAAGTTTTAGAGATAATTCAAATATTTTTTGTCCATTTCAAGTCGGAACCCATCCACTGATTCATTCTTGTGAATATCTGTCCATTTCAATAAAGCAATTCGGAGATTTTTGAGATTGTCTTCTGAATTGATTCTTTAAAATGGACAGTTTGAACTCATCCACAGAAATGAATCAAACTAAAGTTTTAGAGATGGTTCAAATCTTTTCTGTCCACTTCAAGTCGGAACCCATCCACTGATTCATTCTTGTGAATATCTGTCCATTTCAATAAAGCAATTCGGAGATTTTTGAGATTGTCTTCTGAATTGATTCTTTAAAATGGACAGTTTGAACTCATCCACAGAAATGAATCAAACTAAAGTTTTAGAGATGGTTCAAATCTTTTCTGTCCACTTCAAGTCGGAACCCATCCACTGATTCATTCTTGTGAATATCTGTCCATTTCAATAAAGCAATTCGGAGATTTTTGAGATTGTCTTCTGAATTGATTCTTTAAAATGGACAGTTTGAACTCATCCACAGAAATGAATCAAACTAAAGTTTTAGAGATGGTTCAAATCTTTTCTGTCCACTTCAAGTCGGAACCCATCCACTGATTCATTCTTGTGAATATCTGTCCATTTCAATAAAGCAATTCAGAGATTTTTGAGATTGATTTTTTAATAGATAATTCGAAATTAACAATTTGAACTCATCCACATGTTTGACTTTTGAATTGATTCTTTGAAATGGAGATCCACAGAAATGAATCAAACAAACTTTTTAGAGTTGGTTTGAATCTTTCCTGTGATTTTCTGTCCATTTCAAGTTTGAACCCATTTCCAGAATGTAATCAAATGAACTTGTAATAGTTGGTTTGATTGATTCATATGAATATCTGTCTATTTTAATAAAGCAATTCGAGATTGACTTCTGAATTGATTCTTTGAAATGGAAAGTTTGAACCCATTCACAGAAAAAAAAAAAAAAGACTTCCTGTGAATTTCTGTCCATGTCAATGAATCAATTCAATCACTTTTGAGATTGTCTTCTGAATTGATTCTTTGAAATGGACAGTTTGAACTCATCCACAGAAATGAATCAAACTAAAGTTTTAGAGATGGTTCAAATCTTTTCTGTCCATTTCAAGTCGGAACCCATCCACTGATTCATTCCTGTGAATATCTGTCCATTTCAATAAAGCAATTCGGAGATTTTTGAGATTGTCTTCTGAATTGATTCTTCGAAATGGACAGTTTGAACTCATCCACAGAAATGAATCAAACAAACTTGTTAGAGTCGTCGACTCTTGTTAGAGTCATTCTTGTGAATTTCTGTCTATTTGAATAAATCTTCAGAAATGTTTGAGTTTGACTTTTGAATTGATTCTTTGAAATGGAGATTCACAGAAATGAATCAAACAAACTGTTTTACTGAAGTTTAAACACGAGACACTATCAAAACATCACTGTCTGAACAAGTGCAAGTAAAAAGTGCATTAAATCATTGCAATATTCACAATACTGCTTAATTTTATATAAAATGTTCAGTTTCAAATGTGCAATATGAAGAGAACTGCGTTACTGACAAACGTTTGTCACGAGGCATGTTATTCTTTGTTGTTAATCACTAGTGTTCAGTCCATCAACCTGTCTCAGGTTAGAAAAAAATGTCAGAAAATAGCAGTATTGTGTGGTCGGAGAATGAGACAAAGAGCATTAAAAGAACTGCATAGATATATAAGAGACAATTATCTTTGCACGAGATGAAACCTCAACAGATCACAATCAGTGAAATTACTCAACATCTGACACTCCCGAAAGTCTCCATATAATCCGACTCCGTTCACGCAGATGTAATGCATGTGAGCTGCTCTACCTCCAGGACTAACCGAGACTCTCAGCTGTCAATCACCAACCGTCCGCCCGGCGCTGATGTCATAGTCCCACAGGAGGGAACGGGCTGTCAAAACCCATCAATCCCACAGGGGAACAACCACAGCGGCGCTGTCCCGCTGCCAAACACGACAAAAACAACAGCAGCTCTCGTCATCACGAGCAGCTCGACATGTCGTTGCACGGCCTTGCGAACACACACTCCGTTCTGTTTGTTTCAGCCGGTGTAATGATGATTTCTCGTCAGTGGGAATGTGGTGTTTGGCAGCGGGATGGCAAACGGCTCACCGCAAGTTGTTCCTTATGTGGTGCAGATTCTTGATCAAGTCGAATATGATACTGGGAAAAAGCTTCGGCAACAGAAAGCAATCGCATAATGCACTGCAGTCATTCAAAACATTGATTAAAAAAAAAAGAGTTGAGTTCTGTGTATTCTTGCTTATTCGAATAACACAGTTCTCTGTGCAACATGCAAATGACACACTCTTTGGAAATTGAATTGAAATTGGTCGAGTTTCTCAAGCAAATGCTATTTGTATGATGCACAAAGATAGTGTCTATGCAGAATTTTATGTTTGATTTCAGTTTGAAGGTAGCCGTCTATGTGAGACAGGTTTAAAGATGGATGGCCAGAAGGTTTCAGAATGTATAAAAGAAGCAAATGCACAAAAACAGGTGCTTCTTACCTTATAATCTTTCAGATTGCTGTCAGATGTGCCATATCTCTCGCCGCCTTCAACTCCTCTTCTTGAAATAAAGCCATTCACAACAAAACTATCCCCTGAAAATGGATGTAAAAAAAAAAAAAAAAGCTTTGGGAAATGTTCTAAAGCCGTTAATAGTTCATTTTAACTGTAAAATATATATTTTTTAAACCGTCAAATGCAAATCTCACCCTCAGGATTTTCCCGACGTTTGCAAGCTGCATCCGAACAGCAAAGACAAAAATCAGAGTATTATTTATAATAACATTTATATACTTTGGAAAGTGTATTTCAAGAGCATGCATGGAAAAGTTTGACAAAATGTGTGTTAAAATGACATATATATGGATGACTTTTTTTTTGTAATTTGGACTATTTTATATATTTTAACTTCTTCAAACTGTTTCATCTATGCTGTCCTGGAATTAATATCTGATCATCATCCTAATCAGATTTTTTTATAACAGTGATGATGCATAGTATAGTAATGATATTTTCCAGTTTTTAGAGTATAAAGTTGCACAAGTCTTTGAATTGTTTGCGCAAGTGATTATCTATCAGTCAGTCATTTAGTAATGATATCTAACGAAGCTTCTTTCATATGTAAAAATATTAATGCTATTTTTGATCAGAGATGTGACTCTGTCACTTCATATTTCCATTCAAAACAAATAGAAAACTTAGAAAAAACAATAATAATAATACAAACTTGCAAATTTTACCTTTCAACACTTTTAAAATTCAGAAAAAGTCATTAAAGATATTATATATAAAGTCATCCTAAAGGGCATAATGGTCACATTCATACGCGTTTACATATTTACACAAATATGTTGCGATTATGCAACTTCTAGATGTGCAACTCACCATGTTTTGAGTGAAGTTTCCCCATTGTATCACTGCTGTAGTTAACAGAAGTCGTGCATCTCTCTTACATTATATCCCGTTTAGAGAAATTAAAAGGCAAATCCTGCAGATTCCGGAAACATAATTTAGCGCGCGACTCCAGCGAGTCCCGTTCACTGTGAATCTGTAATGCAGAAGAGAATCTGGCGCAGGAGCTCACGAGATGATCTTCTGCTGGAGATGAAGATGTGAAGCGAAGTGAAGTGCAGGAGAAACACGCACCTTCAGTCCAGCCCCCTTCAGCATCACTGCTGCCCCCTACTGACACTCACAAGACTGGCACAAGCACACCAAAGGTGAACACGGGGAAGTTTCCTTAAATGTTTGGAAATTATGCAATATCTATTTATAAGTGCATACATTTCCAGAACAGAAATCTGAACATTGGATAAAGCCAGGTTCAAAATTAAAGGTATTAAAGGTTTTTACATGGATATCTCTTTTTATCCGAAAGTAGTGAATAGCCAGAAAAACATCTTCACCATGTTTTTGGGAATAAAATGTATAAATCAGGTGAATGTTATATGAAGAAACACCTCTGTAAAACCCTTCCAGGGTTCCCACTCTTTCATGAACACCAGATTCAAGGACTTTTTAAAGCACCATTTATTTTATATCAAGCACCTATCAAATTCACATCACACATGGAGCGTCATAAAAGACATCTTACAATACTTAACATTTTAATCCTCCTATTGCATTTGCATCCATTTGAACCCAGAAGAGGTACAGAATCATTTGTACATTAATTTTGAAAATATATTCAAACCGTTTGCAGCTTTCTTATCCCTAATATTAATAATTATTCCATACTAGTTTTGGTTTTCATTTTTTAATGAATCATTACTTGAGTAAAAACATTATAATATAGAGAGAATATTATAAAAATACCTTTTGCAATTGAGTGGAAAAAAAAAGGATTATATGGATCGCAATTGTGGCTTAAAGTCAGAATATATACAATATATTATAGATATAAGCTTGCAATTCATATATCACAATTCTGACTTTATAAGACACAATTGTGGCTTTATAATAATGCAATTCTGACTTTTAAAAGGGTTAGTTCACCCCAAAATGAAAATTCTGTCATTTATTCACCCTCAAGTTGTTCCAAACCTGTTTGAATTTCATTGTTCTGCTGTACACAAAGAAAGATATTTGGAAGAATGTCAGTAACCAAACAGATCTCGCCCCCCATTAGTAATTATTTTTACTACTATGGTAGTCAATGGGGGGCGAGATCTGTTTGGTTCCAAAATAATATTCCAAAACAAATATACTAGGACTAAGGGGTGTGTTATAATTTTCACAACATTTATTTCAAATTTAATTCAAGCACTTTCAAGGACCAATATTTGTTTTTAAGTACTTTCCAGGCCTTGAATTCATGTGTCTGAAATCCAAGTACATTCCAGGCGAGTGGGAACCCTGCCCTTCAGAACATAGATAGGAATAAAACTGTAAATTTTGGTGTAGGTAAAGCTGCTGAACTGGAGATTTCTGAGAAAAAAAAACTCACCGCCTTTAAAGATATGTATTGTCATTGAAATCTATGGATGCAAATTGATAAAATACAATAGAATTAGAAAAATTAAAATTAAAATGAATAAATTAATACATTTGCGATGCTTTCCTTCCTCTAGTCTGAAAAAAAGACATGTTATGGAAGCAAAATAGCATTCAAAAAGCAATGGTTTTGCCTGTAGTGCCTTGCAACATTGGACAACAAAAGTTTAAAATGCTAAAACAGCAGATGTAGTGTTGAACACGAATACAGCATTGGGTTTCATTGTGGTTAATGGATCATACTGATAGTTAATGTGATTCTCTACACCTGTGTGAGTTTGAGGAGACCTGACATCTACTAACCACCACAACATCGACTGATTCAAACACACGGAGCAAAAATTTCTATAATCTTTGACGACAGCATTTTACTTTCTTACATAGGTGGAGGGATGTGAGCAGGTTACCGAACTTCCATTAGCACTGTGATGGTGTTTTGCATGGTCAAACAACCTTTTCCTCACGAAATGTAAAAATCTAGTCTATAGGTGTTTTAGATTATGTATTTATTAAACTTTTATTGGCCTAAACTGTTCCTTTTAGATCTCTTTTACCATTCAAGTAGAAAGATGGGCATGACAAATGCAATTATGTAGCACTTTATACATATATGTTATGCTTTTATATTACGTTTTCAGCTTTCTTTAGTGAATAATGTTGCTGTTTTGTGCCAAAGCACAAAGTCACTCCAGCAGGAGTTATTCTCTATATCAGTGTCACTGTTTCTGAACTCCCTTAAACACCTCCACTGTAGTCTTGAGTTTTCTTCAGGGAACGAACACGACACAATATTCCTCATTTAAAGCATTAGTTCACTTCAGAATTCAAATGTCCTGATAATTTACTCACCCCCATGTCATCCAAGATGTTTTTGTCTTTCTTTCTTCAGTCGAAAAGAAATTAAGGTTTTTGAGGAAAACATTCCAGGATTTCTCTCCATATAGTGAACTTCAACAGTTACCAACGGGTTGAAGGTCCAAATGTCAGTTTCAGTGCAGCTTCAAAGAGCTCTACATGATCCCAGACGAGGAATAAGAGTCTTAACTAGCGAAACGATCGGTCATTTTCTAAGAAAAATAAAAAATTAATATACTTTTTAACTACAAATGCTCGTCTTGCACTGTGATGTGCCATGCATTACATAATCATGTTGGAAAGGTCACTTGTGATGTAGGCGGAAATACCAATCCAGTGTCTACAAAGCGAACATGCAAAGACTAAGTCAAACGGCCTTTACAAAAAAAGGTAAAACAACGATGTCGGATGATTTTGAAGTCGGAGGAGAAAATGAGATTTGCCCTACCGCGGTACTTCCACCTACGTCACATGCGTGACCTTTCCAACATGATTACATAATGCGTGGCGCATCGCAGAGCAGTGCAAGAGTATACACAATTATTTTAGAAAATGACCGATCGTTTCACTAGATAAGACTCTTATTCCTCGTCTGGGATCATGTAGAGCTCTTTGAAGCTGCACTGAAACTGACATTTGGACCTTCAACCCTCTTGGTAACTGTTGAAGTTCACTATATGGAGAAAAATCCTGGAATGTTTTCCTCAAAAACCTTAATTTCTTCTAGACTGAAGAAAGAAAGACAAACATCTTGGATGAAATGGGGGTGAGTAAATTATCAGGAAATTTGAATTCTGAAGTGAACTAATCCTTTAAACAAAATCAAGACTTCAAATTAGAAATTTCAGAACAAAAGTGCAAAAAATAGAAAAGAGCATCGTTCCTCATGATGAATGACAGCTCATCTGAAACTCTGTTAATTACTGTCTCCTCAACACACTTGTGGTGTTCCACATATTCCACAAACTTTAACTTCTTCTCTGGGACTTCACAAACTATCTATCCGTGCCAGCTTGTGGTTTAACATCTCTGATGAGTTACACCGCTGGTGAAATCTGAACCTCTTGCAGGGTTGCTTCTTTCTCTTTCCTGTTGGTATTATCACAGTTAGTAAGTTAGTCATTCAACAAATGCATCCAAGACAGTGTGCATGACACCAGGCCTGAGCCCAGGAGTGATTAAAGGTTTTTCAGCAGGGGTCATATAACTCCAGAAGTCATCATGAAATCAAAAGGATGTCTTAATGCATGTTCCTGTTCTACGTCCTAAGCAGTTACGCTTTTTTGTAAGTTGAATACGGAAGGGGTAGGACATCCGGAAGTGACCCCCACCATATTAATATACCTCTGATTGTGTTCATCAGAAAGAAGAATGTCATATACACTTAGGATGGCTTAAGGGTGAGTAAAGCTTGGGCTAATTTGCATTTTAAAGTGAACTAATCCTTTAATCTCTCTTGTTTCTGAATCAAATCCAATTCAGTTCCTAAACTACTTTAAAAAAAAATATCAGAAGAGTCTGCACAACTTTCACTTTTCACAGAGACTGACATATGATAATGCCAAGATATATGACAATACCTTTGTGACAGAGACAAAAACATTTAATTAAGTTATGCAGAAAAGAGAGAAAAAAAAAATCAACTTTTTTGACACGAGTCAGTCAGCAACCACTTACTTCAGAAAATGCAAAACTCTAGTTGGTAATTCATACATGCACGATTGCCACAGGAACATTTTCACATGCAATCAGTTTGCAAAAATCGAGATGAAAGCATATTGCATATGCTGATCTTTCGAAACACTGAAAGAGGGGAGAGATTTGCAATACTGATTTGCCAATAAGCAGCATAAATCATTCATTTATTTCAAACAAAAGCTCTCATATCTCTCTCTGCAATCCTACTGAACAGCCTTGAACGTCAAACGTCTTGTGTTGTTGTACGATACTTGCCCACAAGTCTATTAACTCTTCAACTAATGTATTACTATTGGCAGCTCTATTGATATTCCAGTGCTTGGAGCCAGACAGAAATTCAGCAGCATTATACTGTTTGCTTTGTTTAGGAACTTACTGGCAGTTTCTAACCACAAAAGTGGTATAAAACTCTGCAACAATAAGGCTTTTGACAATTTTTTTTCTTCCTCCACTGATTATATTTAAGCAGCTGCTTGTTTTTGGAAGAGGAACTGTCAGGAAGAGAAAAAAGCCTGCAGACATTACAATTATGGGTTTGTTTATCTGGTCTGCAGCCTGACACGTTTTAATCTCACATCATATCAGAAGAATGCGATACAGATACCTGCACAATGACGGCTCGCAGGTGTTTACCTGTTTGATCCGGTATCTCCGGGTTATGATATACATCAAGCAGTTCTTTGTGATCATGGGATTCGCATAAAATGGATTCTCACAACTTGACACTTTCCAAACAGCACATCAAAGCAGGCCGCTTTAAATATGGTGTCAAACAGGTTTCTTAACAGCAAAGGTCAAACTTCTTGTGAGAAAGTTGAGTGTAAATGAATGCACATGTGGGACAAATGAAATGTCACGTATTTTAGTTTGTGTTTTATAACTTTAATGCCTTTAAATTACACAAAACAACCTATATTCAGTCAGGCTTTGCTCAGACACGTAGTAAACATGACAAAGTGTAAGACTAGAATTGAAAACCAAATCAAAACTGGATGCAGTGTGAATAAAGCCTGTTAGCACACAACCCCGATTTGGTTTTCAAATAGTTTCAAATATAGCTGTCTGAGTGAAAAAAGACAGGCAATTCACGAAGTTTTGCATGCATACTGTTATCTCCCTGCAGTTGCACCTTTATGCCACCTACTGGATGCAGTTTATGAATTAGAGCCTTAGAAAATAGGTTCAATGGGGTTCTGAAGAGAACCATAGGGCTCTTGACTCAATTTGAAAGAACTCTTTATGCCAAAAAGGTTCTATATATAAAGAAAAATGTTTTAAATTATTGCATAATACTTTCATGTTTAATGGGTTATTTACATTTTTTTCTAGTGATAAGTATGCTTAGGAGCTGTATAATTCATACAATTTGATTTAAATTAAAAATGAATAAAAACATGAATTAATTAATACCAAATCCATAAAATGAACCCCTAAAAGGCTCTATATATGAAGCACCTTAAAGGGGTCCTTGATTATGATTTCACTTTTTTAACTTTAGATAGTGTGTAATGTTGCTGTTTGAGCATAAACAACATCTGCAAAGTTACGACGCTCAAAGTTCAATGCAAAGGGAGATATTTTCTTTTACATAAATTGCTTATTAAGGACTACAACAAACGGCTGGTAGGGACTACAACAAGCTTCTTCCCAGGTTGGTGACATCACAAACCCCAAAATTTACATAAAGAACACGCGAGAACACGCAACAGAGAGGGTGAGGTCATGTTGGGCTGCTTTAGAGAAGAGGAAGAGTTGTTGTAGTAGAGTGTTGTTGACATGCCGTCATTTTACGCCGGACTGCTTCACAAACGAGGGTCAATTCAAAGCTGGATTTGCACAAAAGATTAACATGACGGCACATGCTAGTCGATGAGTTGAATCAACTCCACAACAACTACATAAATTTATCCACTAACCATTCAGAAACGTGCAGTTTCATTCTAAAAGTTGTAACTTCTNAGGGGTCCTTGATTATGATTTCACTTTTTTAACTTTAGTTAGTGTGTAATGTTGCTGTTTGAGCATAAACAACATCTGCAAAGTGACGACGCTCAAAGTTCAATGCAAAGGGAGATATTTTCTTTTACATAAATTGCTTATTAAGGACTACAACAAACGGCTGTTAGGGACTACAACAAACGGCTGGTAGGGACTACAACAAGCTTCTTCCCAGGTTGGTGACATCACAAACCCCAAAATTTACATAGAGCACGCAACAGAGAGGGAGAGGCCATGTTGGGCTGCTTTAGAGAAGAGGAAGAGTTGTTGTAGTAGAGTGTTGTTGTCATGCCGTCATTTTACGCCGGACTGCTTCACAAACGAGGGTTAATTCAACGCTGGATTTGCACAAAAGATTAACATGACGGCACATGCTAGTCGATGAGTTGAATCAACTCCACAGCAACTACATAAATGTATCCACTATCCCTTCAGAAACATCCAGTTTCATTCTAAAAGTTGTAACTTCTTCCTGAGTCTCTCCATCAGTGTCGACTCCGGTTTGAACAATGTAAGGCTGAACACCGTTACTGACAATCCTCATTTTGGCTGCGTGAGATTCTCCAGATTTGTTGTTGTTGAGCAACCGAAGCGCGAGCTGTTAAAGCTCCGCCCTCTTCTGGAAAGGGGGCCGGGAGCAGCAGCTCATTTGCATTTAAAGGGACACACACAAAAACAGCGTGTTTTTGCTCTCACCCAAATAGAGGCAAATTTAACAAGCTATAATAAATGATCTGTGGGGTATTCTGTGGGGTATAACTTCACAGGCACACCCCTTTAAATGAACCCTTTAATATTCTATATAGAACCTTTTCTTCTAAGAGTGAAAACATTTAAATAGTAAATTGTTTTATTTTTATTTTAATCAATGATTTAAATATATACACGTATAAAAACTGAACATAAAAAAGAACTATTTTTTCATATGCAAATAGCAGCTGCTACATTGCATATTGTAAACTCAGATTTAGGACACCAAAAACATCAGCTTATGCATACTGAATTGAAAAATGTCACCTAGAAGACGACAGTCTCGTATAGATAAGTGCAGTTTCAAACTTGAAACACTGGTTTGTTCAGAGGATGAAGCTGGTGAACAGAGTGGAAATATTGAACTAACAAACAAAAAACCATTTCGATACGGCAGAACGTCAGTTAGCTTCAGCTCAAACACAGTTGACCAAACTCGCCTGTTCCTGTCTCTGTTTATCCACGGCAAGGCCCATCGCTTTTAGAAAACTCTCAACTGTCATTGTGGAGGTCTGGAAACACAAGAGGAGATATGATTACAACAAAGACTAAACTGCATATTCACATCATTGCTTTTTCATGCACTGGTCAATTAAAAAAAATGTTTTGCTATTTTGCTTCAACAGCTCTTTCAGACTATTGGAAAGAAAATATCCAAAATACATATTAAATTTTATTTTAATACACTATTTGCATCTGTAGATTTATTTCTCCAGAAATCTCAACTTCAGCAGCTTTACATACACCAAACTTTACATGTTCATATATATTTCTTCTGATTTATACAACATTTTATCCCCAATTTCTGTATCCTAATTATTGTTAATGTAATTCATTTTTCCAGGAGCTCATTGCTTCTACCTTCAGTTTAACTGCTAACAGTGATTGTAAATTAATTGCCTAAATTATTACATTATTTGCTAACTGCATTCTTTAAATTGTAATGTTGACATGCATTCTCTGTAAAGCTGCTTAAATGATATGTATCGTGAAAAGCGCTATACAAATAAATGTGAATTGAATTAATAACATTTCAGGCTGTTGAAGATGTTTTCTGATTTATGGAGTGATAAAAACAGATCTAATGTCAACAAAATTAAACCAGAATTCTGAACCTGGTTTTAACCAATGTTCAGATTTCTGTTCTGAAAATGTATGCAAATAAATGCATATTTAATTAGATAATTTGCATATTAAAAAAAAACTTTTCAGAAAACTTGGAATACAAAACATATTAGTTAAAAATTTTTACCCTATTCACCAGTAGTGTTGTCTTGAATTGCTTGTAAACCATAAACTTCCTAGAATTAGACTAACGAACTATATAACTTATTTAAGAATTGTTTATTCTGATTATTATTAATACTCAGTATAATTATTTATTGAAAATGCATCCTTTCATCACAACAATGAGCCATTCAAGGTCATCCATTACAGTAATTTACCACACCTAAAGGATTAGTTCAGCCAAAAATGAAATTTCTGTCATTAATTACTCACCCTAACGTCTTTCCAAACCCGTAAGACCTTCGTTCATCTTCAGAACACAAATTAAGATATTTTTGATGAAATCTGAGAGCTTTCTGAACATCATTGCACCTTTCAAGGCCCAGAAAAGTAGCAAAGACATTGTTAAAATAGTCCACGTGACTGCAGCGGTTCAACCTTAATGTTTTGAAGCGACGAGAACACTTTTTGTGTGCAAAAACAAAACAAAAATAACGACTTTATTCAACAATTTCTTCTCTTTCCTGTCAGTCTCCTACGCTGCTCATGTAGTAAACACAGTGAAGCGCTTCCAGGTTCTACGTAAGAACGCTCAATAACGAGTCGGCGTTCTGACGTTGACTATTTTAACGGCGTCTTTACTACCTTTCTGGGCCTTGAAAGGCGCAATGACGTTGCTGCCTATGTGTGGTTCAGAAACCTCTCAGATTTCATCAAAAATATCTTAATTTGTGTTCCGAAATGAACAAAGGTCTTACGGGTTTGGAACGACATGAGGGCGAGTAATTAATGACAGAAATTTCATTTTCTGTTGAATTAACCCTTTAAGGATTTTAGACTAACAACCCCCCTTATCTGTGCTAAAATCACATAACATTGTACATTCAAAGAAAAGTACCTTTCCATAAAGCGCATGAGCCAGAAATGGGATTTTCCTCAAGGCTCTTCCACTGAGTCCCACACTCCTCCTGTCCAGAAAAGAGACACTTGTGAAAGATATCAATTCTCAAAGACTTCAATACTGGTTGCATCACCAGCAAACACTCACTGGGCAATGTTCCTCAGGCTTAAGCTCAGATGGGTCACGTCGCTCTCCGTGAAGTTCATGGTGCCCAGTTCCTCCAAACTCAGCAGCTGCTGTCTGGGGTAGATAATCTGACGCTGCAGGGAAGGATCAAATCTGATTTGTGGTGGCCAGCAGAAAAACGGAGATGTTCAACAGTTAATGGAGCCGAACACACTCTCACCTTCATGAGTTCATCCAGACAAGAAAGATAGATGTTGAATATGGCACTGGCGCTCGGTGGGCCGATGTACTGCTTTATATCTGCTCTGTCTACAAAAGCCAGATCGATCTTTTCTGTGACGTTGGATGTAGTGAGGATGACCACATTTGGGTGGCTAAATCAGGGAAGCACAAGGTTTATATGAACAGACAAACTGCACAGGAAGCCCTATTTTAACTGCCATAAGATAGGAAATATTTCAAAATGCATCAGGATATTCAATGGCACAAAAAGGAGGGTACGATAGCATCAGACAAAAAGTGAAAAAATGGCTGAACAGGTTATTATATTTTGATGAAAGACTACAATAATTTGCAATAACCTCCACGATAATTAATAATGCACAATAAGAGCAGCAAAGTGCATTAAGTAAATAGCTATTTTTATTTCAAGCATGCCTTTGTAGATGAAAGTGCAGCACAGATCAAGAGAAACTGACCGTTTGATCTGGTCGAGCTGGGTCAGGACAGAATTGACCACCCTAATAGCGTCAGATGGTTCTGTTCCTGCCTGAGCGGCACTTCGAGCAGCTGTGAGACTCTCCACCTGACAAACACACATTATTGAACCCTCAGTGATACAGCGTAGCAGAATTGCAATGTATAAAGCAATTAAATAACACCTAACTTTCACTAAATATGGGTATTTACAGGAGCAAACACAAATGTCACATCTTGCTCAAGTCACACAAAACAGCACCAGCCAGTTTAATTTTTCAAATTTTCCTATTTGCAAAACATGTACTGACATCTAATTTTTATTTTATTTTAAAAATCTCCTCTGTAAAAACTCTATATGAAAATGTCAACAAAATTAGATTTGATTTCCGTTCTGGAAATTTACGCACAAATAAGTGCATATTTAATTAGATAAATATGCCTCGTTTGCATATTTAAACAAGAGAGCTGCAATTTTGCAAAATTTGTCCAAATTATACCCTGAAGCAAATTTTGACTGAACAAAATGTTATATATATATATATATACACACACACGTATATAAACACACACACACGTATATAAACACATATATACAACACTACTGTTCAAAAGTTTGGGATCGGTATGATTTTTAATGTTTTTAAAAGAAGTTTCGTCTGCTAACCAAGGCTACATTTATTTAATTAAAAATACAGTAAAAACAGGAATATTGTGAAATATTATTACAATTTAAAATAACTGTTTTCTATTTGAATATATTTTACAAAGTAATTTATTCCTGTGATGGTAAAGTTGAATTTTCAGCATCATTACTCCAGTCTTCAGTGTCACATGATCCTTCAGAAATCATTCTAATATGCTGATCTGCTGCTCAAGAAACATTTCTGATTATTATCAATGTCGAAAACAGTTGTGTACTTTTCTTTTCAGGATTCCTTGATTAATAAAAAGTTCAAAAGAACAGCATTTATTTGAAATATAATCTTTTGTAACATTATAAATGTCTTTACTGTCACTTTTGAATGATTTAATGCATCCCTG
>RJVU01051648.1:5248014-5268014 GCA_003731715.1 Anabarilius grahami
GCACGTAACAAACACGAACCGAGCCAAATCAAAAGGAAAATAAATAATCTCAGATTATGCAATCCATATGAAACTTGCATATATGCGCGTCCACTACTGTGGAGATGACGAGTCAGCATCGTTGACTTAATCTCTGCAGCCGAAAACAGAGAAAACATTATCAGTAAATTATTGAAATGTTTAGAAAGTTTCCTTGCCGTTTTTTCACGACACATAATCGTTATGTTTGCCAGTGCGCTGAGGCAAGCTTTATGCGAGTTTGAGCGCTGATTAGGCTAATTACATAGAAGATTAAAGGCTCATTATTATGATTTATGGCTTATTAATATAAATGTGCGATTAGTCGACTAATGGCTTAAATGAACGACTACTGGTCGACTAGAAAAATCTTTAGTCGAGGGCAGCCCTAGATTAGTTTAGGTTTAGTATAGAATATTACTGTTTTAAATATGTAATGGCTGTGGGCCCACCGGTGGGCCAGTGACAGTTAACTGGTTAATCGTCCACGATCAAAATCGCACATCACTACAAGAATGTTCATTTCGGAACAAAGCAAGTGTCACAGCTCAAATGTCCAAACCCCGCCTAATAACAAGCAAGGGGAAGCAACGGATAACACTTGGTGACTGATTGTAAAATAATATTCCAAAACAAATATACTAGGACTAAGAGGAGCATGTTATAGCCTAATTTTCATTACTTAAAATTTAATTCAAGCACTTTCAAGGACCAATATTTGTTTTCAAGTACTTTCCAGGCCTTGAATTCATGTGTCTGAAATCCAAGTACTTTCAAGGCGCGTGGGAACCCTGCAAACATGAAACTCACAACCCATTACTTTCAAAGATAGTTGTGGTTCATCATGTTCTGCATTCTGTAACAACAAAATCAGAGTCTAATCATCCTATACAGTTCATTCACTTATGAAATACCTCTGAGATTTCACATGAACCTCTATATGTGCATCTGGGCGGATGATGCCAACATCAGTCATGTGATGATCAGAAATCTCCATCACTGAAAGTGCTGTTGCCTGAAAAACTGAGAAAAACACAGTCAGAAAAACAATCTATATAAGTCAAATGTTATGTAACGACACAAACAATATCAGATTTATAAATGCAACACCTTAGCAACCATTTTAACACCTTAGTAACCGCCTAGCAACTACGTATTTGTTAACCAGCCTCCAAAAGCACTACATAGCAGCAGCCACGTAACAATAACATTATTTCTCTGTAGACTAACTTTATTTAAACATCCAAACATGTTGTCTGGAGCTCACTAAGTTTTGAAACTCAGCGTTCGTTGTCATAAACATCACGCGCGAATTACGTTACATAACGCACAGAATAATTTATTTACGTCGTCTTTAGTTTATATTATTGTTATGGATTGCGTTAACTGTCATGTTTATTAACACGTCGAGTAAATGTGGATTAAACGCTCACCTCTCACGACAGCGACGGACAAACTCGAACTTACCGCGCTGGCGGTGACGTCAATCCAGCCTGCGCCGGAAGCGACGCCGCCTGAAACCGGAAGTTAAGCACAGCGGCTAATGTTGTTGTTGCTGTACAGATGAGCGGCAGTAAGATACATTTACTCAAATTCTTCCCGTTTTTTTCCACGTAAATAACGACAGAATATGGGGAAGAAGCACAAGAAACACAGACCCGAGTGGAGAGCGGTTGAAGGAGGTGAATATATTGGATATTTGCACTTTAATTGATTCTGAGTGTGTGGAAACAGTCAGTGAATGAAAGATATGTCTGGATTTATTCAAAAACACACTAATATGTTTGATTAATGATTGTTTTTTATGGGTGTTGTATAAATAAGGATCTTTAGGCGCCACGGACCGCACAAATATGATCATTCTCATCATAAGACTTCAAATGCAGTTGTATGTTTTCATGTATAAAGTGTAAAATATTCAGTTATTATTACGTTGTTTTTTTCTGTTCACTGTAGTATTGTACTGTTAGATGTGTTATTTATTTATTTAAATCAGTTTCAATTATTTATTTGGTATTTTAGTTATGTTTTTGTAGCAAATTAGCTCAAAGAGAAAATATTTATAATTAATGGTAAATTATTTATTTATTTAATTTGTATCTTATTTTTGCTATTTATTTATTTATTTATTTATTTATTTGGATATATGTTTCTTATTTATTTATTATTTTAATCAAATGTTTTATTTATTTTAGTCATTTTTAATTTATTTGGTTTAATCTTATTTTATTTATTTAAATCAATTTTTATTATTTGTTATTTTAGTTAAATGTTTTATTTCAGTTTTAGTTTAATTTTATTTTTGTTATTTATTTATTTAGGTAAACGTTTCTTATTTATTTATTATTTTAATCAAATGTTTTGTTTATTTTAATCATATTTAATTTATTTGGTTTAATTTTATTTTATTTATTTAAATCAATTTTTATTATTTGTTATTTTAGTTAAATGTTTTATTTCAGTTTTAGTTTAATTTTATTTTTGTTATTTATTTATTTAGGTAAACGTTTCTTATTTATTTATTATTTTAATCAAATGTTTTGTTTATTTTAATCATATTTAATTTATTTGGTTTAATTTTATTTTATTTATTTAAATCAATTTTTATTATTTGTTATTTTAGTTAAATGTTTTATTTCAGTTTTAGTTTAATTTTATTTTTGTTATTTATTTATTTAGGTAAACGTTTCTTATTTATTTATTATTTTAATCAAATGTTTTGTTTATTTTAATCATATTTAATTTATTTGGTTTAATTTTATTTTATTTATTTAAATCAATTTTTATTATTTGTTATTTTAGTTAAATGTTTTATTTCAGTTTTAGTTTAATTTTATTTTTGTTATTTATTTATTTAGGTAAACGTTTCTTATTTATTTATTATTTTAATCAAATGTTTTGTTTATTTTAATCATATTTAATTTATTTGGTTTAATTTTATTTTATTTATTTAAATCAATTTTTATTATTTGTTATTTTAGTTANTAATCAATTTTTATTATATATTTATTATTTTATAATTAGATGTTTTATTTATTTTTATAATTTTTTATTTATTTAGTTTAATCTTATTTTTTAATATTTATTTATTTTTACATTTGTTACACTTATTAGCACTCCTTTGCGGCCCCCTGGGGGTCCTCAGGCCCCAGTTTGAAACCCCCTGTTCTAAATGATTATAGTAACCACAGCAATAAAAACCAGAAAGACAAATAAACACACGAGTGAGAGGGTGTGTTTATTTGTCTTTCTGGTTTTTATTGCTGTGCTTAGTTTAACAGGACTATCAGAGGCTATTTGCTGTATTCAAATTAGATTTGATCTTATGATGCAGTGTGTAGCATATTAAGTGAAGTGACAGAACAGCAGAATTTTAAAGAGCAGAAGTGTCATTAAGTTCAACACTTATACAAAAAGTTCATGCACAGAATTCTTCAATTTAGAAATGTCTCTTGATGGCTTTGTGTGTCGTTTTTCAGACTATGAGGACAAACCCCTTGATAAACCCCTGAAGCTGGTACTCAAGGTGGGCGGCAGTGAAGTGACCGAGCTCTCCGGCTCCGGACATGACTCCAGTTACTATGACGACCGCTCTGACCATGAGTGGGAGCGGCACAAAGAAAAGAAAAAGAAGAAGAAGAAGAAATCAGAGAAGGAGAAGTACGTAGATGATGATGAGAGGAGGAGGAGGAAGGTGAGTGAAAAGAGCCACTTTTAAACACTCAGAAGTAAAGCATCACTATTGCTCATATTTAGCCATGGATCAAGCCTTAAATCATGTATATTGTGCACAGTATGAGAATATAATCAGGATGATGCCAAAATGAACCAGAAGTGACATTTCAGCCTTTTTCTTGCCTTACTATTTGATCAGACATAATGTTATACAAAATTGGGTTAAAAATACAAAGTAACTAATTTCAAAATCTAGTTACTTATGTTCATCATTCAAATTCTGTATGTGTTTCATCCAGGAGGAGAAAAAGAAAAAACGTGAGCGAGAGCAGTCAGAAAATGCCGCCAGTGCACCAGTGGAACCGTTCACCCTGCCAAAACCTGTGGAGGTAAGACCACTGAACGCCTGTTTGATTATCAAGAGGTCAGCTGAGTGCTGTTACTAAAGGAACGTATTGCAACAGGTGGTTCCAGAGGAGAAGAAGAGGAAGCGGGACAAATTTGAATCGGAATCAGAGGCAGATGAATTTCATCCTGGTGTGAAAGTAGAAGTGGAGCAGCAAGCGGATCGACCCGTACGAGCCTGTCGAACTCAACAAGGTACAATTAGATTAAATTAAATACATACTTTAATAAATTAAATGTAGATTACTTAATGCTCATTGAACTGGGCGATATGGCCAAAAATATTATCACGATGTCAATATTTATCACAATATTCATTTTGTTGAGAATGCTTTATGATTTAATACAAATGTTTAACAACTTAATCAAGCTTTTAAAATGTAATCAAATGAAAATATAACAATTAATGTACAACAAAACATTGCATTTTTATTTTTTGTCAAATAAGATGCTGCACAACAGAGCTGTATAAATTTAAAACATGGATAAAAAAATATCTTGGTTGTGTGATATTCGTTAGAAATAATATTATTACTTTGAGAAGTACATTTTAGTATACAGTAGTGATATATTTCTGTCAGAATTTCTTAAAGTTAAACCGAAATTTTATTTTGATGGTTTGTCGTGACGATCTTTCAGTTTTAGTTTCAGCTTCAGTGTGTATTTGACGGTAGTTTTTCTCAAATTAAATAAAATCACACAAGTATTTTTTGGCTCCATTTGGAGAAATGCATACTAAAAAACTATATTTACAATAGTTTCCATTGCTTCAATTCAAATTAATTTTACAATTCTTCAGCCTCAGTTACATTTTATGTAACTGTTACACTCAGTTACAAGTTAATGAATTAAACTGAAATTTAAAAGACTTTCTCATGCACAAACCTGGTTGGTTATTGTTTGTCCTTTTACTTTTTGGCTTTTCCTAGAAAACGAATCCACTCCTCGCCAGCAGCTCTTGGAGCACTTCCTGAGGTTACTTCAGAGGTGAGACCCTGCAAAAAGCAGATGGCATTGTGTCATCTAATCTTTCCTCATTTCTGGATTATATGAGGACAATCTTTCTGTCTCAACAGGAAAGATCAACACGGATTCTTCGCCTTCCCCGTAACAGACGCCATTGCACCAGGCTACTCCATGATAATCAAACATCCCATGGACTTTAGCACGATGAAGGACAAAATTGCTGCAAACGAATACAAAACTATCACAGAATTCAAGGTAAGCAAGTGTCCGGCTACAATCTTCATTTTCAGATTCTTTGTGGAACTACTATTATTTTAATCGTCACTGAAATGACATACTTTAATTGTACAATGTAACTATTTTGTGTCTGAATCTGTGTGTTTAACATCTCCAGGCAGACTTCAAGCTGATGTGTGACAATGCCATGGTTTACAACCGCCCAGAGACGGTTTACTACAAAGCTGCTAAGAAACTTCTCCACACAGGATTCAAAATGATGAGCAAAGTAACATTTTTAATGCAGTTTGTTTTTATTATTGTTTGCCTTTGTTGTTCATCATCCAGTTCATGCATGCCATCATTACCGTTTGATTTAAATGCATGTGATTCTAAAGATCTAAATACTTGGATAAATAAAAATGAGTGTTATTTAAATACAGTAGGGTGCAAACATCTGAGACTACAAGTGAAAATGTTTTTTAATTAAACATTTTTCATTACAAATTATATGATCAGGTTAAAAATCAACTTGATTCAAGAACGTTTCAAAAAGAGCATTTGTGTCTGTGAATGGAAACGGAAACATCTGACTTTTCCAGATTCCCCTGGTCAGAAATATCAGGGGATTTTAAAATTGTGATTGCAAGGCTTGGAAGGCCTTCTTTGACATTGGTAACTCTTTAAAATATGGTTTCATTTGTTAACATTAGTTAACTACATTAATTAACATTAAGTAACAATGAACAATAAGTTTACAGCATTTATTAATCTTAGTTAATGTTAAAGGATTAGTTAGCTTCAGAATTCAAATTTCCTGATAATTTACTCACCCCCATGTCATCCATGTTGTTTATGTCTTTCTTTCTTCAGTTGAAAAGAAATTAAGGTAAAACATTCCAGGATTTTTCTCCATATAGTGGACTTCAACAGTTACCAACGGGTTGAAGGTCCAAATGTCAGTTTCAGTGCAGCTTCAAAGGGCTCTACATGATCCCAGACGAGGAATAAGAGTCTTATCTAGAGAAACGATCGGCCATTTAAAAAATATATATATATAATTTGATATACTTTTTAACCGCAAATGCTCGTCTTGCACTGCTCTGCGATGTGCCACGCATTACATAATCACGTTGGAAAGGTCACGCGTGACGTAGGAGGAAGTACCGATCCAGTGTCTACAAAGTGAACATGCAAAGACTAAGTCAAACAGCCTTTACAAAAAAAAAAAAGGTAAAACAACGATGTGGGATGATTTTAAAGTTGGTGCATAAAATGAGATGAAGTTTTTCGCCTACGTCACGTGTGGCCTTTCCAACAAGATTATGTAATGCGTGGCGCATCGCAGAGCAGTGCAAGATGAGCATTTGTGGTTAAAAAGTATATACATTTTAAAAAATCTTTAGAAAATGACCGATCGTTTCTCTAGATAAGACTCTTATTCCTCGTCTGGGATCATGTAGAGCTCTTTGAAGCTGCACTGGAACTGACATTTGGACCTTCAACCCGTTGGTAACTGTTGAAGTCCACTATAGAGAATAATCCTTGAATATTTTCCTCAAAAACCTTAATTTCTTTTCGACTGAAGAAAGAAAGACAAACATCATGGATGACATGAGAGTGAGTAAATAATCAGCAAATTCGAATTCTGAAGTGAACAGATCCTTTAACTGATGTTACAAATGAGACTTTATTGTAAAGTGTTACCTCAACATTTAATTAAATCTAACAAAGAGATGGAAAGAAAATATTTGATTGACTGGATGTTGTTCTTTGTGACCTACAAATAATACAGAAGCAGATTCTTAAATCTTTTCCTAACTTTATTACTTTTCAAAATTCTAAAACTCTTCATTTTTTCAGGATAAGATGGAGGAACAATCACAGACTTCAAAGGCATGTCAGACCCCTCTCTTGTTTTATTGCATTAGTGAGATGATTCATTTTGAGCAGTTGACGTGATCAATTTGGCTCGAGTGCTCTGCGGGTTCAGAGACGAGTATTTCCATTATCCTATCCCTTTCTTTATTTCAATCCATCCCGTGTTTGACATTCCACGACTCCCATCTTCATGGCATACCTAAGACCTCCCGCAGGAGGAGTAAATGGGTGCTGTGTTGCTCTATTTGTGCTCTGTTCACAGGAGCGGCTGTTAGCTTTGAAGCGCAGCATGTCTTTTATGCAGGACATGGATTTCTCTCAGCAGGCTGCCATTTTGGGTGATGACGACATCACACCTGAGGAACCGGTGACGGAGATCATGCCAATCCACACGGAATACCCCAAAAAATCCAAAAAGCAGCCCGTCAAAGAGCCCATCATCAGGTAAAGCACATGACACACTTTTGAACGTTCCACATGTTTGTGAGTGTGTGATTGAGCAGATGTGTTGCTTGTGTAGTGATATGTATGAGCTAGAGGGCAACGCTTGCAGTTTGACGGACAGCACGGCAGAGGAGCACGTATTGGCACTGGTGGAGCACGCTGCGGATGAAGCCCGGGATCGAATCAACCGTTTCATGCCAAACTCTAAGGTGCTGCTCTTTTGTGTTTTTTAATAATAATTTAAATTATTTCATAATGATTTCAACTTCCAGTAAGATTATTCTTAGTACTATTGTTCCATTTAAAGGGATACTATCATGCTTTTTGACATTTCCAACTTTCTTTAGTGTGTAATGTTGCTGTTTGAGCTTGAAAAAAGTCTCTCTAATTGGAGTTATTCTTTATATCAGTGCGCACTGTTTCTTAACTCCCTGAAACACCTCAATTGTAGTCTTGAGTTTTCTTACGGAAACAAACACGTCACAATATTACTCATTTTAAGTGAAGTGAAGTGAAGTGAAGTGAAGTGACATGTGGCCAAGTATGGTGACCCATACTCGGAATTTGTGCTCTGCATTTAACCCATCCAAGTGCACACACACACAGCAGTGAACACACACCCGGAGCAGTGGGCAGCCATTGCTGCGGCGCCCGGGGAGCAGTTGGGGGTACGGTGCCTTGCTCAAGGGCACCGTACCCCCAACTGCTTAAAAACCCAAGGCATACGCAAAATAAAGGGGTGAGATCTGGTTGAGTTAGCTAGTTAGTGTGCTGAAACTTGTGGTTATGGTAAGGAACGGGATATTTCCCAAACACGCTCACATTGCGTTTTGTGAAAATTAAAGTATATGTGAAAAATAAGTTTGTTTGTTTTTTATACATTTTTTAACATGAAAACCTATTCTAGTAGAGCCCAAAAACAAAATCAAGACTTAATAGCATAATAGGTCCCCTTTAATACATTTACATTAAATACTAAATAAGCATTCATCAGTTTTTCTCCCATAATAGATACTCTCTGAGCTGCACTATAGCTTAACCTATTATGCCACTTTTCACAAGATGTAATATAAGTCTCTGGTGTCTGTGAAGTTTCAGTCTGTGAAGTTTTTAAAAAGAAAATATCTCCCTTTGCATTGAACTTTGAGCGTCGTCACTTTGCAGACGTTGTTTATGTTCTAACAGCAACGTTTACACACTAACTAAAGTTAAAAAAGTGAAATCCTAATCAACCACCCCTTTAATAGTTATAACTAATAGTTGAGACACCGTTTACTTACATTTATGCATTTGGCAGACACTTTTATCCAAAGTCACATAGACTGCATTGCATTTTATCAATTCATGTATTTTCTGGGTATTGAACCCATGACCTTGGAGTTGCAAGAGCCATGCTTTACTGTTTGAGCTTCAGAAATGAAGATTATTACAATATAACCAAACTTTTATTACCACTAACCTGAACATTTGTTTTATTTTGCATGTAGATTGGTTACCTTAAAAAGGACTCAGAGGGTTCCCTGGTGTACAATGTTGTAAATCAAGATCCTGAAGCAGAGGGTATGAACATCACACTGTTTCAGCTTCTACTACTTTGTATAGCAATGGTCTGTAAATGCTGAACCGGTAAACAATGAGGTGGTAATTTGCTGTGCAAATGCACATTTTTAATTTTTAAATGCTTAGATTTATTATTAAAGCTCTGTAGTTTTAAAACATAATGCAATGCAATACAGTGACGATCGAGAGATGAACAAATAAACGTTCCTCAAAAGTCTGATTTGAACATGATTTTTCTAAAAAATTATTTATGGACATTCAAAGTTGCTTCAGTCCAGTAAGTGTTCATAGTGTTCAGTAAGTGTTCATAGTAGTAGTAGTAGTAAGTGTTATAGTAGATTGTTTTTCAGCAAAGTTGTGATGTTGATCATTTAGAGGCCTTAGAAATTTGCATATCAAATATGATACAGTAGCTTTATAGGGTTAAAAATGACACTTTAATGCAGAAAGGTTGCTGACCCTATTGAAGAAAGTTTATCCAGGGCAATAATATTGTGTCTGAAGAAAATATTGATTATTGTTCACAGAGGAAGAGACTCATACTGTAGATTTGAGCTCTTTGGCAAACAAGCTAATACCTGGACTGACGTCACTGGGGTTTAAAGACGACAGGAGACACAAAGGTAACAGATCTTCTATTGCCACATGCATTAATACTATTTTTACGTTTGTGAATCAATATGAATATGATGCATGTGTCTGTCATTGCAAATTTGGCCTGTTGTTTTGTTTCAGTGACGTTTTTGAGCAGTGCGTATAACACTCAGACCCTTCAGAACAACTCCATCTATCCTGACCTGCTTCCAGAGGAGATGGACATGCTTTACTCCGCTTATGGAGACGAGACCGGGGTCCAGTGCGCTCTCGGGTGTTTAGTCCAAACCTTCGGCTCATAAAAATCTGTTGCTGTTCATCTGACTCTGTTGTTTGATGTTTTTTGGGTGTGTGTGCTTCAGTCTGCAGGAGTTTGTTAAGGGTTGTGGGAGTTTTACCAAAAGGCTTGTAGATGATTTGCTGGATAAAATGACGGCTGGGGATCACTCGAAGGCTGTCATTCAAGTCCGACAGGTAGGAAAAATTAACAAAAATGTCTTTTGACCAGCTACTTTTTATGATCGTGGTTTGTAATCCTTCTTAGGGTTTTGTGAACAGAAAATACCAGCAATATACACAAGTGGGTTTTTTTTTGTAAGAAATTAATACTTTTATTCAGCAAGGATGCATTAAATTGATTAAAAGTGACACTAATGACATTTATAATGATACGATAGATTTCTATTTCAAATAAACGCTATTCTTTTGAACTTTCTATTCATCAAACAATCCTGAAACAAAATGTATCAAAGGTTTCCACAAAATTCTGAAGCAGCACAACTGATTTCAATAATTGATGATAATCATAAATGTTTCTTGAGCAGCAAATCAGCATATTAGAATGATTTCTGAAGGATCATGTGACTGAAGACTGGAGTAATGATGCTGAAAATTCAGCTTTGATCACAGAAATAAAATACATTTAAAAAAATATTCAAATAGAAAACGCATATTTTAAATTGTAATAATATTTTACTGTATTCTTGATAAAATGCTGCCTTGGTGAGCAGAAGATTTCTTTCAAAAACATTAAAAACAGTAGTGTACATAGTGAAATCTTGTATTATATAATATACTGTAAGTATATAAATATAACATTTTATAATGCTGTTTTTCTATTTCAGAAAAGAAACATGCCGATTGATGACGCTAAGGCTAGTTTATGTGGCATGCCGGTAATAATTATACATATTTCATGCTAAAGGTTTCTTACCTTTTTAAAGTACCATTTAATTAATGAGATTTTCTGAATGTTTTATATAGGGAACAGATGAAGCCGGCTCAGTCCTTGATTTCATGTCCATGAAGAGCTACCCAGACATGTCTCTAGATATGCTCAACACGTTAAGTGAGTCATATATTACACATCAAAACCTCACAACTGTATAAGACGTTGTTTGTTTTGGGTTCATTGATGTTCTAGCTGACTATTGATGTTTTTTCCAATCTGTAGGTAAATGTGTGAAGAAGGAGCCGGAGCATGAGGATGGTCATCAGCACTTTGACGACACAGCCAAACTTCTGCAGGAGTTCCAGGATGCAGCGGTGGACAGGGTCGGATCCCGACCATCCTCTAATCTCTCTTCCCTGTCAAACGCTTCAGAGAGGGATCAGCATCATTTAGGTACTGAGTCATATTTATCATTTTATACATCACAGGCATTAAATACGGCTAAACATGCTGGAAAATTTAAGAACCACCATCATGCCTTCCTTGTCAAACTCCAATGACTGTTAAACATATTTTACTGGATTATATGTAAATAGACTACATTTTTTTGCCTTAATTAGTTGTAATTCATCAATGTTTTGAAATATAGACCTAAGGTTGGTTCCGTTTTAAAGAAGACACTGCAAATTATTGCTGAAGTTTAAGCAAAATACTAAATATATATTTTTTAAAAATAATTTGGACTGTAATATTGCTAGAAAATCAAAACCATATGTCTAACAGGTTGCATTCCAAATTTGAAGTTGATATCACAAAAATGTAGGTTTCTATGAGATTTTGTTTAGGCGCTATACCAAAAATAGCCACCGGGTGACACCCACACTCCATTATAAATTGATGCTTTCTACAGTCACAAATGAATACTTTTTATTTCACAAATATGGAACTTTGAATCTCAGATCTTTCCAACCATATGTGTTTTGTCAAGTTTAAAAAAGATGATTATAAAACAGTGTAGTAAATTTTGTAATATTTGAAATATGACCCTGCCCACTAGGAGGAGGAGCCTTACTACTGGCTGTAAAGTACCGTTTCATTGATAACACAATGTCCAATTTCAAAACGGGTTTCACAGGATTAATTTTGGGTGTTTATGCTTTCAGATGATACCTAATTTATGATGATTACAAAAGATGTGAGGGGGTTTAAAAGGCAATAAAAAACGCACGCCAAGTGTCACTAACAGTTAAAGTGTCCCTGTTATGCTATTTTAAAGGCTGTTTTGGAGTCTCCTACAATAAGTTCACATGCATCCAATGTCAAAAAAACACTTTAATTTTCTCAGAATATACATTTCATGTGACCTGATTTCTCAAAGAGTCTGAAAATGGTTTGTTCGAAAATCCAGTCCTCCTTTCCGCGAGCCTGCTCTGCTCTGATTGGTCAGACAGCCCAATATGTTGTCATTGTTCAGCTCTAATTAGTCAGATGGCCCAGTCTGCTGTGATTGGTCTGCTCTGCTCTGATTGGTCAGATGGCCCAGTCTGCTGTGATTGGTTGACCGCTTACAGCACTTTTTGGAAACCAAATGCCTATTACCATATATAAAATTCACCTCCGGATTAGGGCTGGGCGATATATCGCATGCGATTGTCACGCGCATTTCGTCAGTAAAGCCGGTTCCCTGATTACCGCTAAATCACCATCACCTGCTGACAATCGCATGCGATATATCGCCCAGCCCTACTCCGGATCTTCCTCAGCACCTGATACACAGTGATACGAACAGTAACGATGGTGTTGGTTTTACCATATCAATCTCATTGATATGGGGGCAGTCGTGGCCTAATGGATAGAGAGTCGGACTTGTAACCCAAAGGTCATGGGTTCGAGTCTCAGGTCCGGCAGGGATTGTCGGTGAGGGGAGTGAATGTCCAGCGCTCTCCCCACCCTCAATACCACGACTGAGGTGAGACCCTTGAGCAAGGCACCGTACCCCCAACTGCTCCCCGGGCGCCGCAGCAATGGCTGCCCACTGCTCCGGGTGTGTGTTCACGGTGTGTGTGTTCACGGTGTGTGTGTTCACTGCTGTGTGTGTGCACTTGGATGGGTTAAATGCAGAGCACAAATTCCGAGTATGGGTCACCATACTTGGCCACATGTCACTTCACTCACTTTCACTTCACTTCACTTCACTTCATCCTTTGGAAGTGCAACAAAGTGGATTCGCATGTCGACAACATGAACCAAAGTCTTCCAGTCTCAGCTACAACTACAGTGTTTGAGGGCGGGACAAAGTAGACGTTGTTCTTGTTCAGCCAATGAAGACCACAGGCTGGCATTATGCTAATTTTTACATTGTTACATATGTTTGTAACAGGAACTGAGACTGGAATTTCTGACCACTCATTTCAGAATCAGTTCTTTCTTTTGAGAGACAATAACTTTATTTGTTGTGTACTATGATCTGTAAAACTTTGCAGACCTTTTACATTCACAAACAGCTATATTACACACCACCTGAATGTATTTTAGAATGTTTTTATTCATCTTTAATGTCTTCAATAGTTTTTATGTTAATTGCATGACTTTTGCTATTCACTTTGTTTTCGCCAAGGAGATAGCCTTGCTGCTGTTATAATAAGTAAATAAATAATGCTGGAAAATTTAAATAGACTAACAAATAATTTCAATGTTTTTTTTGGTAGTAATTTTGTGCAAACGTCCGAACACAATGTGGGAATTTGTGGGGTATGTGCTTAAAAGAAATCTTAAGTTTCTGAATAATATCTTGATTTGTTTGTTGATTGTGATCAGGAAGTTCACCTCATCTGGGTGTTGGAGATCAGACAGAGATGGTCCAAGACCCGTATGAGTTCCTGCAGTCTCCAGAGCCCGGCTCCACCGCCAACAGCTGATACACCAACACACTGTAATTATGTGCTGTTATAAAGGACTGTAAGCTTGTACAGGTTCATGTTTTGTTGTTTTTAAATAAAAATTCTGACTGATTTTCTTTATTATATGGTTGTTAAAGTTTTTCCAGATTCAGCCCTGAGCACAGGTTTGATCTGCTGTAGTTCACATTTATGCTGTATGTTCGCTTCTCTTTTTCCGTCTTATGAACTTTAGGAAGAAGCATTCACATCTTGTCCTCCACTGCGTGTGCAAATATTAAGGCCCGTTCACACCAAGAATGATAACTATAACGATAACTATATTTGCATCCACACCAGCAAATGATAAGTGTTTTTACTCTAATCTCACTCACTGCGGCTTCAAAGTGTGTACAACATTTTGCAATATTTTGTTGCATTTATGGCTTTAACCAGCAGATGTCCTCAGCATGCTATGTTTCGAGTGAATAGCTAGTGTAATCGATCTAATCTAACAGTGAATATTTAGTGGACGAAGTCAATATAGTGGAATAAAAACAACGCCTAGTCTTTTTCACTGCAACTTCAAAGGAAACTAGACAATGTTGTCGAAACTAGCGCTGAATACCTGAGGTCATTTAATGTTGCACTGTTTGCTAGCCTGACATAATGATCTAATCGTTAATACTTCTCACCATTTATTCTGAAGGTATGACTGATTGTTTTCCATATATCCATTTTCTTGAAATTATATTTGTAAAGGGAGTTTGACTTGTCAAACAATGGTGGCTTTTTCTGGACCATTGTGATTAACTTCTCCGCAGTGTCGTCCGCCGATTTTAAATGCGCGAGCCCTTGAATTAGAATGGATTCTGATTGGCTGTCAGTGTTTTATCATTCGACAGCTGGAGAAAAAAAAAATAAAAAATTCTGAAAGTGATCCCAACGATATATATCGTTATAGCTGTGGTGTGGACAGTGCTGTTCTTTTATATTTAGAATGATTTTTAGAACTATATCATATCTATAGTTATCGTTCTTGGTTTGAACGGGCCTTTACCGTGATTCTCACCTGGATATTGATTTTACAAACAGCAGCCCAACAAAGTGCCAGAATCGTTTAGTGTTACAAAAGTGAAAACAAAATGTCTTTAAAATCAAACATTGAAATTTATTAGTTTTGCACAATGAAAGAAAATAACCAAAATGGAAATAAAGATCTAAAGTTAGTCATTGCTTAATGGGGGGCAGAAATTATTTAAAGGGGACCTATAATGCCCCTTTTACAAGATGTAATATAAGTCTCTGGTGTCCCCAAAATGTGTCTGTGAAGTTTCAGCTTAAAATACCCCACAGATCATTTATTATAGCTTGTCAAATTTGTGTCAAAACACACAAAAACACGCCGTTTTTGTGTGTGTCCCTTTAAATGCAAATGAGCTGCTGCTCCCGGCCCCCTTTCCAGAAGAGGGCGGAGCTTTAACAGCTTGCGCTTCGGTTGCTCAACAACAACAAAGTTGGAGAATCTCACGCAGCCAAAATGAGGATTGTCAGTAACGGTGTTCAGCCTTACATTGTTCAAACCGGAGTCGACACTGATGGAGAGACTCAGGAAGAAGTTACAACTTTTAGAATGAAACTGGACGTTTCTGAATGGTTAGTGGATAAATTTATGTAGTTGCTGTGGAGTTGATTCAACTCATCAACTAGCATGTGAAAGTGAAAGTGAAAGTGAAGTGACATGTGGCCAAGTATGGTGACCCATACTCGGAATTTGTGCTCTGCATTTAACCCATCCAAGTGCACACACACAGTGAACACACACCCGGAGCAGTGGGCAGCCATTGCTGCGGCGCCCGGGGAGCAGTTGGGGGTACGGTGCCTTGCTCAAGGGTCTCACCTCAGTCGTGGTTTTGAGGGTGGGGAGAGCGCTGGACATTCACTCCCCTCACCGACAATCCCTGCCGGACCTGAGACTCGAACCCATGACCTTTGGGTTACAAGTCCGACTCTCTATCCATTAGGCCACGACTTCCCCCTAGTGTGTAAGGGGACACACTAGGGGGAAGTCGTGGGAAGTCCCCCTTCCCCCTATGTGCCGTCATGTTAATCTTTTGTGCAAATCCAGAGTTGAATTGACCCTCGTTTGTGAAGCAGTCCGGCGTAAAATGACGGCATGACAACAACACTCTACTACAACAACTCTTCCTCTTCTCTAAAGCAGCCCAACATGGCCTCACTCCCTTTGTTGTGTGTTCTCGGGGGCGGGGTTTATGCAAAGTTTGGGGTTTGTGATGTCACTAACCCAGGAAGAAGCTCATTGTAGTCCCTACCAGCCGTTTGTTGTAGTCCTTAAAAAGCGATTTCTGTAAAAGAAAATATCTCCCTTTGCATTGAGCTTTGAGCGTCGTTACTTTGCAGATGATGTTTATGCTCAAACAGCAACATTACACACTAACTAAAGTTAAACCGTGAAATCATAATCAACCACCTCTTCAAAAATTCACCCCATGTTCACTTCATTATGTTGTGAAAAAAGTTTATTTCAAACACAATGGTAATTCAGAGTGCTTCACAAAAAAAGGATTTTAAAATAAAACAAATATTAAAACAAATAAGTCAATGCATTTTAATCAGTAGGACGCAGAACAGGCTCATTCATTAAATGCACAGATAAAAGAAAGCTCTTTAGTGTTTAATGCAATATATTAAGATATGTGATGGTGATGGGAACATGAAAATGCAAGTGTAAAAATGTGCTGAGCTCTCTCAAAACTCTTTCATAGAGAGTTCTCATTTGCATTTGGCTTTGCATTTCCTAGTGGTAACTAGGTTACAGTTAAAATCTTCCACTCTTGAGAACTTCCATGTTCTGTAGTTTAATTGTTTCACATTGTTTGACCTTTTCCATATCAAATTACAGTCACACAATGGTTTACACGTTTTAAGAAGTTTTAATTCCACTTTCATTTGATTGAATTTACTTTTTAAAATGTTTTTACATTTCTTTGCGTCGTTTTGTTGTTGTTTATATGAGCTTTAAAATGTAGGCTAAAAAAAGCGCTTTCACATTTCAGTTTCCACAGCAAAAGCGCCGAGCCCAAATTAATGTCGCTTAATATTCATGAGCTGTTGGAAAGTTACCAACCAACCTCAGCGTGATATATTAATATTCATGAGCTGCCGCTCCCCATTGGTAGGCTACCGAGCGTGACGTAATTAATATTCAACAGCTAATCTGTCGCCGTGGTGTGGTTGTCGGAGTCAGATGAGCAGCGCCTCACGACTGGGAAGATATTTTAGCTTTTTTCTTGACGAATAATAGCATTATAAAGATTTGATATTATAGATGTGATATTTCGGTGTTGAATATAAGAAAATAAAACGTTTTCAGACTGGATAGTGCCTTTAAAAAAGGCTCTTCTGCTGTAACAGTGGACTGTGAAGGAGATCATTAAGAAATCAATGGATCAGCAAACTGTATCCAAGAGATCCAAATGATCAACAGCAGAGAAAACTGCTGGAAGCTGTTCAATGACGAATGTAAGTACCACTTTTTATGTTTAACGCTGTGAAAATCTTTTAAATATTAATTATTGATACCACTATAGTGTTATTAAAATGTTAAATAAAGAAACATTCTGTCTGAAAAGTTAATATTTTACATTGTTATTCTTTATACAAGAGTTCCTGGATGAAGTGGTTTTGTGGAAGTTACTCATTATTACACTGTTTTCACGAATGCAATACATTTATGATGACATTTGCTAGGCAACACAGTCATCCTGGTCATGTTCAACAGGAAAAGCACAGCAGGACTCCTTGCTACTGCTAACTTGTGCATTTGAAGGTGAAATTTAGCAATAAACACTGATCTGTTGGACATTTGTATTCTGGTTTGTATGCAGCTGTGTGGTAAAAATGTTGAAGATTGAAGCGAGAACTGGAAAAGATTACTTAAAGCTTATGTAGTTTGAAAAAAACATGGGGAAATGTGGTTTTAGGGTGTTGCAAACAGTGAAATATATACTATTATATCACTTATTTATATTTGTAATTAGCTTTTATTTAATGTTCTTATCAGTTTTTATGATATTTTTACATAGCTTTAATTTATTTTAGTTTGAGTAATTTTAGTATTTATTTCAGTTTATTGCCAAGACAACATTTCTAATTGTCAGTTTTAGATCTAATATTTATATTTTATTTTATGTAGGCTTTACAGAAAATGACTTTAATAAAAAATAATCACTGGGTGTGAGTCATTTTCTAAGGTGTTGTCTGAGTGATGCTAATTGGTTGTTCTAAGGTGTTCTAAGTGGTTTCTAGGCAGTTTCGAACGTGTTCTAATGTTGCTAGGCAGTTAGTAGAAAGAAAGAAAGAACAGGAAGAAAGCTCCACGAGTTGCATTTAGACATTTTGGTCTCAGGTTGGGGGTTTTAGAAAAAAAAACTAACCCAAGGTCAATACTGTACAGTAACAGCTTTGTCAAGCCAACATAATGATGTCAGGCAGAGTCTTTTTAAAATGTTTCATTGTTCGAGCTGGTTGAAGAGACTGTTCTCGAAGCACAATGCTTTATTAGCCTTTCATGCATGTATTACAGAACAGTTCTGGTTTTTCATATTATTCACACTAGCGTTTCTGTCTTTTGCAGCTGAACTGCTTTGGGCGTCACCGTAGACGAACGGCCCCCCAAAATGGAGGCAGCAGAAGTGAACTGGTCAGACTGCCGATGCACTCCAGGGTCAACGGATGGTCGCTGCCTCTGCACAGTTTCCAGCTAATAGCCTGGCTGATGTACAGCTTCATGGCCATCGTGGGTTTCGGGATTTACATTCCTCTTCTACCAGCGCCATGGAGCTTTGCAGCGTACGGCGTATCCTTTACAAATAATGCACACATTAAAAATGGAAAACTTTCATGGTAGTGATTCTGATCACAAAAAAAATACACTGTAAAAAAATATATAATCAATGAGTCAAAGCAACATTACTTAATTTTTTTCAAGTTATACAGGATTCAACTAAAATTAAGGCAGCAACTAAGGTTGAATTAGGTGGGTTTTTTATTGTTAAAGGGTTAGTTCACCCAAAAATGAAAATTCTGTCATTTATTACTCACCCTCATGTCGTTCCACACCCGTAAGACCTTCGTTCATCTTCGGAACACAAATTAAGATATTTTTGATTCAATCCGATGGCTCAGTGAGGCCTGCATAGCCAACAATGACATTTCCTCTCTCAAGATCCATTAATGTACTAAAAACATATTTAAATCAGTTCAAGTGTGTTCAGTGGTTCTACCTTAATATTATAAAGTGACAAGAATATTTTTGGTGCGCCAAAAAAACAAAATAACGACTTTTTAACAATGTCTATATTGATGGCCGATTTCAACATACCTTCGGAGCGTTACGAATCTTTTGTGTTGAATCAGTGATTCGGATCGCGTATCAAACCGCCAAACTGCTGAAATCACGTGACTTTGGCGCTTCGAACCACTGATTCGATTCGTAAAGCTCCGAAGCTTCATGAAGCAGTGTTTTGAAATTGCCATCACTAGATATTGTTAAAAAGTCGTTATTTTGTTTTTTTGGTGCACAAAAATATTCTCATCGCTTTATAATATTAAGGTAGAACCACTGTACTCACATGAACTGTTTTAAATATGTTTTTAGTAGCTTTTTGGACATCTGAAAGTGTTAATTGTCTTGCTGTGAATGCAGGCCTCACTGAGCCATCGGATTTTATCAAAAATATCTTAATTTGTGTTCAGAAGATGAACGAAGGTCTTACGGGTGTAGAATGACATGAGGGTGAGTAATTAATGACATTATTTTTGAGCAAACTTACGCTTTAACATTCAGTTCTGCCATAAAAATCCAATTATACCAAGCAGAAATTTTTAATTTTTTCTCCACATTGCTTTGCCAAAATAACGAGTGTTTCCCGAATACTTGGTCTGGCCAAACAGATGCAAAAAGAAATTATAATTGAATCTTGCACTCTGAACTGAATGTACAAAGATAATAAATAAACAACAGTAACACTTTACAAAAAGATGTCATTTGTTAACATTAATGAACTATGTTAGTTAACTTAACGTGCACTTAAAGGCACAATATGTACATTTTCACCGCTAGAGGTCGCTTATTCAAAACCAAGGCGTAGCTTGATGACGCCTTGATTTTG